>PVLA01001819.1:195933-318998 GCA_004027455.1 Hydrochoerus hydrochaeris | reverse complement strand
GCATGGACAGAAAAGGGCGCCGCAGGGCAGGGCTGGGGGGCAGAGAGCACCAGGCTGACACTCAGTGGAGCAAACTTCTCTTCTGAGCCTCCTCTCGGAAACTCCTCCGCACAGCCCTCACTCCCAGTCCCAAGCCCCCACCCTCACATCTCGGCCTGCATCCCCCCGAATCTGGTACCTGCACTCTTCTTCCCCAGCCAGAGTCTCTACCCTCCTCCCCTCCAACCCCAGGGCCAGCCTGGAAGGAACGGGCATTCATGTTCCAAGGGGGCAGCACTGAAAGACAGGGAGAGGTCAGGGATCTAGCGCTTGGCTCCATCACCTCTTCTAGACCACAGCAGCCAGGCATCGTGGCACACAGCAGGAACCCCAGAACTCCAGGAGGCTGAGGCAGGGAATCGCAAGTTCAAATCCAACCTGAGCAACTTGGCAAAAACCTGACTCAAAATTTCAAAAATTGTAAAAGGTCTGGGAATGTAGCTCTGTGAAAGGCCCTGGATTCAGTCCCTACTAATGCAAAAGAAAAAAACAAAAAGCAAAAAACCAGGTTGGTGTGAGACCATCTCAGCACCCACAAGAACTTGCCCCAGTGATGGGTAATTGTGGAACACATGCCACACTCCAGGAGCTGCCCCGACAGCGACCCTGGACAGCTGCCAACCCTCCCCCGACGCTTGCCTTCTCTCCCCTACCCAGACATTTTGTGCCCCTGAATAAACTTCTCCCATTCTGATCCCTATCTTGGACCCAATCCCAGAGGGTGACTATCAACACACCACCCGTAGCCCCCCAACAGGATGAGCTGGGAACAGAGGGGTCACCTGTTGATTGGTTCCAGGGAGATGTGGACTCCGTCACCATGGCTGAAGCCAGAGCAGCAATGAAGAGTCTCGCCGCCTCAGGCAAAGCCCTTAGGATCAGGAACAAGCAGAGGGATCCAGCGCATTGGGGAGGGAGGCAGAGGAACTGAGATGAACAGAGGCAGGGCCAGGGCTAGCTCCAAAGGTGACACACCAAAGCTCAGCGAGCTGGTGTCAGGTGCCAGTGGCATCAACCCCCTTCCCCAGAAATGAGAAGCAACGTCACCACAGACACCCCTGCCCACCCAGGAGGATGGTCAGAGAGGAAAACCAGAAACTAGCAAGTGCTGGTGAGGAAGTGGAGAAACTAGAATGCACGTTGGAAAACAGCCCAGCAGCTAAGGACAACGGCTTTCTCGATGGCTTAGCACAAGCCAGAGAAAAGCACCATCCTCTCCAGCCGCTGTGCTGCCGGGGTTGCACCTGCAAAGGTCTGAACCAATATTCAAGCAAAACTGTGCACAGACATTGGAGCAGCAGCCGCTGGATAGATAAACCCCACAGCAGGTCCAGGGGACAGACATCGCCAGGTCTGAAGAAGGAAGGGCATGGCCCGGGGTTGCAATGTGGCTGCACCTCAGGAACCTCGCGCTAAGTGAGAGAAACCCAGCGCAGAGGCCACACCCTGTATGATTCCACTCGTGGGAAACGTGCAGCACGGAATAATCCGTGGAGACAGATTAATGGTGGCCCGAGGCCGGGAGATAAAGGAGGGGGGTGACTGCGAGGGTGTGTGGGCTTTCGCTGGGGGGTGATGAGGGGGCTTCGGAGCAGGCAGGGATAGTGCTGTGCAGTGTTGTGCATTTGCTAAATACCACTGCTGTTCTCACTCGAAATGGTTAATGGGTGTTATGCAAATTTAATCGCATTTAAAAAAATCATCAGTATCATCAAATAGAAACGCATCTTTTCTGGTAGTACCTGTTAAATGATGTGGAGTGTGATCTGTCACTGTGAGAATAAGCCTCTCTCATTCTGGAAAGATAAAGTGAACTTCTGTCACACTGGGTTGTTGGCGGGAGAGGAGCTGTCACAAACCACACAAAGGACCCCAGGCATACGTCCCATCTATACGGGACACCGGGGACATTTTATGGGGTCCTAAGCGGTCTTGGCGCCCACCCACCTGTTCAATACCTCAGATACCTCTGATCCTTCCACTCCTGTTGTTCCCAGTCCTTCTGCCCAAGACATTATGACTCCCATTACTGGGGTGCTGACAGGCATGTTTGGGAGCTTTCACAAGCACGAGCTACACAGGAGTGCCCTTCGTAGGCCCAGAAGGGGCCAAGGTAGGGACTCCCGATAGCTGGGGTTTTCAAGGGCAGGACTCCGGGAGGAGGGCGTGAGGGAGGGACCTGGTGTGAGCCGAGACAGGCTCAGCAAAGCCTGTTCTAGCAGGACATGGCCTGGTCCCCTCTAGGGCCCAGCCTTTTGCACCTGCCATGCCTTGGCTGGTCACTGGGAGGTTAGAGCAGCTGGGTCATCTCTCTGGCCAGCCAGAACTTCCTCTCTCCTCCTCCTCCCCAGTGGCCTAGAAAGCCAGAGCATGGACTGTGGGAGTCTGCAAAATCCTCTCCTTTGCCTGAAACGCAACAGGGACCCAGCCCTGCCGCGCCTGGGATTGGCATCCCCTGCAGACCAGTAGATGAAACCGACGGCCCAGCTGCCCGGAAGCCCGTGGGGGACCTGTGAAAATGACCACTTTAGGGTATAAATAATAGTAATTAAGAGGCAGCCAGTCCAGGCTGGGTTGATTTCTCATTTTGTTTTGCTTTCAATGCAGTTGATCTACAGCTAGTATTTAAAAGGCTGAGGGAGAAAGAAATTGCATCCTTTCCCCCCTCTCACCTAGTGACGTCAGCTGGGCTTACAGGGCCTGCAGTGGCCGGCCACTCCCATGGATTTTGTGCCGTGACATCACTCCCCAAGACAGCTATGCACGTAGACACCAGCATCCCCAGGGCACTGAGCCACTGGGACATCCAGCTACAATCGGCAACTGGTCACCCCAAGCAGGCTGTGGCGGGCGTCAGCATCAGCCTGTCCCGGCAGGGGAAGGTGTTCCTGCCACCCTCCTGGCCGACAGAGAGGTAACCGGGTCCTCCCCACAGCCAGTGCCGCCTCGTGGGCTGCGCAGGGCGTGTCTGCAGCTCCTGAGCCCTCAGTGACGCTTGCTACGGGGCAGCACTGGATACACTGGGAGCTTTGTGCCAGGCCTGTTATGGCTTTTGCTGGATGAAGGATGCTCGAGTGGGCTCATAAGTCTCAGGAACCGGTGATGGGCGGCACTGTGCCCCTCCAGCTCTGATCCTGGTCTCGCCCTCTCTGGCCACCGCTGTCCTCTCCAGCCTTCAGCCCTCAGCTGACCTGCTGTCCCCTTCTGTTCATGACTCCACAGTCCCTGTGCAAGAGCACCACATCCACCCCGCTTTCCTTCCCGAGTCCCAACTTCAGGGCTGTCCCTGCTCAGCCCTGTGGCCTGGGGACCTGGGAGGCAGCCACGACAGGGAAGCTTGAGACTGGCCCACAGGAAGAAGCTTCCAGCCTGGCAACTGGGACCCAGCAACGCACGGCAGCGGAAGTGGACTACAGGTCCCTCTGGGAGTCCCTCTGCCCTTGTGCTGGGGCAGTCGTCTCCCCAGAACCAGGTTCTGAAGGCCTTGCCAGCTCTCCCTGACCTGCCTGCTTCTCCCACACACACCCTCCTTCCTTCTCCTTTGAACACATCACCCCCACCCCCTCAAATACTCCCAGCTGTCTCCTCCACATCAATCTATCATCTCTGCCCACCTCTGCACCCAGTGTATCAGTCAGCTACCCTGACACAGTGCTGCGTAACATCACTGGCTGGGAGAGTATTCATCCTTATGCTGATGTGTCTGCAGGCAGGTTTCAGCTCTACTGGCTAAAGAAGTCTCAGCCAGTTAGGGCTGTGGTGGGGATTGCAGGTGACCTGGATCCAGCCTGGCTGGGCTCAGGCCTGCCCCCTGCCTGCATGTTTGGTCATCATTACAGCCAGCCCGGGGCCTGCTCTCCTGACTCTGAATGTGTTCCCACTAGCAGCCTCCTGGAGCCTGACTCAGTCAGTGTACATACTCGCCCTGTGGCCTCACCTGGATTTCAAACTCCTGTTTAACCTGCACAACCCTTAGCCCATTTCTGGAACACAGCACTTCCTGGAGACATGTTTTATAAGTCAGTGAATGAGGCTGTGCCTTTGAACGCAAGGCACACAAATATAGCTTTCTCTACATTGTGCAGAAAGGCCCGACCTACCCCAGGACACTTACCCTGCCCCTCGCTCAGCAAGAGAAGCCCCCACGGGCTGATGGGGCTCTGAAGTGCTGGCCCCATCGGATGCCATGAGAGACAAAGGTACTAGTGACCTCGCAGCCTCTGCCGAGACTCCCTCTTCCTGTGGCTCCTGCGCTCCCACACCCTGCCCTGAAGCCTCACTGCTGGCAGACTTTTCTCAGAGGGCAGTTGCCTCTAAAAGGGACAAATGACCAAAATTAAACATCCTTTGTAAGATCCAGGAAGAGGGCGGCTGACAGGTGAGAAGCTGGCATTGCTCTCCCCTGCAGGACAGCTGGGGTCAGGCAGGCCCTACTGTTCTCACGCATAGGCGGAGGTTTTTCCCACACACCTGGCCACAGCTCTGAGGCACTAGGAACTGAGAGAGAGGGAGAGGCAGGAAGGTGGTGTCTGCGCATCAGAGCACACAGGTGCACACTCAGCGGTGTCGGGCACCAGAGAAAGCTGCGGTGAATGAATGAATGAGCGAGTGAGTGACTCACTGCTTCTGTGGCCCTACAATGCACTGAGTGGCCTGCCTGTCCTGAGACGCAAGACACTTCATGCTCAAGTCGGGAAAGTCCCAGGCAAACTGGGACTTTTCACCCCATACACACACAAACACACACACACACAGAGCCCCTCCTGCACCAGGCCTAGGGTAGGAGATGGCAGAAAAGAAAGCCCCGGGTGCCAGGCGGAGGGAGGCACCACCCACAGGGCTGGTTCAGCTCAGCAAGCTACTCTCGCAGAAAGCAGGTGAGCTGCTGTCAGCCTTGGAGACAGCTGACAGGGCAGAGAGCAGGGCGCAGATGGGCTTCCTGCTTCCCGACATCTGCCCCAGAGGGTAGAAAAGCAGAGAACAGGGCTCTGCCTCCACCTCCGAGGCCTCTGACCAGCTAGCACATGACAGTGTGACCGTGACCCTCAGGAATCACGGACTAGGGTTTTCAGAGTCGGCCAGGCTTTGCTGAAACAGGAGACATCTGGGCCCCAAGGGACCGTGACAGACACCCATGGGTGGAAGAAGCCTGTCTATGGGGCTCAGTTTTCCCCAGTGACCCGGATCCAAAGGTGAATGGGGTTTGTCTCCATCATCCCATTTCCAGGGCAAAATACCCGACACCCATAACTTAAAAGGAGGAAAGGTTTATTCGGCTCATGGTCTCAGAGGATTCAGTCCATGATTAGTTGGCCCGGGACAGAAGCATCGCTGTGGAGAGCCTGGCAGAGCAAAGCTGCTCCTCTCCTGGCAGCCAGGAAGGAGAGGGAAGGGCGAGAGCTCGAGAGAAAGGATCCAGAAAGGGACCACACCTAGTTCCGCAAGACCCACCCACACACACCGGAAGATGGCTCTCCCAGGCCAGTCACACTGACAACCAAGATTAACCTTCAGAGTTAAAAGAGAATTTCAGCATGTAAGTCAGAGAGGCAGCACAGGAGAAAGAAGGGGACAGGGACAGGGAACTGGAAAGGGGAGAGGGGAGGGGAGAGGGAGGAGGGAAGGGAGGGAGGGAGGGGGCACACACTGGAGGGTAGATTCCAGCAGAAAGAGGGAGACGCGATGGGGGCAGGAGAGAGAGGACCAAGGAGCAAGGAGGCAAAGGAAGGAAATCGTGCCGCAGTGCCCATCTCCAGGACACCCACCACGGTGAGCCGCAGGCCAGGCCCAGTCACCCTCTCACTGACTCAGCCGAAAGAGGCCGATCACGGGCCCCAGAGCAGGGGTAAACACTGGCAGAGCCTCAGGGGCTCCAGGATAGGGGCTTGTCCCCAAAAGACCCAGCTGTGAGTAGAGGGCTGAAACACCCCCCATCCCATAGGTTGGGGCTCAGGCACCTCAGATGTTGAGGGAAACACCCACAGAGGACAGAGGGCCATGGGGAGGTCCCACCTCGAGGTCCTGCATCCTGTCACCCTCAAGCCCTGTGCTTCGGAATCTACCTGGACCTCCAGCCATGCGCCTGAGTCCCCACGCAGCTCGAGTGGGGCTGGGACACAGCTCGCATGCTGGGTCACAGGGAGATTTGCACAAGTGCACGAAGCAGGAGCAGCCGGTGCTGCAGGGCTGTCTGCTGTGGGCCAGACACTGAGACCGGAAGGGCAGGAGCTGCTGTTTCTGACCCAGGAACAGTGACAGGAGGGCAGGCCCAGGGAGGAGGTGGCCGCCCTACAGAAAATCAGCAGGAGCCCGGCCCTTCCCTGGGCCCGAGTCTGGGTTTCCACGCCTGGGATCTGCCGCAGCCTGTGGGGGAGCAGGAGAAGGCTACACATACCCAGCACCCCAGCCAGATTCCACTCCTCCGTGAGGTGAGAACCTCAATTCTGAGTCCCCTACAGCCCCCCACACCGTTTAGGTGCCGCCACCTTGCTTCCGGCCTGGTTCCAAGGACCAGAACCCTGCTGGGCTTCCTAGTTGGCCTTGACCTGGCCCCACAACAGAGGCCTCAGAAGCAGCACCTTCGTGGTCACACCAGGGAGAAAGGCCCTCAGGGCCAGGCGCCCAGGCTGCAGGCCTCAAGGAGCAACTCCCTGCCCCGGGCTCTCTCCGCCAAGGGTCCCTGCAGACCTGCACGGGGTCTGCAGGGGCCGGCCAGGGCTCTGGGGAGTCTTCTGCCGCCAAGGCCTCCCTGGGTGTCCCCGGGGCCAAGTCGCCCCGAATTGGCAACCACCCCGCTGAAATGACTATTTTAAGTAAGCACGGCCCTGCCGTTCCAGCCAACACACCATCAGCATTTATCTGCTGAACTCAAAGGGGAAAAGTACTGAGAGGCAGGCACAAAGCAAACCACATTCGCTCCCATCAAGAGGCTGTCTCGGGCGGGCGCTTGGCCAGCAAGCCTCCTCGGGTTGGACCTCATCCCTCGCCCTAAATTTAGCCAGCTGGAAACCCTTTTTAAAGTTGCATCCTATTCAACCTTTTGAAATAAAGATTTGCCTTCTAATGGGCAATCTGCTTCCCATTGTAGAGAAGGAGCTGGTGCTTGGCGGGGCTGTCCTGCTGGCCAGTGGCCGTCCAGGGCTGGCTGCAAGCCCAGGGTGCTTGCCTATGGGGGTGGGAAGATGTCGGACAGTCCAGGCCACTGTCCCTGGGCTGAGGGGACATGCTGAGGTGACAGCCCAAGGGCTTCCTTAGGGAAAGCAGGAAATTGAAAAGGCAGCAGCAAGGAAAAGATGCCTTGCCAGGAAAATAAATAAGTGGATCTTCAGTTCCTGCTCACACATGTCTACAGCCCCTGCCACAGAGCTGGGTTCAAGTCCCCACCCCACCCCTCCCTCTCGGCTCGGGAGCTGCAGCCTGAAGCATCGTCTGGGTGACGATGGCGCCTGCTTCCAGGCCACCGTACAGATTAAATGATGCAGGATGGAGGACGCGCACTCCCCCCGGTCACATGGGAGGTGGTGTCACCTGTGGAGAAACACTCCGCTGAGGTCAGGATCTGTGACCCTGGTGTGAGGGGACTCCTCCAAGGCTGCCGTCTCCCACACTCTAGCTGTGTTCCATGGGCAGACAGTGGGGACCCCAAAGTGGAGAGAGGTCATGGTAAACCCCCATCAGAGTGGCTTCGGGAGGAGCAGGTGGAAGTGACCTCAAGGGCCGAGTGGGCAGAGGGACCCAGCATGGACCCAGCTGACACCCTGAGGCCAACACATTTAACATGTGAACTGAGCCGTGGGCTGTTGGTGATGGAACCTAGTGAGGAGGGTGACACGGGTGCAGGTGGAGGTGCCTGGGACAAGAGGAGAGAAAGGAAAGTGGGGGACACCTGGCCAGACCCAGGTCCCCGAGCAGCACCTCCAGCCACCAGGCCCTGTTCCCCTGGCCCACTTCCCTTGAGCCCAGTCAGCCCTCTGCCCTCCTGCTTCTGTTCCCAGGACGTGAAAACTGATGACCCCACATGCCAGCTGCAGCAGCTAAGGGGTCTCTGGGCCCCGTGTACCTCTCAGCTGGAGACACGCACGTAGCCTCCCCCCTTCATCCTGAGGAGGGGCCGTGTCCCGTGTCTCCTCCTCCTTCTCCCCCTGGTGTCACCTGGGCCCATACTAGCCTCCAGCTTAGCATCCAGGCTTTCTGGGAGTTGTGTGCAAAGTTGGGAGGATCAGTGAGGCCCCCAGAATGGAGCTGCCTCCTCAGCTCAGACCTGTCAGGGCAAAGTTGGACACCAGCTCCTGGCTGGACCCCGTGCAGAGCCTTACAGGGAAACGCAGGGTGAGCGAGCCCTAGACCAAGCCCCAAAGAGCCCCCCCCATCTCAGTGGAAAGGAAACAGGTACCCACATCTAGGGCACAGGAGGGTGACAGTAAGGGGGAACAGCAGGGTGAGGGAATTGGGGGTCACAGTAGCAATGAAATCCCTCAGGCAAATCCTTTCTGAGGAAAGCTCCTCTCCTTTGAGGAAAGTCCTTTGAGGACAGAGCATACCCAGGTGAGTGGTAGCATGAAAAAGACTCATCCTAGCAAGTGCTGGTGAGAACTCAGAGCAGTGAACTCATTCTCACCAGTGGATAGAGCACTGGTATCAGTGGGTAGGAGCATGCTAAAAGGCCTGGTGGGATGGGCTGGAACCAATATCCACTCCGCCCAGTAGTCCTGCCCCCAGAAGCTCAGCACTCTCGGTCACCCAGAGACACATGCAGAACTTCCACTGGCAGTGGTATTTATAGTAACCACAGAGACTGGGAGCATCCCCAACACCCAGCCTGGTGACATGCACGACGGACTGAGATGGTCACACAAAGGGACATCACACAGACACCTAGAGAAAGGACTCCTGCTCCAAGAGAGCTTCCGTGTGTATCTCAGACACCACTCTGAGAAGAGAAGCCAGAGCGCAAAGAAGACAGACCACATGGTCCCACCTACAGGAGCTCCCATCTCCAGAGGGGCAGGACCCACCCGAGATGCCACCTTGGACAAGTGGTGTCTGCAGGACCTCGCTACAGAGATGCTTCGATTTTCAAAAGCAGCAAAATAGAAAGGGTGGGCTTTGGG
Source organism: Hydrochoerus hydrochaeris (assembly GCA_004027455.1). Lineage (NCBI taxonomy): Eukaryota > Metazoa > Chordata > Mammalia > Rodentia > Hydrochaeridae > Hydrochoerus > Hydrochoerus hydrochaeris. The sequence continues at coordinate 309,849 of PVLA01001819.1, read as the reverse complement.
GGTGGGGCTTGGTGGGAAGGCCCCGGTTCAATCCCCAGTACTGTCAAAAAATAATCGCAAGCTCTTCCCTGCACGTATGTTTTCCCCTGCTGGAGTGTTCATGGCAATGGAAGGTTTGCATACCGACCTGAGGATGTGAGTTACTCAAGGGGAAAGATGAGGGTTTGGAGATGAACCTTGGGGCCCTCGGTTTCTTTAAGACCACGGGGCGAGTGGAATAACCACCCGGGGACATCGCCTCCTAACCTCAGACCCTGCTGCCTGTGCTGTGAGCCATAGCCTCTAAAGTGGGTTTGCAGATGGGACCCAGATGAGATTCTCCTGCTTACGAGGAAGAGTCGGCGTAATCAGCTCCCCCGAAGTGGAGGAGAAAGTCAAGAGAGGGCAGAGCGGGTCACAGGACGGAACTGGAGGACCCGGGCCCTGCTGAGCAGTGTGGGTGGGCGCTGCCAGCTGGAAAGGGGGACGGAGATCTTCCCTGGTGCCTCCAGGAGGAGCCAGCCCAGCCGACACCTGGACGCCCACCTGGCGACCTGTGTCCAGCCTGCAGACCATGAGGTCATACGTATGTGTTGTTTTAAGCCCCTGAGTGTGTAGTGATTTGATGGGGCAGAAACAGGAAACCGATGCAGACTCTGAAAACCAAAGCACTTTTCTGTCTAACCTCAGGGGCTGCTCCCCCATCAGACAGGGAGTGAACAGGGACCCGGAACACTGTGGTCAGTCACGGGAACCTCTGGGGACAGCATGGGGAAGGGAGGTGACAGTGGCCTTGCTGGTGGGAAGCTCAATGCCAATCAGGAGGCACACAGCAGGTTACAAAGATTCATCCCCACACCCACGATGCGGGCTGCCGCCCAGCAGGGACCCCACACCTACACATGCAGCCACGCTGAGACGTGTGTGAACAGCTAGCTGCAGGCACATGCAGGCACATGGACAGCTGCCCTGGTGTGCACTGCACAAATGCCAGCTTCCTCCACTGTGGTCCCCTCAGGTAGAGGAGCATGCTCCAGGCCTGGGAACGACCATAATATGCCTGCCCTGGGACCCAGGGCACTCATCCCACCATACTCAGGTTTCCTGCACCTGAAGGGTGATTAATCCACCTGGTTCCAAAAAAGAGCTTTTGTGTTAAAGGCTGTGTCGGCGCCTTTGCCCATGTGGATCTTGGTAACCAGCCAGGCAGTGCCACTGTGTGTGAGCAGCTGGGCACACGTGTACATACATGTAGCAGCACACATGTACATGTGTGACAGGGGCCGACAGGTCCTGGGCCTCTGGAAGCTGTTCTGAGTCTCCAAGTCTTATGCCACATCCCAGGTAGCTGTGCCTTCCCCGCCAAGGCCCTGTCACACTGGCACTTGGTACCCAGGGGTCCCTCAGGCAGCCCCTTCAGTGGCCTGCCTCCCTGCACAGACCAGGAGGGACTGCAGGAAGGACGGAGGCCGAGAGGCTCTTGATCTCCATGACAACAGTGGAGGTCTAGGGCAGGGTAAGCTGCAGCTGCTCCTGTGCGGGAGGAAGTGAGAGCCTGAGGGCGGGGTCTGCCCTGCAACTCCAAAGCCAGGCCCACCCCTGGGCTCCGGCCTCATTACCTGTGTGCGCTCATGTGCGCGTGCTTGCACGTGCGTGCAAGCATGCGTGTGTGTGAGCATGTGTGTGAGTGTATGTGCACAAGTGCACACAAATATTCATGTGTACCTCACTGGGGGTCTGTGCCTAGACCCCCAGCCCCCCCAAACAGGTGCACGGCAAAGGCCCAAAGGAATGAGACACACGGCATGGCCTTCAGGGCTGCAGGAGGAGTGAGATCCTCTGCAGAGCTCCTAACTCTGCCAGCCGCCGGCCGGCTGACCCTGGGCAGCCCGTATTTAATCAGAACAAGCAAGGAGCTGAGTGGACAATGCAGGAAGCCTGGGCAGGATATTGGGAGGGGCTCAAGGACCCCTCAGAGCAACAGCCGATGCTAATTAAGGAAAACTATCCAGAAAGTCCCCAGGTGGCCTCGGCTGTGGCCTGTCTTGCCCCCTGGGGCGTCTCCTCCTCCTCGGTTCAGCCAGGCCCAGCCTCGCCACAGCCCTGCACGTGTACTCAGCCTCAGCGGCTCCAGCAGGGTCCGCGTCTACATAGGTGTGAAAGTGACACAGGAGAACGAAACTCCCAGCCTACTAGGTGTCCGGTACGAGTTCGTGTTCTCTAAAATTGAAGAATGAATTTTAGGACAAACAGAGATTAAGAGCAGAATATATTTATTGAGAGAAAGAAAGCTTCTGTCCAAGAGAGACAGAGGGGGTCCCGAGTGGGTTGCCAGGGACTCTGTCTTTTGTAGGGACTTTTATAGAACAAAACCACAAAGTGAGGCGAGTCCAAGGTGGGGAAAACATGGGAACTTGCAAGGTGGGCACGAGGTGGGACAGAACTATGGTCAGCCAGTAAGATTAATTGCTCAGGTAAAATTGATTAAATGGGGGCAAATGGGGAAGCAAGTCTGTAGCAAGCGGGCACGCACGCAGAGCGGTGGCTTTTCCTGTAGGGGTTGGGATGGTGACGCCTGGCTTCCTCAGGGCGATAGGGAACTATTTAGAATATCAGTGCTTGGGATGTGGGTGCAATTGTTTGATCACTTGTCTTGAGGTCTAGCCCGCAGCAGGAGGTATCTGTCTCACCCATAGCTGCAAGGAGTCTGGGCTTTTGCACGGGCTCCTGTGGGGACCCAGCCCCATCTGACTGCCTGCAATATTTCTATCTAACTCAGTTGCCTGTAACAAAAGTATGTGGGGGGTGGGGGTGCAAATGTGTTCCTGTGTGAACTGCACGCGCATGTGCAGGAAAGCACATGCGTACACACGTGTGTTCAGGACCAGGGAGAGATGGCCCCAAAGGCTGGCCAGCGAGGAAGGAGCCCCAGGCGAGGGCAGCAGGACACGGTCACTCTGCAGCCTGGGGCAGAGATGAGGTGCAGAGCAGGAAGGAACAGGAGGAACCCCCTGAACTCAGGGAAAGTGGCTGAGTGGCAGGCTGGGCAGGGCAGGACCTGCAGTAATCAGGGTAAAGGAAGAGAATGAGCTGACACAGAGGGATTCAAGGCCCCAGACAGCCTTGCCACTGTCCCCAAGCCTTGAGGAGTAGCCTGGCTCCCAGTCAGACCCCATGGGTGAGGCAGACCCTGGTCTCCAGTCCTTGCCTTGAGGGTCACACCCACTGAAGTCTGGCCCAGAGCCTAGCCTCGGGCAATGCATTGTGGCCTCAGGGAACCCTGTGCACCCAGGAACCCCAAAGTCTGCTTTAGCAGGAACTTTACCACACTAGTCAGCTGCCCTCAGCCTCTCCTAAGCACTTCACAGTGCCTAGGCGTCACAGAAATGAGGCACAGACACAGACACGCGCAGACACACAATGCAGCAGGAGCCAAGCCCGAGCCCTGCTGTGCCTTGGCTGGTGTCCCCCTGGCCCTGTCCATCCTGAGCTCTGCTCGCCCCTAACAGCTCCAAGAAACCCTGTGACTGCACTCAGGAGCCCGGAGCAGTGTCCACCAGACTGCAGGGCGGTCAGGGTGGGCTTACAATGACTCTGTCCCTCTGGGGTTTGTGACGGTGACAATGGTAAGTGTTCACTCTCAGTGGCCTTGGAGTTTCTGTTTTAAATTCCTGCAGACCTGGGATGCTCTTCATTTGGTGTGTCTGACCCCTTGCAGTCCTGCCTGGTTCTGGCCCTGGAGGAGGGTGGCGCTAGGGGTTTAAGGCCCACTGTCCCGCAGGGACCCAGGTCGGTGGGACCGGAGGGTGGCCAGCACAGTGGGGAAGTCTCACTGCCGGAATGAACTGGAGGACAACAGTGTCACCCCAGGGCAACGTGACCCTGTGACCCAGGGTCCCCACCTCGGCCGGCCCTTGCTCAGGGTCCCCACAGGACCAATGGCAGGGACATGGCTGGAGCCACATACTGGGGCTCCCAACCCCCTCATCGCTGCCTCAGCTTGTCCCTCCCTCCCCCCAGACCCCACGCCACTGTGACATGAGGGCAGGACAGCAGTTCTCACCTAACCCTGGAGGCTCTGCCAACAGGAAGGGGGGCTGTTGGCATCATCCCCGGCCTGGCACCCCAGGACCTCCTCCTCACACCACCTGAGGAACGCAGAAGGAAGGGAAAAAGTACCCCATTTCACCTCCTAAACGGGACCTTTGGGGCCCATGGATCCATTTCCCTTGGCTGTCGGTGGAATTCAGCTTGGGTTTCTGTTGATTCAAAGGGGAGGAAGCCAGGAAGGACCCACAGCAGGAGCTGTTTCCCTGGGAAGTGGAATCGCCCATAGCGTAGTCCAAGCAGCCCAGAGGACCTGAGTTGTCTCAGCAGGCCAGGAGCCCGCAGGTTGAGCAGGGGTTGAGCAGGCTGGGACCCTACAGCCCTCAGGACCTGAGGCCCAGTAGGGACTGACAGAAGCAGCCAGGGCCCGGCCCCAAGGGGCCTCATTTAAAAAAAAAAAAGAAAGAAAGAATGTTTTTGTTGGCATTAGGTCCTTCATGCTGAGCGCTACATCCAACCTTTATACTTTTTTTTTGAGACAGACGGGGTCTTGCTAAGTTGCCTAGATTGAGAAAGAACTTGCAGTCCTCCTGCCTCAGCCTCCCAAGGTGTTGGGAAGTCAGACATATACCACCATGCCTGGTTCTGTAATGGATCTTGGTAAGAGAAATACAAGCACCTCTCAGAGATGGGGCTAAAAGGGAGAAAGAAGAGCGCACTGGAGGGAAAGGGCAGGAAAGGGAGGCAGAATGCAGCAGCCCCCCAGCGCCTCTTCTTTCCCCCTCACTCCTGCCCTGCCCTCTCCTGCCCCCACCTCACCTGCTGGCCTCGAATCCGGAGACTCCAGAAGGGGCTGAGCCTGAGCGAGGGGTGCCAGGAGCCCCACCACCTGCAGGTGCCCACACTCCGGACGCCAGGGCCAGGGCCGGCCTTCTGTATCGGGTCCTCCAGGGGCACAAGAGCCATCGCGGGATGGGAGGCTCAGGAGAAGAGCCTGACTCGGTGGCTGGTGGAGGCTGAGAAGCCCCAGGATCTGCATCACCAGATGGAGCCCCAGAGCCGGTGTGTGACTCAGCCTGAGAGCAGAGGTGAGACCCAGCAGAGCCAGGGTACAAACCCTGGTCCAAAGTCAGACATCCCAGCTCAGCGGGCAGGCAGAAAGAAGAGGACAGAACCCTCCTCAGAGCCCGGTGTTCGAGGAGGCCCATGGTTGTGTGCCCAGGTCCAGCTCAGACTTTACCCAGAGACACCCAAAGAGGCGGAGCTGGGCCCCTGTCTCTGGCAGCCTGGCCTCCTCCCACGGCCTCACTTCCCTCTCTGGCCTGGGCACAGCTGCGGCTGAGGACTTGCCTCTGGGCCCTTGGGCAGACAGGATCCGCAACTGAGCCCCGAATCTAGGCCCAAGGTGCAGGGGTCACTGCAGGGGCCCAGCAGAGCACCCACAGGGGAGACAGGGGACAGCTAGGGGGGAAGCTGCCCTGCCCGCAGCCTCCAGCCAGAAGGAAGAGGGTCCTGAGGTGGGGGGGGGTTCCCAGTGCAGCAGGTCTCAGGGAGGGAGCCCTGATTGTGGCACCTGCCCAGGGGTTTGTGGAAACCTTCAGCCCTCGCCCGGAGCGTGGTCTGGCTTAGAAATGGGGATTTTGCAGATATGCGCCAGCAGCGAAGATGAGGTCATGCTCGAGTGGGGGGCCCTGGCCCCAAAGGACAGCGTCCTTGTGAGCCTTGGCTGACTCAACTGCCAGCCCAGGGAGCCGAGACTGCCCGCAGCCCCCGGAAGCAGAGTGGGGCAGGAAGGTCCCAGCCCCACCCTGAGAGCCTCCTCAGCTTCAGGCTTCCGGGCTCCAGCTGAGACAGGGCGTCACTGTTGCTCCAAGCCTTTCAGCTTGGGGTCCTTTGCTAGGGCAGCCCAGAGTGTCAGGGCCACTGCCAGACCTGGGCCACCAGCCACACCCACGGTAAGACCACTCTGGCCGAAGCCACATGGACAGAAAGGGCCTGGAGCACTGGAGGCCTGTCCTCCCTCCTGCAGGGCCACGCGCCAGTCCTTGGCTGTCCTGGGGCCACTCTGTCATCCTGGTTCCAGAGTGTGTGCTTTGCTGGGGTTCAGAGTGGCACTCAGGTGTCTCATTCCCAGGTCCAGGGAACCGCAGAAAGAGAAATAACCCCCACCTGGGTACCAGGGCTGAACCCAGCCTTGCCCAGGGGGCCAGGCAGCCATGAGGGACCTGTGCAGAGGCCAGGAGCAGGACAGGGGGCCAGCAGGGCTGGGGAGGGCACCAAACTGGGTCCCTGTGTGCTCACCGACGAATGTCACCAAGTCTTCATGAGTGAGACCTGAAGTAAAGTGGGGGAACCTCAAAGAGGGGCCCAGTGTGCCTGGGAGCCTCCCTCCGCCCACCTGCCACACCCCTCGCCAGCCTCCAGGTCCCCAGGGGTGGGGTCCCCCTGGGGTGATGGGAAAAGGACCCAAGGAACTCTTCGCCCTGGGGTGCTCTGAGGGTTCCGGATGGGCCGGGAGCTTCATGCACCCCTCTTGCCCACTTAGAAGGCAGGGTTCTGCTTAGGGTTTTCTGCTGCACAGGGCAGCCCGGTGCCCAGAGAGGCAGCCCCAGAGCAGGGGGCGGGACCGTTCCAGGAAGAAGGGACATTTCAGCCCACACTACTGAATGCAAAGCAGCGACACATTTTAAACATTTTTCTCATTTCTGTTCCCACAAGTGGCAGCAGCTCACTCCCGGGCAGTGTAGAGGACACTCTGGAAATCTGATTTTAGTCACCCATTTCTCACAAACCCTGGGGCTGCCCACTGCCCTGGCCCCTCTACAAAGGTGGGCTCCTTCAGCTCCGCTGGCAGGATGTCCCCAGGAGGGGCGGCCGGGGCCAAGCAGACAAGCAGCCTTTCACACTGGAATTGTCTGGCCCCATGGGATTTTGTTGTGTTGTTTAACACCCGGCCGCCAGCATGTGCTTGGGGACAGTCTACACTCCCAGCGGAGGGACCAGAGCTAAAGGGCTATTTGCAAAAAGCTGAGTTAGGTAAATAGTTTATGCCTTTGAATGCAATGGTGGAATGACCGATGGGGGAGTCAGGGAGGTGTACACTCTGTGCTGTGAGCCCAGGGTGGCTGAGGTCCCCACCTGTAAGGGTCACCAGGAGGGGCCAGCCCTTGGGCATAAGCAGCAATCGAAGCCCTGATGTCAGCAGTTTAAAGCAAAATCTCCCAGAGCCGATTCCACACACTCAGCTAGTGGAGTTCTCAATGTGGGGTCCCCAAGGGGTCACAGTGGGACAGGAGACTTCTTGGTCCCACCCTGGGCTGGGGACCTGACACTGAGACCTGGTGACCGAGGTTGAGCCAGCCCTCCAGGTAGATCTCATCCTTCCCGTAATCCCAAGGAAGCCACCCTGTTCAATTCTTCCTGGTGTGTTTCAAAGCCGGCTGCTCCTGAAGCCACCGAGCCCCCCTTGGCACTGTCCGGGAGGCCTCAGGAAGCAGCAGAGGCCCTGGCCACTTACACTCCAAGTGGGCCAGACCTCTGCTGTCCTAGGCAGGGAGGAGACCGGGTCCACAGATGAGCTGCGTCCATCCCAGCCCTGCAGCCCCAGCCCTCTCCACCCAAGGCAGTTTCTTCTCATCCCACACAGGGCGCCACGATGGGGTATTCACGGGACAGGCTTCCCCCCGAGGGGCTGCCACTCCTTAGTGACAGCAGTGTGACCCCGCAGTCAGGGGCAGGGATGCCGACCCACACTAGAAGTCTTGTGCTTCTGGAGAGACGGAGAGATGCACACAGAGCTGTGGGGTGTCTCCCTTCTGGGGGTCCCAGAGAGAGGAGACAGGCGAGGAGAAGGGGCAGGGGAGGAGACAGGGAGAGGTGTGGGAAGGGGCAGGCGGGGGGTAGCGTGGCACGGGGAGGGGGTGCTGTGCCCACACACACATCACCACCAACCCGGATGGTGCTATCGTGAAGGTGGCATCAGGGGGTGAGGGGTACTCCTGCAGCAAGGGGCCCATCCGGGCGTCAGAGAGCGGCCCGACCCACTGGAGACTCGATGAGATGATAAACGCTGCCCTCCTGTCTGCTCCGCCCCGGGGTCTTTCTGACCTGGTACAAAGGGCCTGAGACGGGGGAGGGGATGACGAGGGGAAGCAACTCGGGTGGCATCATGGTGACGATCGGGTGTGATAAGGAGGCCTTGATCGAGGTGCGCCCTTCCTGCAGATCAATGACAGCAGAGCCATTAGCCGCAAAAATGAGACAGAAGCGAAGGCCCTAATTGGCAATCAATACCGGGTTAACCAGGACAGACAGGAAAGGGCCCGGCAGAGGACACCGGGGCTGCAGCTGAAGTCTCAGGCAGCAGAGGCGGCCGGGCGGTCCCTGTCACGCACACTCCAGTGGAGGACCCGCTGCCACTGATGCTGCAGTGGGTCCTGGGGATTCGGCTCTCCTGGACTCAGTGTCCAGCAGAGCTGGATGTCCCGGGAAGCTGCCCAGCACGCAGTGCCCAAGGAAGGCCACCTGCAGCGCTGACCGGTGTCAGCCAAGAGAGCAGACGCAGAACGGTGCTGCTGGTGAGAGACAGGGGCAAGGACAGAACAAAGAGCCCAGGATTCGGCGTGGCTCAGGTACGGGGCAGTCATGGCAAGGGCGTGCCAGCCCTGCCCTGCCTCTCACCCCCCCTCCCCATTTACCAATCAGAACCAGGAGCTTTGCCCGGGAGGGGAGGGGTTCACTCCCCGGGTCACAGACCCTTGTGCAGCCGTGGGGCGCTGGGCCAGCGCCAAGCTTTCTGGGCCCCATCCGACCCCTATGAGAGTTAAGCGAGGTGACAGACACAGAGGGTGTGACCAAAGCCTACCACAGAGCACACACACGTCTGCTACCATCTGGTGTCTACGTATGTACGTGTGTGGTACATTTCACGTACGTGTACATGTGTGTTCGTGCACATGTGTGTCCTGCTTGCACGTGTGTACTGCATGAGTGTGTGCACGCATGCGTGTGCTTGCATCCTTATCCCCAGCCCACATGTGTGAGTCGGTGTGTGCGCACGCGTGTTCCCGCAGCAGGACGTGCTGGCTGGAGAGAGCTGCAGGAGCTCACTCTGCTCCGTGCCTGCCGTTCCCACCCCGTTCCAAGGACCGTGGAGTATGAGAAGCCCCCGGGGCAACCCGAGGGTCCCACTGGAAAAGAGGAGGCAACTGCGTTTCCACTGGGCACCAGCCAGGGAGGCCCGGGGCTTTCCCGGGGCGGAAATGAGGCCAGGTCAGCAGGGAGACTCCGAAGGTTGCCCACACCGCTCCCGTCCTCAGCACGGCCTCTTTCCCTGCTCACCCCATCCGGGGCCCAGGCAGCCCCTCAGGCCTGGGCCGGGAAACCATGCAGACCTGGGTCAGGAGCCGGTTCCCAGCAAGGACCTGCCCTGCCCAGAGCCCCTCTGCTCTATGCTGGAGAAAGAGCCCACACATCACCACGGTCATTGTAACAGCATCCCTGGCACAGGACCAGGACCCAGGCCAGCTGGCCCTGAGCTGGCCCTGCCTGGACAGCCTCAGGGTCCCGGGCTCCTCCCACAAGAACCCGAAGCTGGGCTTCTTGGACTCAGCACTACCCACTGCCCGGAAAGACAAGGCCTTGAGAAGCAGCATTGTGCACTGCCTGCAGCCCAGAGGGGCCCCACAGGACCTGGGTCACACTCGGGGGTTGTGGGCACGGTTGGCAGAGTGGCAAGAAGGAGCCAGGACAGGAGGTGGGGAAGGGAGAAGAGGAGCCAGCGCCTTGCTGACCAGCAGCAGCCATGTCACTCCTGCCCCGTGACAGCAGGGCAGGAGTGCACCCAGGAAGGGGGCTCAGAGACCCAAGGAGAAAGTGAAGGGTCCCAGCTTGCCATGCCTCAGTTTCCTCATAACCAAAATGGGTATCGCTTCTGAGGCTGCAGAAGTGTGCACTCGGTGGTCATGGAAAGGGCCCCCAAAACAGGCGTCCAGATGCAATTGAGGCTGGTGACTGGGCGGCCTCCCCTGGGGTGACAAGGATGCCCTGAATCGAGATGACGGCCACCCCACGTTCCACCTGCACTAAAGGCTCATCAGGCTGCACCCCGTAAAGCAGCCCAGCCCCTCAAGGTGGGCACCCCCCGTACCTTTCACAGCTGCAAGACGGGAGCTCGGAGAGGGTGAGGACCCAGAAGGACTCACTTCTCAAGAGTCCAGCACCTAGAAATCAGGTTGGAAGAGGGTTACTGGAAGAGGTGCCTGGAGGCGGGGCCGGGGATGGTGACCGCTGCTCCTGCCTTGGCTCCCACTTGAAAGCAAGGTTCTGAGCCCCAGAACGGGCACCGGGAAGACACTGAGGAAGCCCTGGAGTGGACCCAGGGTGTCCACAGCAACCTTGTGGGACAGAGCCCTGGCCCCATGCCACCTGCAGGGTGCAGCCCCTGAGGTTTGCTAAACCCCAGCAAACAGATGCTGCTGAGGTCGTTCTTTGAATCAGACCTTTTAAAGGGGTAATTTGGAGATTTCTATTATCAGCATTGGAACTCAAAATGAGCCATTCTTCCCGGACAAACCTGCAGCCCAAAAGACTCAGGACTGCGCCTCAGCTGGACCCGGGCTTTCCCGACATCCTCCCTGGTCCAGGACACCCAGGCTCAGCCTCGTCCAGCTTGGACCCTGCCTTCCTTCCTCTTCCCCGGTCCCCGGGCCCCGTGTGGGCTCAGGGTCCCCTCCTCCGAGAGGCAGTCAGAGCACCTCATGCCCCACCCCACACACAAGCCAGGGCCACGCTGCCCACGAGGCCCCCAGAGGCAGCCACCTGCCCACCGCCGTTCACAAGGCCAGCGTGGCTCTGTCCGGATGGGCCCTCAGGACCTCAGGGCCCTCCAGTGCAGCCAGCCCCGGGGTGAGTTAGCTGCCTGGAGGAGGTGGGGTGGCAAGACCCCAGGTGAGCACAGGGCAGAACACGCCCAGGGCTGAGACGGGATGGACAGGGGGACCCAACAGGACCGAATGGCCTGGGCCACAGCCAGCCCCAGCCTCATCCCAATTCAGCCTGTGGTGGCTGAAAAAGCCCCGCAGGGGCTGGACAGATGGGCGGCTCCGGACCCCGACCCTGCTGCCATCTGTTCTGACCGTCGCTGAGTGCCCGGCAGCCCCTCCTCCCAGCCACCATCTGCTTCCAGGCCAGGCCCCCTCCAGCTCCGGGCCCAGGAGGGGTGGGGCAGGAGCCAGAGCCAGAGCCGGACCAGGTGCCAAGGACCAGGCCCATCTGGCACCTCGGGAAGGGAAGGGCCATGCAGCAGCCAGGACACCTGGGTCACGGATGGCTTCGCTGGCTACCTTGGGGCAGGGTGAAGGGCCTGAGGAGTGTCGGGAGCGAAACAGGCCTCGCCAGGGAAGCGCCCTGCCAGCCTTCTAGGCTAAGCTCACCCTGCCAGGTGCAAAGGAGGAGTCACTGCCATCACTGCCTGGCGGGCACCAGGGCAGCACGGGCGGGCCTGGGGATGCTGGGCCCCCCACAGGGCAGAAGGACACCAGGAGCCCAGCTCGCCCCAGGACCAGCAGTCAAACCCGGAAAGCAGCGCTTACAGGGCTGGGCCCCTCACTGCCTGGGCCTGGGTTACCCGCTGGGAGAGCCTGGACAGAAGGAGGCCTAGTGTAGAGGCCTGGAGGGCTCGCCTGGGCTCCACCCCGTGCCTGAAACCGCCCAGCCACTGCCCCCCCCCCAACTCTGTGACCCGACAGCCCAGGGGTGTGAATTCCACAGAGTGAGAGGGGGCAGCTCTGCCGAGGGACCAGCCCGCTCCCCACCGGGGGAGACTCTGTTCTCTCCTGAGCCGAGGCCCCGGGGCCTGGGCAGAGACTGTGGGCAGCGGGAAAACATAAGGACAGAATGTCTGACACCCCAACCAAAGGCCTTGTCAAAAGCCGAAAGCAAACCCTGGCAGATTTGTGGCTGGACAGCGCCCCCTGGCGGACGTATCAGAGATGACCACAATCGTTTTGTTTTGAGTTAAGGATTTTTTAGTCTTGGGATTTCTATCCCTACCTCCACCCGCGGCTGCTCTGTGGGGATCTGGGGCTATAAGAAGACTCTGCTTCTCATGTGGCTCAGCGGTAGAGCCCTTTTCTAGCATGCACAAGGCCCTGGGTTCTGTCCCCAGTAGCAGGAAGGAAGGAGGGAGGGGAGGGGAGGGGGTGAGGGGTGAGGGGAGAGGGGAGGGAGGTAAAACTCCTGCCCTTATATTTTGCTTACCAGGATGATCCCCAGATCCACCCATCCTGTTTTCCTTCAGATGAGTGATTCTGTCCTTCTTCGTGGCTGAGTAATACTCCATCGTGTGTCTGTTAGGCACCACGTTTTCTTTATCTTTTCATCTGGTGTTGGGCACCGAGGCCGGCTCGTATCTCAGCTGCTGTGGACTGTGCGGGTCCAGGTATCCCCGCAGTGTGCTGGCTGCAATTTCCTCAGCTATCCACCAGTAAGTGGTACGGTTCTACTTCTAGTCTGTTGAGGACTCTCCAGACTGATTTCCAGCCTGGTTTTACTAGTTGACACCCCTACTGTTCACTGTGGGTTGATTTTTAGTGTTTATATTCTTGGTGGTCGTCATTCTGACTGGAGCGAGATGCAATCCCAACGTACTTCTGGTTTACATTTCCCTGAAGAGTAAAGATATTGAAGGTTGCTTCATGTACTCACTTACTGTCCATTTGTACTTATTCTTTTGAGTAGAGTCTGCTCGATGCTTTGTCTATGTATTGACCGGGCTGTTTGATTTTTGGTGCTAAGTTCTGAGGTCTTAAGTATTCTAGATGTTAATTCTCTGTCAGGGACGCAGCTGGCAAAGCCTGCCTCCTGTCCTGTCAGTCCCTCTCCACTCCGGCAGACGTTTCCCTTGCCGAGTGCTCTGCAGTGACTCGATGTGGTCCCATCTGCTGGCTCATGCTGTCATTTCCTGTGCTGTCTGAGTCCTCAGGAAATCTCTGCCCACAGCGTCACCTGTTTCCTCTGTTTTCTTTAGTAGTTTCAAAGTTCCAGTCTTCTACTGGTCTCTGGTCTGTCTGTACAAGGTGAGAGATAGGGATCTTGTTTCACTCTCCTCTCAGTAGATCCATTTTCCCAGCACCGTCTGTAAGAGAGGCTGTCTTTTCTCTGGTTGTATCTTTGGCTTCTTTGTCCAGACTCCGATGGTTGTAGGCTTGTGGGTTTGTCTCTGCATCCTCTAGTCTGTTCTCTTGGGCTACACATCTATTCCTTTCCCAGCCCATGCTGCTTTTGTAACTATGGCTTTGGAATATAATTTGAAATCAGGTACTGTGACACCTCCAGCTTTACTTTCTGCGCTTAGGAGTAGTTCAGTAGAGCCTCGATTCACGAACGTGATTATTTCCAGATGCTGGTCAGAAACGGACTTGGATGAGAACCAAGTGCAGTGCTGTGGCTGGGTTCAGGGTGACTAGGTGAGGGGGATCTGATCTGGTTCGCATCCAGCCTGGGCCTGGCCAGAGCTGGGAAGAGACCCGAGCTCGTGAACTGAGGTCCCACTGTGCGGTATTCTGGCCTTCTATGTTCCACATGAGTTGTGGGGGTTCTTTCCTCGTCCTGTGAAGAATGTTGTTTGGGACTTTGCGGATGGCTCTTGGTAATGCGGTCCTTTTAACGTTAATTCTGCCTCTCCATGAGCATGGGAGGGCTTTCCGTCTTCTGGCATCTTCTTCAGTTTCTCTCTCACTGTTTGGTGACTCTCACTGTGGAGGTCTCTCACTTCCCTGGTTAGATTGATCCCTACAAATTTTGGGGGGGTTATCAGGAATGGACTTCTTTTCCTTTCACAGCTATGTATTAGTATTGTTGTATTGATGTATTAGCATTGATTTTTGTTTCCTGAATATTCTCTCAAATTTTACTGGCTTTCAGTGTCGGAGGTGACCAGCCTGCACCCCAGACACGTGAGTGGGGTCTCTGATGCAGCGGGAACCCACTGCTAGGCGTTAGGGGAAAAGTCAGAAACCATTGGCCAGGCTTCCAGAGGACCAGAGAATAAAACTGGCTGAAACACAATGAATATGTAAAATATGTAACTATATTTTAAAAAGTGAGAGAAGACCAGACAAAATAAACTTTGATTGGAAATAACCCTGGCTCACAAATCTCTTTTGAAAAAGAATCACTTAAAAAAGAATCGAGAATTTCCCTTTTTGACATGTATTTCAGAGTAGCTGAATAACTCTAGGTGATAAGGGAGAGTTTGTTTGTTTGTTTGTTTGTTGCTTGTTTATTTACAGCACTGGGGATTGAACCAGGACCTTCACACTGAACTACATCCCACCATTTTCCAGCTTTTATTTTGAAACAGTCCCATTCAGTCCTGGGCTTCAACTTGCAATCTTCTTGCCTCAGCTTCCCACAGAGCTGGCACGCAGGTGTGCACCGCCATAGCCGGCTTGGTTGTTTTTATTGTAAGCAGAAAATTCTAGCTAGTCATTGTGAAGAAGCGATAGATACCACTCAAAAAAAACATCATAATCAACCAGCACAGTGGCACATGCCCAAATCCCCAGCTACTCAGGAGGCTGAGGCAGGAGGATCAGGATTTTGAGGCCAGCCTGGGCAACATAGCAAAACCTTGTTTTAAAAAACAGAAAAAGGAAACTTGCCTCTGGTTAAACGATTACTTCTTGAAAGGTCATTAATGGATAAGATCGTTAGATGAAAGGGTCATGGGCATGACGGGGTGGGCTTGGGCCGTGATTCCATCCCCACTAAGGATCCTGGGAGTAACAGGTGAGTCTCCATGGCAACCACACAGCTCCCCCCCCCCCCCCGTGGAATATTCTGGAAGTAGAGAGGAAGAGTCCGAAGCCAGTCACGCTTTGGGAGCTAAAGTTCCATTTTCAGGAAATCTGGGACACCACCAGGGACAGACCAAGGGCTCAGGGCATGAGGAGCATTTCTTGGGGTGGCCAGGCTGCTCTCCACACCCGGGCACAGGTGGCAGGGCGGGGAGGAGGGCTGGCCCTGGAGCCAGTGAGATGCGGGGGCCTGAACTGCAGCTTCGCCTCGTGTGGGCCCCGTTTGGAGCCCAGCTGAAACCAACCAACCGCAAAAAGATATTTTTCAGACAATCAGAGAAAAGCGATTCTGAGCAGGGCCAGAGGGGATGCCGTGGAATTTGGGTTAACGCTGACATCGTCCCCGTGGAGCTGTGATTCTTTCACACCAAGCTCCGTGTGCAGCCAGCGCGATGTCCTGACATTCGCAAGGCTGACATGACAGTGTGGGCTACCGGGCCGGGAAGTACTTCTGCAAAGGCAAGGGCGGCGCGTGGACGCGGCCTGGTCAGTACCCACCAAGTCTGGTCGCACAGCGCCAGGTCCCATGCACGCCTCGCTCACTTGTCTGGAAGCACTCTGGAAGCTCTCATTGGAAACGTGTAAGAGGAAGAGTGTCCCGTCTCCTTGCACAGGACTGGGCGCCCTGGAGACCTGCCTGCACTGGTGGGCTCGCCTGGGTCCTCATCTGCCCCCTCTCCTCCTCGGAGCTGGCTGGGGAAGTCCCTGGTGCCCCCACTGCTGCTTTCTGGCTCCCGTGACCTCCTGCTGGATGAGCTCTCCCAGTGGTGCTGGGCACCTGAGCACTCTGCCTGGTCACCAGCTAGCTGGACTCCTGTCTCCCTTTCCTGGGCTTTGAGGCTTCCTTGATAATTGCACCGGAGATGGGCTCCACCCAAGGCCCTCTGCCAAGACCCCTGCACACCCCCTCAGGGCCGGGCGTAAGCATGTCCTCCGAGAGGCCCGAGTACTCATCCCTGGAGCCAGGACTGTGGTGCTATACAGGGCTGGTGAGGTTCAGGACCCTGAAATGGGAGCTCGTCATTCCAGGGGACAGGAGCTAAGGGCAGGGGTGACGACAGGAACATGGGTTGGAGAGAGGCAGCGCAGTAGCTGGAGACCCCAGGCCTGGGAATGGAGTGGCCACTGGAAGCCAAGGAAGTTGAGCAAACAGAACCTCCCCAAAACCTCCAGGGGGAAACATCCTGGGCGAGACCTTGGCTTTAGCTCAGTGAGACCTGTGTGGCTTCGACCCCCAGAACTCTAATAAATTTGCAACTTTGTTTTTTTGAGACAGGGTCTCACTATGTAGTTTACGCTGGACTTGAACTCACTATGTAGCCTAAACTGGCCTAGAACTTGCAGCGATCCTCCTGCCTCAGGCTCCCGAGTGCTGGAATTACAGCTGTAGTTTGCATTCTTTTCAACTAGTAGGGGTGTGTCCATTTGCCCTCCGAGGCCCATGAAAAAGCTCAGGAAAGTCAGAGGGGTCTAGAGGGCCACCCAGGCCTCTGGAGGCAGGAGTCACCTCAGGACCTCCCTGTCCTCATCCCTGCCTGCACCCCACAGTGAAGCCACCTCAGTAGACAGGCTGCCTTCCCTCTCCGCTAGGTGGAGCCCTTCTGGTCCTCCTGGAGTGGTAACTGTTCCAGGGTCTCAGTAAGGAAGAGCTGAGTGTGACTCTCAGAAGTGGCTACTGAAGCACAGATTAGCAGAGACGCCCTCTAGGGGTAGGAGCGGGCAGTGAAGCGCTCACACTCCAGAGAAGCCCGGGGTCAGAGCCAGGTCTTTGCAGCCGGGAGGGAGACCTTCAGATTTTGGTTGTTGTTTTTGTTCTTGTTGGTTTGGTTTGGTTTTTGGTTTTTTGGTCTCTCGGTGTAGCCCAGGCTGACCTTGAACTCACTGTGTAGCCCAGATTAGACTCAAACTCATGCAATCTTGCTGCCTCAGCCTCCAGAATGCTGGGATTCTAGGAGCGCAGCACTATACTAGAAGGAGTAGCTCTTTGAACAAATGCAGAAATCTACTCCAGTCAGGGCCAAATCTCCCCCTTCCCCAGGGGGGCAGTTTCTGCAGAGCTGTCTCGGTCCCAGAGCAGTGGGGAGGGGGCTGTCAAGAGCACAATGCAAATGAAAGTATAATTAATTATAATTCAGTTAGTCTCTGTCATCTCTGTCACCCCTGTCACTGCAGAGGCACCTCGGGCCTTCCGACAAAGTCAGGACCAGCTTCTCCCACCTCACCCTTTGTACCCTGTCCCCAAAGACAGCCTGGTGCTGGAGTCAACAGAGGGACGGGAGACCTAGCACCGCCCAGCACCCCAAGGCACCTTCTTGGCGTCAGCCTAAACTGTCCTCCTACACATCTGGCTGGGTCCTGGGGCAAGGGGAAACCTGTTTTCACCAATGCACCCAGGAAAGACCCTCTTGCAAAACTCCAGACCTAGTGCCCCAGAAGCCGTGGCTGGAGTTAGAGGTGGAGCCCGGCCAGCTAGCATCCCAAGAAGATAAGAGCAAAATATACTTTAAATCAGAAGCGACTAGGGGTGAGTCAGAGGCATGTCTCAGCAAGTCCCAAGCAGAAAAGGAAAACCCCCCGCGAACCCCATACGTCTCTTTCTGTGGCTGGCTGGTTTTATTTTACACAGTGATCTCTGGTTCCTGTCCTGTGACTAAGGACTGGATTGCGTCCTTTCATGGCTGGAGCGTGTCCCCTTGTGTACATGCACCCGTGGCTCCATCTGTGTCCATCGGTGGGCACTCAGATCGTTTCCATGTCTTAGCTCTTGTGCAAAGCGCTGCTGTAAACATGAGTGTATAGATGTCTCTCGAACACACTGATTTAATTTCCTGTGGAGGGTCGACAGCGGGGAGACGGCTAGACATGAGCACTTCCGGGTCTAATGTTGCGGGAGCCTCCTCCTCATCCTCCTCATGAACGGAGCCCTGTATACATCCCCACGCACACAGCGCTCCTCCCACGCCCTCGCCAGCCCTTCCCTTCGGCCTGCAGTGAGCTCCGTCTGCACTCGCTGGCGATGGTGGTGTGGACTGTTTCTCCTACACCTGAAGTTCTCGTGTGCGTCTTCCTTTGAGGAATGCGGACTTTGGTCAATGCCCGCTTTGTATCAGGTTATCTGGGAGGTGTTTGGTTTTGTCTTGTTGCAGTCAGGTGTGTGGTGCTCCTGGGTGTCCTGGGTCTCAATCCCTCATCGGGGTATGGTTTGCAAACCTTTTCTGCCACTGTGCGTGTTGTCCCTTCGCTCTGTGGGTGGCTGTGTAGGTTTTTAGCCTGTGCAGTGCCATCTGTATATTTGCTTTTGCCTCCCACGCTTTGGGATCTTTCCGAGATATTCTTGCCCTTCCCAGTGTCCTGAGGTTTCCCGTTTCTCCCAGTGGTTCCGTGGTTCGGGTCTGACAAGTCTATAATCCCACCTGGGTGGATTTTTGTAGCAGCTTAGAGGTAGGGGTGTGGCTCCATTCTTCGGCGTGTAGACACCCAGCGTCCCGGGCACCGGCCATTCCCAAACTGCCCTCACCTCCTGGCACACACTGAGCACATGAGCGCTCGCCTCTGGCCTCTGGGCCCGTTCTGCGGGTCACTGCATCAGCCCGGGCCCCACATCACGCTGTTCACATCGTCTGGGATTTTTGTGGGCCATACAAGTGTCAGGGTAGTTTTCTCTGGCTCTGTGAGGAAAGTCACTGGTGTTTTGCTAGGGGTCGCACTGATCCTACGGATGGCTTTAGGAAAGGGGACATTTCCGCGTACTGATTTCTCTGTCCCAGGAGCAGGGTGCCTTTCCATTTTCTGTGTGTCCTCTTCAGTTTCTTTCACCCGTTTTTTGTGGTTTCCACTGTAAATTGCTTTTAAATTATCTTCCAAATTCTGTTTAAAAATTTTAAGTCCTTTCCATCGTTTTCAAAGGAGGGAGACAGAGGGTCCGCTGCTGGGGTCAGCCTGGGAGCCTCCCTCCCTCCCGTGAGGACAGGTCTGGCTCCTGGCCTGGGTCACTCACAGCGCCTGACACAGAGTGTGGCGCCGCCCGGGGCCTCCCACGCCCAGGGAATTCGCTCCGCTCAGAAGGAGGAACTGGGCTGTCACGGGGCAAAGTCGCCCTGGCCCCTCGCCATCTCCGAAAGGGCAAGGCCTGTGCTTGTCGTTTCTTACACTGTCCGACGGCCAGCGCCACACCCACCTCTGCAGTTCCTTTCACCCTGAGAGACCGAAATCCGCTCCCTCTGAACACCCGCTCCCTTTGCCCAGCCCCAGGTAACCCCGCTCCACCTCCCCTCTCTAGGAGCTCGACTCTCTTAGGTGCCAGGTGTGAGTGGCACCCTGCAGCGGCTGCCTTTCTGTGACCATCACGTCTCACTCAGCTCCGTGTCCTCCAGGTGGTCCATGCTGCAGCAGGAGCAGGAATTTCCTTCCTTTCCCAAGAGCGTGGCTTCGGCGTGGTACACAGGTACAGCCGTCCACGCTGGGACACTTGATCGGTCCTGCACTTAGCTGCTGTGACTGACGAGGCAGTGAACTTGGGGTGTCGGTGCCCCTCACACACCATTTCTGGTTCCTCCATGAAGCACTCAGAAGCGCTAGTGCCGGATCTCACGGAAATTCCACTCGGCCTTTTGAGGCACCATCATTCTGCGCCCCCCATTCCTGCAGCACCTGACGCCCCTGCCGAGGGTGCACAGGGGCCCCCGTCTGTCCCCATCAGCACCCACACTTCCTCTGTCCCGCTTTAGATATAGTCCGCCTAGCGGATGTGGTCCCGAACCTCTGTCCGTGGAAATCAAACTAAGGGGACAGGAATAAATGTGCCTGCCACAGGACGCCGAGGGCAGTCTGACCACTCTCCTGGGTCCCACAGCGCGAGGCCCAAACCTTCATACATTGGTCCAAGCCCAGAGGACGTGCAGCCCCCAGAGGGAGCCCATGGACCCCACGAGACAGTGGTGGGCTGAGGTAGGGTCCCCAGTGCTCTGGTGGGGATGTGGGTACCAAGGAAGTGGGTGCCGTGCACGTATGGGGGACCAGGGCTGTAGGAACTCAGTGCCCTCCACTCAGCCTCACTGTAACCCTAAAACTGCTCTTGAAAAAGTGTCCTGCTTACGTCCCTGAGTGTGAGGAACAGAGGACAGTGAGACAGGCACAGGCGGGACAGCGCTCCCGACCCCACGGCGCAGGACCTGGCCTCGCAGCTTCCCTGATAGCCCGGTGTGTCCCTCGGTGTCCCTCCTGGGCTCCAGGGAGCATGACGCATGACAGAGGGCTTTCAGGATGTGGGACAGACAGGAAGGGTGGATAGTGGCCAGCAGAAGGACAGTCCCCGGGGGAGCTGATCTGGTATAGGCTGAGCTATTGGGGTCCCCGGGCTCAAAATGAGGGAGATGCCCACAGGGGCCTCAAGTGCAAATATGGGGTAGCGATGGGCAGGAAGGGGTGAAGACTTACACCCTGTAATTTTAGGTGTGAGAGAAGTTTCTGGAGAGGAGGAGGATCGTTCCCCAAGCCAAGCGGGGGGTGACTAAATATATAAGGGGGGGCAAAACCCCTGCTTCACAATTTTGTGAAGAAACAGTGGATGCCACCCCCTCAGGGAGGCAGGGCACCCACTGCCGAGGGCTGAGGCCCTCAGGGCTGCCTTCCTCCCTGGCCGTGGAAAGGCGAGGCTGGGACCACAGGACACAGCGGAGCTGCAGTGCGAGTCCCGGAGGCAGGCACAGGCAGGCGGGCAGGTGACTGTAGATGACCCCAGGGCGAGGCCCCACTGACCACAGCCACCTCCATGTGATGCCATGAGAGGGCGTCTTACCTCGGGGTGCTGCCCCCCACCCCTAACCCAAACCTCAGCCCATCTGTGAGAAGACAGCAGGGAGCCCAGCTGAGGGTCACTGCACACAACGCCTGGCCAGTGCTCCGGGAGCTGCCAGAGGCCAAGCAGGGGGTCTGAGAGCCCGCACGGCCAGGAGGAGTGGGGTAGGCAGAGGACAAAAGGCCCCGCGGGGCCTGAGAGGACCCAGACCCGAGAAAGAGGACTTAAAAACGAAGCAACCTGTGAAGCATAGACACAGGCTGGTGCCAGCTCGTCAGCGCGGCTCACAGGTCACGGACACGGCCACACTGCGGGAGACGTCCACGAGGGCACCGCAACTGGAGCTCCGCGTGTGTGTCTGTGTGTCTGTGTGTCTGTGTCAGTGTGCACATGCGTGGTACTAGTGATTGAACCGGGGCCTTCTCACCGAGCTCCATGCCTGCCCGTTTGCTGCCCGGTTCAAGCTTGTGACCCTCCTGCCCCAGTGTCCGAGAGCCGGGATTACACTGTGCACCACTGCACCTGCCATGTGTCAGAGCGCTCTGGACTGTCGCGGCAGTTTTTCAGGATATTTAAAAACGCTGTGAAATAAAAAGTCCTATTTAAAAAAAAAAAAAGGTTCTGGAGCTGGGTGAGGTGGCACACACTTACTATTCTAGCACTTGAGAAGCTGAGGCAAGAGAATCACTTCAAGTTTGAGACCAGCATGAACAAATGGTGAGTTCAGGGCCATCCTAGACTACATAGCAAGACCCGATCACAAAAAGGAAAAAGAAAAAGCAAGTTTTGCCCACACCAGTTAGTGGTGCATCCTTGGAATGAGGCAGGAGAATCACAAGTTTAAGCCCAGGCTGAGCAACTTAGCAAGTTCATGGGAACCTGTCTCAAAGTTAAAACTCAGTACAGTAAAATAAAAGACTCTGGAATCCATTGCCAGTATCACTGAAAAAAAAAAACAAAACTGCCTAACCAGAAAGTATAATAAACAATGAATAATGGCATTAATTTTTCCTCTAAACTGATTTATTCATTCAACAACACTGCTGATCCCTATACCATGTGGGTCACCAGCAGTCCTTGGGGACACAGCACCAGGCCCTGACCTGAGGAGCCCAGACTCTGCCATCCACCAAGGCACACCCAACACCCAAACGACAAGGATAGATGACAAATGTTCACCAGGAAAAGCTAGTGCAAGTCACAAACCTCAAGACCTCGGGCCACCAACTACATGGAGAACTGAGAACTGTGACAGCTCGGGCCCCAGTGCGGGAGGCTCCTGCATCAATAAAGAGCCCGCCCTGGAGGGGTGATGGTGGTGCCCACGTGGAAGGACTCCCAGCTGCTCCAGCTCCACAGCCTCCTAAGCCACACACAGGAATCGCAGGAAGATAAAACTCAAGGAGAACAGCGCCCAGAGGGCCGAGGGGGTGGGGGCACCACCAGCTGCCTGAACCCTTCTCTCTGCTGTGGTGCTGGGGGTGGAACTCGGGGCCTCACGCAGGCCAGGGAGGGAGAAAGTGATGCGTGGCCTCGCTACAGGTGGTAAGGAAGGCTGAGGAGAAGGCCTTGCACCCGGAGTTTTATAGCAAAGGAGAGCGATCAGGCACCGTCTGACTCCGACAAAGATCAGCTGTGCCACCCAGCTGAGGAACGGGGCGGAGAAGGAAAGTACTCAGAGGAAAAGTCGAGGCCCGGGTGACTCTTGCCAGACCACTCCATGACATCCCCACAGGGAGATCGGGGCTGGACATGAAGGATGGGGCCAGGATCTGATGGGACTCAGGGGTGGTGGTCAGACAGAATCTCCAGGTGCTTGCTAAATCGACCTCGCAAGATGCCGGCAGAGCTCACTCAATGAGCCGAGGACAGAGGCCTTCTAAGTGAACAAGGCCGGTAAACCGGAGCACAGAGGCGTTAAGAGGAGGGCGCTGAATGGGGTTCAAGCTGAGCTCCTCTGTGCACTGAACGGCCTTCACCTCCACTCTGCCTCACTTTCCCACTAGGAGAGTGAGGGTACTGCTGGAGCCCCAGGGAGATCCAGGACTGAGCCTGCTGCCCGGAGCCCCACGGACCATGGCACACTCTGACACCAGGAAGGGAGCAGAAGCCCGCAGAGTGGACCAAGGGCCTCCCGCGCAAACGTGAATGAAGTGCAAAGCCGAAGCAAGGAGCCAATGGTCCACGCCTGGCAGAGAGGTCCCCGGCACATCAGAGCTGTGCTGAACTCTCCCGAGACGAGCCTGCAGCCAAGCTGCCTGGGGCTGGTGGGGATCGCGCTGCTCAGGAAGCCCTAGCCCAACATCCCTTCAGTCACCCCTTCCATCCCAGGGAGCTCCAGGCAGCCTCGGCACCGGAGGCACCAAAGGAAGGAAGACTCAAAGAAGAGCAAGGCAGTACTCCATGGCAAAAGCCTGGGTGATGTCAGGCTTTGGCTGCTTACATCCCATTGGTCAGGACATGGTCACATGACCAAACCCTGCTGCACAGGATGCTGGAAAATGGAGTCTTCCTTCGGCAGCCATCCTGCCATGAAGAGCAGACGTTATAGACAACTTGCCATCTCTGCCCAGCATGAAACCCAGACCCTTCCACAATCCATAGGTTCCTGGGTAACCCTGCCCCCTCCCAGCTCTGGGTATCCCTTTACTTCCTGTCTGTCCCTTGCTTCCCAGGATCAATGCATCCTGCAGGTCTTGCATGAATGTTAGCGCTCGCAGGAACTGCCTGGCTTCTCCAAAGCTGGTGATCATGGAGCGCCTGTGTCCTGTCCCCAGCAGCCTGCAGTCCTCCTGCACATGGGTCCACGTGTGCTCACCCCACACAGGTAACCTCTGCACTGGGCTCTGTGGCTAGCCCTGCCAGAGGAGGGGCCCATTCTATGGGGACTGTACCCCAGCCTGGCCACTCCCTCAGTGGTGGTGGTCAGCCTATCACGTGGCTCTCAACCTTCAGTGGACACAGCATTACCAAGGCCGGGTGCCCAACACAGATTTCTCCCCAAGTATTTCCATAGGTCTATAGAGGGGGCCCGCAATCTGCACCCCACGGTGCCTTGGTTGCACCTCAGCAGAGGTGTCTGTGGCATCACACAAGTGCAGAGGGAAACACCCAGATGTGTCTGCGGCACAGAAGTCGGAAGAAAGGCGGGGCAGCTGCTGCCCGGTTTGCAGTTCCAGATCTAAGCTTGAGCTGGGCGCAGTTGCAGAGTTCTGCGATCCCAGCAGGTGGGAAACCTGGGCAGGAGGATTCCTGTGAGTGCAAATTCCACGCCAGCCTGAACTGCTACGTACCAGGAACCTGTATCAAAAAAAAAAAATTAAATTGTGACGTATCCCCCTTCACATTCCTACCCCATGAAATCCCGTAGCGAGTCCTTTTATCAGAACCTACGGAATCCACCCCAACTCTACCCCCATCCGTTCTCCTACAGCCACCACCCGGTCCAGGCCACTGCCACCTCGGCCTGCACCCTCCTAGGAGCCCCTAACTGACCAAGGAGATGAGGAGGGATCTAGACTGGGAGTTCATGTGGACAAGGGGTCACCTGCCCTTCAGGCCCCACCCAGGGTCTGAAGGGAGGGACTCATGGACGATGACTGGCTGAGTCCACAGCTGTAGTCCTGCCTGGTCCTCTGGGGAGCCCCGAGATCACAGGCCATTGCTCTGCTGTCCCCAGGGGAGCCCTACAGCCCTGGGAGAGGGTCACTCAGAGAAGACAGTTTTGGCTGAGCTCTGTACAGTCAGCAGCGTCTGTGTCCTTCCCACCCCACGGCCCTCTTGGGCTGGACAGCTGAATTCTCGAGGACCAAACTACCTAGGCAGTGGGCTGGCACGTCAAGCCGGGAGCCCCAGCAATCCGGGATGCTCTGGAGTCTTCCAGTTAACAAAGTCCAGTGGGAGATTTCAGGCCAACGCCTCCAATGCCCCTGCTCCTGCCTGTGCAGTGGCCGGGACTCCTCCCCGGGCACCGGGGCAGAAAGCGGAACGCAGCACTGCCCGATGCTCCAGCCACTGGAAAAGGGACGGGAATGGACAGGAAGATGGGCTCATGGACAGAGGGCTGCAAGGACAGACGGAGTCATAAAGGAAGCAGTGAAGGATTTATGGGAAGATGGGCGGCCAGGAGGGGTGAGGTGGACAGCCGGACAGACACACGCCCGGATGAGAGGCCAGCAGGGGAGGCCAGCTGCGGTCGCAAGGGAGGGTTCTCTGGGCAGCTTGGCCTCCAGAGAAGGACTCAGAGCCACTGGGGTGGGGAGGACAGAGCATGTCGGGGACACTTTGCGTCAGTCCCGTCACCCAGTGCTTGAGAGCTCAGGGTGTTTATCATAGCATCACGTCATTCGTTCCAGCCCAGATGCCGTGAAAATGGGCCCCTTTGGCAAATAGCTCCACGGCCAGCGGCAGGAGCAGAGCAGAGCAGGGACCAGCCGTGGGCAAGCGGCGCGTGAGAGTGGGCACCACGGGCAGGCGGCCGCGGGGCTTTAACCCCGCCTTGCCCCGCAGGGGGACCGAGGGGAGGCCGTGAGCTGAGCCGGGAGGAAGCCACACAGGTGGACCCAGCTACGAGGGTGGGCAGGAGTGGAGGGTGAACGTCCACACCGTGCTTAGGTGATTCGCCACCAGGGACCCAGCTCTGGTCCCCCTCTACTTCGGGAGCCAGACTCCACTGCCACAGGTGTGGCCCTAAGTCCCCGTGGAGGAAGGAGGTGGTGAGGCAGGTGGGCCAGGCCATGGGCTCCTCCATGGCAGCACAGAACGCCACAGCCTCACGGCGGCCACAACCTCATCGTGACATCCGACCAGGCAGGACGACTGTCCACAAGTGGCCAGCGACTTGGTGGAGTGCCACCGCTCCCCGACTTCACTTTCCAGGGCGTGAGTCCGAGCTCTTGGACTGTGGGCCAATGGGACGCTGACTCCCGAGGAGGGGCTGCTGGAGAAGGTTGTGGGGTGCTCCAGGCTGCCTACCCCGGGCCGCGCATCCAGCGGGAGGAGGAGCTCGCCGAGCCCTTGCCCTGTGCCAGCAGCCCCGGGATCACCGCTCTGGGCTGTGTGGTCCATGGGGCAAGACTGCTGGCCACACAGGGAGCTGGGCTCACTCGAGGGGCCCTGGGCTGCTCCCACTTTTACGGGAGGGTCCTGTGTCTCAGAGTCTCCAGTTTGAGGAGTGTCGGCTCCCAAAGGGACACACACATCCCTGTGCGATCAGAGTACATGTATGTGATGAGGGTAAAGTGTGGGACTCTCGCTGCAGAGGTGACAGGGACCTCGGGGACAAGGGGTGCCGGGCAGGAGGCAGAGAGATCAGGAGAAGAAGATAAAAGGGCAGAGGGGAGTCAGCTGCGCAGCAGTGAGGTGGCCTGGCCTGGCCTGCCGCAGCCTCCCCGGCCTCTTACTGCCTCAAGGTCACCATTTATGTGGGCAGCTGCTCACTAAGTTCTATCTTTGGGGTCTCAGGATTCAGAGAAACTGAGTCTCAGAGCCCCTCCACCCACATGAACGTCAAGCCACACGCGATACCATGAGGAAGGGTCAGGGCACCCTTCTTGGGCGCCCTGACTCTTGGCCCCTTGGCCCTCCCCATAAAAATGAGGTGTCAGTTCAACCAAGGTGGACGCACTTTGACCAGAAAGTACTGGATGTGAAACCATCTTCCGGGCCGTGGGCCCCAGCTTCAAGGCAGGCCCGGAGGTAGAGCCCTTCAAGTGCACCCATGCGTACGAGCACCCGACACCCTAAGGCCGTGCTCCAATCAGGTGAGGGAGGTGCCCTCACTGGCCCAGACCAGTGCGTTCACAGCCTGTGTGCACCACGAGACACGGAGTAGGGCTGGCCGGGCACAGGGCTGCCCACCTCCCTCACCTGACCCCGGCTCCCCTGTGCTCTGCTCTCCCGCCCTGCAGACGGCCTGGCTCTTCCGGTCATCTTGGCTAAGCTCCCCTTCAATCAAAGTCAGAAGACTGGAAGAGTCGGCTGGCATGAACGGAGCTTCCGTGGACCCTGCGCTCCCTCGGTGGAGAGGGAGGAGGAACAGCACAGGCTCTGAAAGCCAGGCGGCAGGGCCACCTTGCTTCTCTGTCCCATGCTGTCTCGGTCTTGGCCAAAGCAGGGAGAGTCACGCACCCCTCTAGAAATGCAAGGCAGGAACCTGCTCAGAGCCAGGCTCTGCTCTGGGTTTAAGGATGCAGTGGACAAGAAGGCCAGGCTCCCCTGGAGAGTGCATAACCTAGGGGACAGGACTGCAGTGCAGACCTTAGCCTGTGGCTTCATGCCACGCTGTGTCAGCCCAGGCCTGGCCACTCCATGCCCAGAGTCACACTCCAAGCTGACAGGCCCCTCCTGCAAAGTCCACCCCAGAAATCAACACTGTGCTCCCCGCGCCTGGGACCCCAGCCACTAGCTTCTACCTCCAGCTCCAGACCTGTCACCAGGCACAAAGCACCGGTGGATAAAGGACTGGCTCCGTCACCACCCCGCAGATACAGGAAAGCCACAGTAACCAGCGTGGGGCGGGACGGGCTGCTTCCAAATGCGCCCTGGGTTCCTGACAGTCCACCACCACCACCACGATGTGGACAAGCACAGTGGAACTGACCACTTTCCTGCTCAGGGGGAGACTCAGCTGGCCAACAGGCCTGGACTTGGGCGGAGGAGCCACTGGCCCAATAGCTTAACAGGGAGAACTGGATCACCCCCATCACGATATGGCTCACACCACTCCTGGGCCCCCCCGCCTGCAGGCCAGGCTGGCTCAGAGGCCCTGCCCGGCTGGGCCCTCCTGAGCCTGCCCTCGCAGCCTGAAGAGTAGACTCCCTGTCACTCGGGGGAGGGCAGCACCAGAGCTCTGGGCAGCCACTACACCCTGCCTCAGAGGCAGGAGGGGTCTAATGAGACCTGGTGGTTACCGCGCCTGTCTGCTCACCGGTTACTCCAGGGAGTGGGCCAGGGGTACTTTTTATTTTTCTATACTGGGAATCAAACCCAAGGCACTGAGTTACATCCCCAGTCCCAACAAGCATGCCCACACACACACACTTTTATTTATTTATTTATTTATTTATTTATTTATTTTGAGACAGGGTCTTGCTAAGTCACTAAGTTACCCAGACTGGGCTAGAACTGGTGGTCCTCCTGCCTCAGCCTCCCATAGTGCTGAGATTTCAGGTGTGTGCTACCAAACCCAGCCACCTTATATTTATTTTTATGATTCATTTCAACATTTAGTTGATGTTGGGGATTTACGTCTGTTTTTAATTTTTTTCCCGTAAAATTCACTTCAGAGCAGTAGCCAGGAAAGCGCTGCTGTAAGAACTGCTGACTAATAGGGCGGGTAGCTGGGGCGGCACAGCGGAGGCCGCACCTGCAGGCCCGCCTGGTCCTGGCCCCTGCCGCCCTCCGTCCCCACCCGCCTGCTCCGCCCCTCTGCTCCGAGCCCGGTTCCCCCACACCGCCTTCGTGCCCTCCCCCACCACCACCCAAGGCTTCCGCAGGCCCCGGCAGATACGCTGTGTGTCTGTCCCGAATGCGTCCAGTCCGGGTGCTGCCAGTAACGCGGGGAACATCTGGGTCCTGATACAGGCGTCGCTGCGCTGCATGATGGACCTTGGGGCACAGAAAGTCCACTTTGTCAGGAGATTCCGCCCCTTTAGAGATGGCACTTCATGCTGTCAGCAGGAGGCGGCGCTCTTGGGCTCCTCAACACCCTTTGAAACCTTTCTGAAACAGCTTCTAAGGTTTGGCATGAGAGCCTGGTGTAATGGTACTGGGAGGCTGAGGCAGGAGGATCGCCGCCTGAACTGCATAGGGAGACCTGGTAGGAAGAAAGAAGAGGGACTGTGACCTCCTGCTCCTCCTCGCGGCCCCTCCCTTCGCCTGTTCAGGGGCGCCAGCCCTGGGCGGGATGGAAGACCATTTACAGCTTGCTCAAGACTTTTGGAACCAAGTCTTTTTTGGAACACCAAAGGGATCCCGGAGCCCCGCGTTTAGCACTGGCCCTGACCCGGATGGTGGAACCCGCGAGCCTGGCCCATTCTCGGCCTGGGCACTGCGCGTTAGAATTGTGCGCCCGCTCAGCGTCCTAAGTGCGTGAAAGCCTGGGATCCAGCGTCATCGCACGACCTCCGCGGTGACGCGTGAGAAGGCGGCAGCGCTCGGCCTGGCTCCGGGGGCCTGCGAGGGGGCCCAGTGCTCACAGGCCCAGGCCCAGGGCACCGGCCAGCCGTCCCCCAGCGGAGCTCCCCACTGAAGGGGGTTCCCGGAACGCGGGGTCCCGCCCGTGCTCAGCTCGGAGGCGGGGGA
The DNA here is from genome assembly GCA_004027455.1 of Hydrochoerus hydrochaeris. Classification (NCBI taxonomy): domain Eukaryota; kingdom Metazoa; phylum Chordata; class Mammalia; order Rodentia; family Hydrochaeridae; genus Hydrochoerus; species Hydrochoerus hydrochaeris. The sequence goes on along the minus strand of PVLA01001819.1, from coordinate 280,863 downwards.
CATGGGCCCGCGGACTCGCACCCCGGACCTGCCCTGCTCGCGCTGCCTCGGGCCTCCGCTCCCGCTTCGGAAGGGGCAGCGCTTCCGCGGTCCCCGGCTCCCGAGCTGACTGCTGGGCCTCCTGGACTGGGCAGGCGAGTGACTCCGTCCCGCCCGCGGCCTGAGGACCCGGGGGAGACACCGGGAGCCCCAGGCCGGCAGCCCGGCGGCGGGCCCGAGGTGGGTGGCTGGACGCCCCGTGCGGGCGCGTCCCGGACAGCGGCCTCCCCTCCCCCACCCCCACCCCGCCAGCGGTGCGGGCTGCGGAGCATCTGTTGCTATGGTTACCGCGACTGGTTCCAGGCTCCGAGAGCCCAAGTCTCCACGCGAGAGGGACCCGGCACACGCGCTGCACACCAGCCTCATGCGCGCGGCACGCCTCAGCGCGCGGCGGTCACCCTGCACGGTGCACAGACGGATGATCAGCGCTGCCGCCCCGGGCCCACGGCCGCAGTGCTGACAGCCCGACTGCGGGAGCGACCGGCATCCGCCTGCACACCCGGTCCGGGCGCTGTGCAGCCACGGGTTCCCTGTCCGCCATCAAGGTGCGTTGACCACAGGGCCCCTGGGAGGCAGGGCCTCAGAACCCGCTGGCCTTGGGGACACCTCTGTCCCTGTCCCACCTGGCTGAGGAGGGGAGTGGGGCAGAAGTGGGCAGGAAGCCCCACACCGGGTCGGGTCCAGAGCCGTGGTCGGGAGCAAAGCACAGGGTCAGAGTCTTGTGCTGTTTGCAGTGACACGGCTGTGTGGCTTCCGGCTCTGATCTCTGAAGAAGCTCAGCAAGCAGAGGGCAGAGCTGCAGAGAAACCCCCGTCGCGCATGAAGCTAATGCCATTTCCTACAACCTCATCAATAAAGCCACACCAGCCTGTGACCTGGCAAGTGTGAGCCCAGGGACTGAGTGAGACCCCGAATAAATACAGGCATGCACACATCACATACATGCATGCACATATCGTTACATACATGCACACACAGCATCACATACAGGCACGCACACATCATCACATACATGCACACATATCATCACATACAGGCATGCACACATCATCACATACATGCACACACATCACCACATACAGGCATGCACACATCATCACATACAGGCATGTACACATCACATACAGGCATGCACACACCATCACATACATGCACACACACCATCACATACATGCACACACACCATCACATACATGCACACACACCATCACATATAGGCATGAACACACACCATCACATATAGGTATGCACACATCATCACATACAGGCATGCACACATCACCACATACAGGCATGTACACATCACATACAGGCATGCATGCATAAGCAAACTGGGACTGTAACTCAGAGCCAAAGCCTTGGGTTCAATCCACAAACAAAAACAAAAAACAGAAGAGAAATTTAGAACTCATAAATAATCTTCATCCAGTGACACAGGAACCATTTAAAAAATGCAGCCCCACCCTTCTCACCCTGATTTTTAAAAATAATATTCCTTCATTTTAGTGTATTTATCCTGATTCAAACTGATTAGTTGTAATTAATTTTTTTTAATACTGAGAGCCTAAGGGTCCTAGGAACTGAAAAGTATTAAATTTAAACGGCATACATGTTTGTGTTGCAGAGACCTGTGTCAGAGTGATCGGGAATTCTCTCAAGCATGCAGAGGGTTTTGCTGAAGAACTGAGACAGAAACCAAAGGTGGAGGAGACAAGAACTAAGAATTTGTCCCTCAGCTGGGTACTCTGGGATTACATGACAGCATTACCTGCCTTTCATTTGATACATATATTTAGAAAAAAATCAAAACTTAGAAAACTGGAGAAAGGGACATTTAGGAAAAGAAAATTTTCTGTCACCACCAAACACAAATGTCAGCAAGGATTTAAACCAAAAAAAAAAAAAGTCACCAGCAGACTCAGGTGAGCTCAGCCCCATCCATCTGTCCTGGTCCTGCCAGTCCCTTAGCCAGGCTGTGGGAGAGAAAGCACTAGAATGCTCACCTGGCAGAGTCCGAGGTCCCAGGAACTCACCGAAGTACTGAATCATGCTAGGACATGAATGAACCTGTAAAACAGGATGCTAAGTGAAACAGGTGGGACACAGAAGCCGTATAGTACTTGATTCTGTTAATGGACAGTTTCCTTCTGATACAGTACAGGTACTCCCGAGCTACAAAGTGGCAAAAGTTACAAAACATTGTAACATATGAAATCCAGGCTGCACTGTACACTCTCAGACCATTAAAATGGCAAAGTTTATGTTATGTGTATTTTACCATCTCTTTTTAAAAAAATCAGTTTCTGGAATCCCACAAAAAATCTATCTAAATCAGAGGGGCCAGGGGATGGCCACACCGTGGATCAGAAGGTCTCAGTGCCAAGACTGGGCTTGCCCAGCTGGCCTTGCACAGAGCTGCTGGGGACACGAGGGGACGGGCTGGCTGACACAGCAGGTGGGAGCACCCAGCTGTGTCCCTGCACTAAGCAGGATCCCAGGTCCCACCAAAAGCCACGGGAGCCCTGGGTCCTCAGCCAACAACACAGAGAAGGTGAGAGATGCCCAGGGCATGCTGGGAAACCTCTGGAGCTTTGGGAGAGAGACTTTCTGAAGAAGAGGTGGCAGGAAGCAGCCCTTCCGGATGAAGCCTCCCACAGGGAGGCCCAGTGTCATAAACCCAAACCAGCTAAACACCCAGGAAGAAGGGTGGCCGCAGGTCACCTGGAAAGGTTTGGCCTGGCACGGGGAGAAACAGGCATCACCTAGAATGGGCCACTGCTTCCAAGCCATGCACCCCTGAGGAGGCCCCCACAAAGTTCTGCAGCATCTTGGCCTTTTTCCCCCTGTGACAGGACTTCCAGCATGCTAGACAAGCTCTCAGCAACTGAACTACTGCCCCAGTGTAATCGTGGCTATTTTTAAGACTATAGAAGAATTGATGTGTCTGTTTATGTCATTTTCAAAAGAATTTGGCTTCTGTCCCACAAAAGTTGGATAAAGAAAAAAAAAAGTTGAATAAAGTCAATTCTGTAATGAAACACAAATGAGCCAGACCTGTTGAGATATGGAAGACTCTGCAAGGCCGATGCAGGAGGGTTCTGAGTTCACATTCAAGTCCAGACTGGGCAACTTAATGACTTACTGAGACTCTGTCTCCGAATTAACAAATAAAAGGGCTGGGTACACAGGGAACACCAGCAAAGGCCTTAGGCTCAATCTCCAGTAACCACACACACACACACACACACACACCCACAGAGACACATACTGTCATGGTTTATGTCGGTGGCCCCCAGGCCTCCTGTGTTTGCATTGTGCATTTGTGACTGGTTCATTGTCTAGTGCTTGGATTGATGGTATCAGTGCTTCACCCACCTAGGGGTGGAGCCAGCATACAATGTAATGGTAGGAGGAAGATGAGTCTCTTTCTCTTGCTGGTTTCCATCTTGCTGTTTGCAGCAGCCATGAACTGCAGCCCCACCATGCTACCCTGCCTTGGAGCCAACTAAGTATGGGATGAAACCTCCAAAAACTGTAAGAAATAAACCTTCTCTTTCCCAACTTTGGGCATCAGGTATTTTGTCTCAGCAATAAGTAAAAAGTAACTAAGACAGAATTTGGTACCAGGAGTGGGGTTGTTGCTGTGACTATACCTGACCATGTTTTTCAAGAGGCTTTGGAAATGGCTTATGGGCAGAGTTTGGAAAGGTTTGGATGTGTTTCCTGGATGCATAGAGTTGGAGAAGCTTAAGCTGATCTGTAGAGGAGATTCTGGTCAGAGTTCAGGAGACCAGAAGGCTAATAGAAAGCCTGATGGTAAAGACCAGGCTTGGGAGGTTTCTGCTGGGAAGAAGGACTGCACTGGTTGTTGGACTCCCGCTAATGTGTGTTATGGCTTAGCAGAAAGTTTGTCTGCATTTTGCTCATGCCCAGAGACTTTGCCTGAGATTGAGATTAAGGGCAGTAGACTGATTAATCTGGCAAAGGAAATGTCAAGGCAGTCAAATGTTGAGGCTGTGCTATGTCTATTGTTGGGGGCTTTTAGCCAGCTTTATGTTGCAAATCAAGAGCAAAGAGCCCAGCAGGGTAATTTAAAATGCTGTGAATTTGGCAAGAAGAAAAACTCCAGTGAAGCTATGGATTGTAAAGATAGAGCTGAGACTTTGATTGCTGAGAAGAAACAGATATTTTAAAAAGATGGCTACAGGGCATCCCAGGAAGCAGCGGGTCTCCACCCTTTGCAGCCTCAAAACTCCAAAAGTGAAAGAAGGCTGCAGAGCATCATGCTCCAAAATGGTGACAGAGGCAACATGAGGTTCCAAAATGGTGGCAGCCATATGAAGTTCCAAAATGGTGGCAACATAGAGAAGTTTTTCCTCACAATCAGGTAAACAGATCCCAGTGATCCAGGCACTAGACCCCTACAGCCAAGAGAGAGAAAAGCCTGGCTACTACTCCAGCTGGCAGCAAACCTGATTTTAGGTGCAAGGAAAACGCATAAATACTGAAGGTAACACAGCTTCCACCCCGATTGCAAAGGGCCTGGGAGGCCAAGCAGTGTGCCCCTGAGAGGGCAATTTGTAAAGATGTAAGGGTGAAGCCAAAGGAGCAGTGGAGACCCCAGAAGTTTGGAAAAGCCAGGAACGTGGATCATCCAAGGCAAGTAGCAAAAACCGAGCAGAGGGTTTAAGAGAGAGGCTGCGGGAGCGGAAATCCCTGGAAGTGCGGTGGGGGTGGAATCACCAAGCCTTTTGGAGCTTGCAACCAGGTTGCTTCAAATGCTGAGCATGGAACTCTGGGACTTAATGTTCGCCCTGCTGGATGTTGGACTTGCTTTGTTTCTAATGCTTTATATTCTCCTGTATGGAACTTTTGGAATGGGAATGTTTATCTTGTGCCTTTGCATTTCAGAAATGTTTAACCTTGTTTCATTTGTACAGGGGGTTACAGTTAAGAGTTTGCCATAGATATCAGAGGAGACTTGGGACTTGGACTTCTCAGCAATGCTGAGAATGTTAGGACTTTGGCAACTCTTGGAGATGGAATAAATGTCTTTTATATAAAGGACATGCATGAGTCTTTGGGGGCCAGGGGTGGAATGTCACGGTTTATGTTGGTGGCCCCCAGGCTTCATGTGTTTGCATTGTGCATTTGTGATTGGTTCATTATCTAGTGCTTGGATTGATGGTGTCAGTGCTATACTTGCCTAGGGGTGGAGCCAGCATACAATGTAATGGCAGGAAGAAGGTGTGTTTCTCTTGCGGGTTTCTGCCTTGCTATTTGCAGCTCTCATGAACTGCGGACCTGCCATGTCACCCTGCCTTGGAACCAACTGAGTATTGACTGAAACCTCCAAAAACTGTAAGAAATAAACCTTCACAAAGAGCTGCCCACGGTGACCAACTCTGCATTCCATGAGATACCCATGGCTCTCTCAAAGGACAGCGGGGCAGGAGGCAGGTGTCCACCCTGAGCCTGCAGCCTGGAGGAGGCAGGCAGAGGAGGGCAGAGGCAAACAGGAAATCAGGGACCAGAGGAATCCCCACACAACCTACTTAAACCAAAAGGAGACATTCTTGTCTTGTACAACGCTAGCAGTCACTGGACCTACCCTAAGGGGTGGACACTTTGACACTTTATGCAGAAGAAAGAGAAGATAGAGAAGAAGGGGGCGCATTTCTCCATGGAGAGACCACGGTGCAATGCCCTTTAAAATGCACACACCTCAGTCCACTCCCCACAGCCACACAGGTGCCCCAGACCTTGTGCCCAGGATGACAGCTTGCAATAACTGGAGGAGCCCCAGTGCCCCCTCTGACTGGCTGTAGCCCTGTGGCCTTTGCTCTGGCAGGTGATGAGGTGGCCTATGTCCCCATCGAGGTTGCCTATGACCCAGTCAGCCCCAGTGCAGCCGTGGCCAAGGCTGCAGAATGCACTTGCCTATAGGCGTGGGCTGGGCAGGGACCCTTCCCTCCACCCCAGCGATGGGCCTGGCCCATAGCTGCATTGGTAAGGCCGTTGCTTGCCTGTGCTGTGAGATAAGAAGAGACAAGAAGGCCTGTCACTTGTGTCTCCACCAGGTTCTGGGTGCACAGCAGGCAGGGGTCAGGGTGGCTGGGAGGGCCTTGGAGCTAAGCCACACCCCTGAGATGACAGAGGACCCTGGTCCAGGCAGCTTTCCCTTCCCTTGGGCACCCAGCTCCACTTGGAGTCACAGCGCTGGCCAGGGCTACAGCTACCTCGGGTGGCAGCCGGAAGGAACCCACCACCCATTCAGGGAAGACACCAGCAAGGCACCCTTCCAGGACAAGGCCTGAGCCCAGCTGCCTTCTCAGATGCCAGTCCCAGCCTGGCCCTGCCCTGGTCTCACTTAGCACCAGAGATAAGAGGAGACCCAGCCCACCCACCCTGGGCACCCTCATCTCAAGAATACCCCGTGAGGCTGCCAGGACTCACAGGGCTCGTCCCTGTCTCTGGGGTCCAGAGCAGGCCACCCTGCCGCAGGCAGCGATGGTCAGCTGCCCGGGCCATGGGTGTCCCTGCCCCAGGAGGGTCGGCCTGCTCCATGAGCCCTCATCACCAGCAGCCTAGTGATGGTTTCTGCCATCTGTAACCTACCAGGTGCCCTCGGCTCTGGTCTGTGACTCACCCAGAACTCAGTGTCCCCAGGCCTGGGCACTGTGGCCTCTCCCAGAGGAGAAGCAATGTCCTTCCCCAAGGCCATGTGACTTAGCCATGATCCCCTAAGGTGCATGGATTGTGATGTGGGCACTGACCCTGCCATGCGTGGTCAGCTCTTACCTGACTCATGAGGCTGCAGAATCACTCATGAGGCAGGGTGTGAAATTGGGCCTGTCCTGCAAAATCTGGAAGGGGGGACAGGGTTAGAGGACGTGCCACATCTGTGGTGGTCTTGGGCGCCACCTGACGTCTCCCACTGAGCCCCTCCAGAGCTCAGCTTCCTATCTTGGTCTTTGGGAAGCTGGGTGGCCATGACATTAGTCTGGCCAAGCCAGGGCATTGCAGGGAGTGAGGGAGGTGGGGTGACCAGGTGGAGGAGGGCAGGATCGGGAGAGGCAGCAGGTCCCTGGCTGGACCTTGGACCCTGGAGCCAGTGTGGCCGCCACTCCTTCCGTGCAGCGCAGGGGTGATGTGAGTCCTCTCTGGAAACAGGTTGCAAGTCTGACCTTTTTAGGAGAACAGGCCCCCGCAGCTCACAGCCCCCAGGCCCCAGGACCTCAGCACCGTGGGCTCCAGGGCACACCACATCCATCCGGCTCGCACATCTGTTCTTTCTCTTGCCCACTGCTAACAAAAACCTCCTAGGATCACAAAGGTTTTCCAAGAAATTCACCAATCGGAGATCCAACCATGGAGGGACTCAGGGGGCAGCACACAAAGGCAATTTGCCCGCCCTCTCAGTAAGCGCCTCTGGCATGAGGCAGGAGAAGAATCACTCAGCGGCTCCCACGAGCCTACTGGGAAACGGGAAACGGGCTAAGAATTAAACATCCCCCGCACTGTTGGCAAGTGAGAGCCAGAGATCTAGACATCTCTTGAGAGGTTGGCCATGTGCAATGTAGCAAATAGGGGGATTTCCTTCTATCATCTCTTTATAGGCAAATATTGTTATCACTGTTTTGCTTTGTTCTGATTAATGGTATTGCTCTATTCAATGTTCTGTTTTGATAAGTTCTAGAATGCCCTGTATTTCCTTTGATTTGGCTACACCTGATTGAAAGAAGAACTGTTGTGAAGATAACGGGATATACTATGGTACCTATTACTGTTATGCCAGTAACCTGTTGAGGGTTTCCGTACCAATTTCACCGCACTGTCTCAGTTGGCTTTGTTCTATCTCATTCTGTTGTATTTCGCTACTTTCAAAATAATAAAAAAATAAATAAATAAAAATAAAAGGAGGAAAAGAAAGTGCTCTAAAGGATGTAACTGCATGTATATTTAAGTGTGTAGGATTGACAGCCATGTTGCTTGTTGGATCATTGAACAGAACTGTTTGCAGCCTCACTGTTTGAATGTCCACTTTGTGTGCTTTAATTTTGTAACTTGAACAACTGTATCTAAGAAGACAATAAGTAATTTATCAACTAGTGATTTCTTACTGCTTATTTTTTTTTAAATCCTGTATTGTTTCTCCCCTTTTTTTCTGTTTTGCTTTTTTTTTTCTATTTAAATACAATTTTTAAAAAAGAAAAAAATTCACCAATCTTATTAGCACCACAGCTTAGCCTGGATTGTATTTATGGGAAATGCGTGTGTCAGCTTAGAACTATCACAGGAGTCAATGTATACCATAGCTAATCCTAGCCAGAGGTTTTCAGTTTAAAACATGAATATTTTTCTTTGACTGGATCTGTCTTTCCCTTCTTTTTATTAGTTTTATCTTTCCCTCATTGGGTGTTCAGGGGGCTTGAGGTTTTTCCTTTCTTTTTTCTTCTCATGATTTTTTTTCTCTCCTCTCTTTTGTACTGGGGATCGAACTCACAGGCAGGTGATCCTTCATGCTTGCCAGGCAGGTGCTTATGCCTCTGAGCTAAATCTCCAGCCCCTCTCTTCCTCTTTCAACTTTTCTCTTCCTTCTTAACTTTTCTTTCCAGTATTTTGCTGTTTTTCTTGTTTGTTCTTCCCTGCAATATTCTATTAATTTTCTTTTGCTCTTCAATAGAACCAACTGCCTTTTCTCTCCTCATACCCCACTGATTTCTCAAATTTTGCTCTTTTCAGTCTTCCACCACGTCCACCTTCACTAGTATATCTACTAGGCTTCATGAATCTGCAGATAGCTAAATGACTTTATGCTATTGCTGTTGAACACTTTTATTGCTAGTAGAAGTAAAGTCATTCCGTTTAGGACATATTTACTGTAGGTCAGCCGTAGGTGGATATTTGGTTTCTGTTAGTATTCACAGTGTAATTACAGATTTCTTTTCTACGGTTAAGGGTGGTATGGTTTGGACTTGTCAAAACTGTTTTCACTTGACACTGTAATCGATGTTGATTTTACTACCATAATCAAAGTGTCATACTTGTTAATACTCATTAGTTTTCTTGGGATGCCAATGTCTGGATTACCTTGGGGTCATTAACAATAATGAGTCCCATTCTGTCAGAATGGGTACCAGGCCAAATACCCTGCAATGTCCCATCCCAAGTAAACAGAGTTGGTTGGATCTTGGGACCGAGGCAAAGGACAATAGGTAGGCACATCCAGGAGACACTGAAAAATAGAAGTTAACTAAAAAGGTCTGCACACTAGACACAGAGCCTGGCTAGAAACCTGCAAGTCTAAACACGAAAACAAAAAGTAGGAAACGCAAGAAGACTTACTAACAAAATGCCTCCAAACACTCCCACCTCCCTACAAGCTGATCCGTGGCGGCTGAAGGGGAGGAAACCAAATGCTACACATGTGGATGACTGGACACTGTCATAGGGGATAATAAAACATAAGGCATTTGGCAAACTCTCAGAAGAGGTAAGCAAACAGATGTGGGGGGATTAGCAACTCTATAGCAGACCAGAATAAAAAGCTAGCCGAGCTAAACAAAACAACGCAAAACATGAGTGACCAGCATAGGAAAAAATTCTGAGGCCACAAAAAAGCTTTGAAGAGAAATTCAGGAGATCAAAAAACCTATCAAAGCTATGGGCAGAAGTGACCAGTGTGAGGATGTCATGTCAGAACTAGAAGACAGAGTGTTGCTCGGGCTCCATTAATAGAGATGCCTCTCAAACAAAGGGACATGAAAAACGGACCCTGCAGCTCCTAGGTGACACAAAAAAGACCAACCTAAGATTAACCAGGACACCTGCCTGGCAAGTGTTGGCATGAGCCGAGTTCAATTCCCAGTGCCAAAAACAAAAAAAAAAGATTAACTAGAAATAGTGGAAAATCAAAGACAACACAAACAACATAAAAACTTGGTTAGTGAAATAATAGCAGAAAATTTTCCAAGTAAGGAAAAAGAATTAACACATGATAGGTGAGACATATAGGACCCCAAATAAGCACAATCAGAAAAAAAGTCATGACACATCACAGTAGAAATCCCAGAAGTTCAAGGCAGGAACAGAATCTTAAAAGCAGTTAAGAGAAAAGCAATGAATCACTTCTAAAGGTAAATTCATGTGAATTACAGCAGACTTCTCAACACAAACCTTCAAGGCCAGGAGAGCTTGGAGTGAAGTGTGTCAAGCGCTAATAGAAAACAAATTCCAGCCCAGGTTGATATAGCCTGCCAAATTATCTTTCAAAATAGATAGAGAAATAAGATATTTTCATGACAAAGACATTCATGACCACCAATCTAGCACTTAAAAAAATTTTCTGCCAGCATGCCGCTCTGGTAAGTGGCTGTGGCCTGGGAGGCCGTGGCCGCCCCAGGGTGAGAACCATTTCAGCGTTTCCTGAGACCCCCGAGGGGCCATGTTGGACCTTGGGGCACTGGGAAAACGGGCACCCAGTTCACCCCACTGGTGGGCAGCTGTGAGCCTACCGGGGCGCGGGCTAAGAATCAAACATCCATTCCCCACCCCACCCCGCTAGCAAGTGAGAGCCAGAGATCTGAGCATGTCTTGTGAGTTTGACTATATGCGATATAGCAAATAAGGGGGATTTTCTTCTGCTGTCTCTTTGAGGGCAAATATTTTTATCTCTGTTTTGCTCTATTTTGATCAATGGTATTGCTCTATTCAATATTCTGTTCTTGTAATTTCAGTATTTCCTTCAATATTGCTCTGCCTGATTTAAGGAACAACTATTGTGAAGAAAACCAGATGTACTATTGTGCCTATCGCTGTTGTCCCGGTGGCCTGCTGTGAGGTTCTGTGCCAATTTCACTGCACTGCCTCAGTTGGCTGTGTCCTGTCTTGGTCGGCTGTATTTTACTACCTTCAAAATAAAATAAATAAATAAAAAATAAGAAAAAATAGAAAAGTAAATAACAACAACAAAACAGATCAGCAAGGTACTGAGCAACCTGAAACATGATATAAGTAAACAGATAATGGACTTAAAAAGCAAAAGGAGGAAAAGCAAGTGCTCTAAAGGATATAACTGCATGTATATTTAAGGGTGTAGGATTGATAATTATGTTGCTAAGTTTTTGTTGGATCAGAGAAGGGAGCTGTTTGCAGCCTCACTGTTTGAATGTCCACTTTGTATGCTTTGATTTTGTAACCTGCACAGCTACATCCAGGAAGACAATTATGTAATGTATCAACTAGTGATTTCTTACTGTTCATTTTTTTTGAAATTCTGTATTGTTTCTACCCTTTTTCTGTTTTGTTTTGTTTTTCCCCTTCTCTTTAAAAAAAAATCTCAAGAAAAAGAGAATGAAGACAATGAAAAATACCTCATAGAATGAATGCACCAGGCAGAGTGAGTATCAAGCAGAAGGAAAAACAGGAAATGAACAACAAGAAAATAAGGTAATGACACAAATGTTACCTATCAGCAATAACCCTCAAAGGGAATAGTCTTAACTTCCCAATACAAAGGTACAGACTGTGGTCAGAGCTACAGCTCAGTGGTACAGCACCTTCCTGGCAAGTGTGAGGTCATGAGTTTGATTCCCAGTACCAATAAAATAAAATAAAACAAAGACAAAGACTTGCAGAATAGATCAAGAAACACAATGCAACAATATCTGTGTTGGAGATCACTATGAAGCAGCTCTGAGCAGGATTTAAAATTAACTAATTGGCTTTGTATGTTTATCTGTGAGTCTGTCCTAGGCCTCAGCCCCTTGCCTGGTGACAGGAGCTCATTCATAGTAAGTGAACCTCTATGAATCACTGGTCCTGGCTGAGGCCTGTAGTGGCCTGTGAGGCCAGAGGGAACGCAAAGATAAGGTCACAGCTGAGGACACTTGGCTCAAACATCAATTAAGTAGTTAGAGACTGCAACTGCAGGAATTACTCCTACAGTCTCACTCCTACCATGTCTTCAGGATAAGACGGTTCTCCTAAATAGACATGATTTATTACGTGAGACGTCCTTGAAGTGACTCCCAAGGTCCTGCTCAATGCCTGTGCTTTTCTCAGTTTTCCTGCTCTTTGTTTTGGACCTAATAAAAATGGGCAGTCAGAGAAGTCTTTGTCTTAACTCTCAGAGTCTCAAACTCAGCTTTTGACTCTCATACCACTTGTCTCATTTTATTTAAGCCTTAGACATACACTCATTTGGGAGATTATGGATCTAGGTCAGGTCTAGGTTCTTGTAGATCTGTATACAAGAAACACGGTTATCCAAAAAGAAACTCATAGACTAAAATTAAAAGGATGGAAAACAATGTTCCATGCAATGGGAACTAGAAAAAAAAAAGCAGGGGTAGCTATCCCACATTCAGACAAAGTCAAACCACAAGTGAAACTGATCAAAAACAGCAAAGGCCGAGAAGGCAGAAAGAGCACTGGAGCATGGAAGAAAGAGATGAAAAGAGAGTTACCTGGTAGGGGAGAGACTGGAGGCTGAACTGGAGCCCTGAGGTTGGCTGATGCCCAGGTCTTATCTCCGAGAGAGCTAAAGATGGCCGATCAGTGAGCAACAAAATACAAAGCCTCCCGGGAGAAGCAACTCATATGCCGGAATAAAACATCCTGGAGAGATCCAGACAGAGGGAGATGGATCCTCTTGACACAGGAAGAAATTAAAATGAAAAAAGCTTGTCAAACACGCAGTCACAGGGCTACAATTAGAACAGCTAAAATTACCCAACAAGGCGTTTTCGCGGTGACCTGCCAAGTTTGTGCCAGCTTGAATCTGCACCGGCCGGCAGAGCTGCCCAAACTCGCTCCCGCCACCACTCACAGGAGCCACAGCCATGCTGAAGTCGGGGGTTGGTGAGCCCAACAGAAAGCAGAACCAGCGAAGGGACCTTCATTAATCCATAGTCAGTGCTGGGAATGAGACCCCCCCTACGGGAAGGGCACAACCAAATGGGTGACATGTTGGAATCAGGCAGGAGGAGCCTGAACTGGGAGCAACAGTGACTTCAGTTGGTTGCTCCCTCCCAAGAGCAGATTCATGGGATTTGCTTGAACTGGGCCGTGCTCCTGGCCAGGACCCAATGAGCCATCCCAAATCGACTCCCTGCGCCTAACACACACTAACCTGGTGAAGGCCCCTGAAGTTTGGCTGGCCCAGTGAGGGGGACCGGCATACACAGCCCCTGCTTACACCTCAGTGACAAGAGCAGGCAGGAGAGGGCATAAGTCCCTCACCAGCCTGCTTTGGAGGGACTGTGGCCAACAGGGAAGGGAGCTGGGACCTGAACTGTACATCTATGTGGAGGAAGCTGGGACCATGACAGGAGAGAGAGGCAAGAGGAGGCCCCCAGCCTGGAACCCTGAGAGCACTGATCCAGGAGAGGGAAAAACAAGGGAGACTGAGGGCAGCAAACATGCAACATCAGACATGGCTTCAATAGACATTAAGAGATATCTTCAAGACCTTGACCTTCAAGCTCAAAACTGAAATATTAAATCAGGTAAAGCAAGATATGAGTAGAATAATAAAAGAAATGCTCTCAGGGAGCAACTCTCAGGAAGACATAGACAGAAGAAGGGAGGAACACAAAAAAAGGGGAGAAACATTCGATAAAGAAAATATAGACTACATGAAGCAGATTCAAAGAGATTACCAGGAAATTAAAAACTCCATTGAAAGCTGGCAAAACTCCTTAAAAGAAACTAAGGATAGACTATCAAAACTTGAAGACAAGTTTGCAATGTGTGACCATGAAAGGAAAGATCTCTTAAAAATAACAAGGAAACAGGCAGTAACAATACAAAGGCTAGAAAACAAGAGAATCTATAATTTAAGAATAAGAAATGTGAACGAAGAAGCAGGAATACAAACAGGCAAATTACAAAGGCTATTGACAGAAATAATTAAGGAAAACTTCCCAAGCATGGAAAAAGACAATGACATTCGGTTGTGTGAGGCATACAGAACTCCATCCACCTACAACCAAAACAGAGCTAAACCCAGACATATAATAATCAAGATACCAGAAATTCAATAAAAAACAGAATATTAAAAGCCGTCAGAGAAAAGAAACAGATTACCTATAAAGGTAAGCCCATCAGTATCACGGCTGACTTCTCAACACAGACCATCAGATCAAGAAGAGCTTGAAGTGAAGTATTCCAAGCCCTGAAAGAAAATAACCTCCAGCTCAGATTGATGTACCCTACAAAACTGTCACTAGAAATTAATGGAGAAACAAGATGCTTCCATGACAAAGAGGATCTGGGGGAGTTTGTGACAACCAATCCAACCCTACAGAGAATACTGAAGGACATTCTAGAGAGAGAGAGAAAAAAAATACCAGGATTTTAGGAGCAGTGGCAGAAGGGCCTCAGTGAGTGGGTCAGGCAGTAGAATGAGGGAGAAAAATAGACAAACAGAGGCAGAAAAATAGCATAGCAGAAATGAGGCAGAAAAGGATGGCTAGAATCTCTAACATAGATGGCCTTGATACACTATATTGTTATTAGTGCACCAAGACTTAAAACCACATTACTCACACTACTCTGCTTAGATGTATTCTATTCTGTTCCAGTCATTCTACTGGTACTAGATTTGAGGGCACAGACAGTAATCCTGAAAATAACAGGATATAGTATGGTAATCATCCTTAATTTCTTATTAACTTAATCTAAAGTTCTGTATAACCTACACTGTTTTATCATGACTGATCATAATCAAATCTGGTTTGTTATATCGCTGTTTTGTATTGATAGATTTTATTCAAAGCTGTTATGATTGATAGTATCAAGTCTGAGAGTATAGGTAACTGCACTGAAGATGACAAGATTCACTAGAATATCCACTCTGGTTTGATTATTACCTGCCTTTGAAGTTTTATACTGTCCACAATGTATTATTTTTACTAATATTGTTATGTACTGCTATATTCAATTATACTGCTATATTCAATTATGCCTGATGATATAGACAATTCTATTGAAGATCATAAGAAACAACTCAGTAATCATTGTAGGTCACCTTGTACTGTGGTTTTATACAACTTTTTGGTTTCATGTTTTTATAGGAATTTGTTTTGTCTTGCTAGGTTTTGTTTTTCCCTCAAATAGAGAAAGGATAGAAATACATGTAGATACTCATGCATCTGTAGCTGTTCACAGTCTCACTGTTTGAATATCTACTTTGTATACTTAAACAACTATTTCTAAGAGGACAATAAGTAATTTACCAACTAATGATTTCTTACTGTTTTTTTTTTTGAAATTCTGTATTAGCTCTACCCTTTACATGCTTTTTTTTCCTCTTTAAATAAAAAAAAATGGCAAAGGTCAGTACATATTAGTTAAGGGAACAGACCAACAGGAAGAGATAACAATTATTAACATATACACACCAAAAAACAATACACCCAAGTTCATAAAACAAGGACTGCTGGATATAGAAGGCAGATAAACATAAGCAAAATTATAGTTGGGGATCTCAATACTACACTCTCACAAACAATCAACTAGACAAAAAATGGACTTGAGAGATGTCTATAGAGCATTCCACCCAACAACAGAATACACATTCTTCTCAGCAGCCTGTGGCGCTTTCTCCCAAATAAATGTCCTAGCGCATGGCATGCAGAGTATGTAGGCTTACACAAATGCAAAACAACTGAAATTACACCATGCATACTATTGGATCCTGTTACAATGGAACTAGAAATGAATGGGAAAAGAAAATACAGAGCGTATGAAAATGTATGAAACTAAACAATATACTCTTAAGTAAGCAGTGGGTTATAGGAGAAAGCAAGGAAGAAATAGGGCAGATTCTGTAGAACTAAGCGATAATGCCATACCAGCACAATGAAAGCAGTCCTAAGAGGGAAGTTTATAACTGTGAATGCCCATGTCGCAAAAACAGGATGAGCACAAATAAACTAACAGTGTATGTAAGGTCCTAGAAAAAAAAAGGACATCCAAATCCAGTGCTAGTAAAAGGAAGGAATTTATAAACATTAAAGTAGAAATCAGTAAAATTGAAACAAACAAACAAAAAAAGAGTGATTTGAAGTGTTGTTCTATCTCAGGCATGGTGTACATGTCTGTAGTCCTAGTGCTCAGGAGGCTGAGGCAGGCAGATCCCTGTGAGTTTAAGGCCAGCCAGTGAGTTCAAGGCAAGCCTGAACTCCATAGTGAGACCCTTGCTCAAGAAGACAAAAAAAAGAGTTGTTCTTCAAAAGCATAAGTAGAAAAACTCTTAGCCAATCTATGCCAAAAAGAGAGAGAAAAAAAAACAACACCAAATCAATGCAATTAGAAACAAAATGGTGAGATCACAATGGACACTGCCAAAATAAAACAATATTATTAGCAATTACTCTACAAAGCTGAATACCAATAAACTGGACAATATTGTGACTTCCATCATCTAAATGTCCCCCAAAAGGTTCATGTGCTCATAACCGGAACTTTTCAGAAGTGGCTGAATCGAGGGTTTGTGAACATGGATTCAGGGTGTATAATACCTGAGCCAGTTCTCTGATCAGTGTAGCACAGACATAATAGCTCTTAACAAAATCCAACGTCCTTTCATGATAAAAAAAAATTGACAAAAATAGGTGTTGAAGGACCTTTCTCAATCTGATAAAAGCCGATTATGACAAACTTTCTTCCAACATACTATTAATAAACACTTTCCCTCTAAAATCAGAAACTAGTCTAGGATATTCACTATCACCACTCCTGTTAACCATATTGCTCAAAATGTCAGCAAGGGGGGCCGGGGGATTTAGCTCAGTGGCTTAAGCGCCTGCCTGGCAAGCATGAGGTCGTGAGTTCGATCCCCAGCACCAAAAAAAAAAAAAAAAAATGTCAGCAAGGGGAAGTAGGCAAGAAATACAAGGTTTACATATAGGAGAGGAACAAGTCAGATTATAATTATAGCAGCTGACTTCATCCTCTACACTGACAGCCAAAGAAAATCCATCAAAAGACTCTGAGAATAACCAAATTCAGTAATGTAGCAGGACACAAAGCCAATGCATAAAAGCAATGGCATTTCTGTACACTAATAATGAGCCCACTGAGAAAAAAATTAGGAAAAACCAATGTTTATAATAGCACCAAGAAAAATAAAAAATTTAGGAGTTAACCTAAGTGAAAAGCTTCTACAGTGGAAATATAGTATTCTGAAAAATGAAATTAAGAGAACATCAGAAAAACAAAAGACAGTCCGTTTCTGCATAGGAATAATAAATATACTCAAACGACCATACCCCCAAAACTGACAAAGATTTAATGCAATCCTAATCAAAATATGAATAACATTTTCACAAAACTGGAGAGGAAAAACCCTAGAACTTATATGGAACAGTAAACCAGAATAGCAAAAGCAATCCTGGATAACAATAGCCAAGCAAGAGGCATCACAATCCTGGGCTAAAAGTTATATTACAAAGCTACAATGATAAAAAGAGCATGGTACTTAGCACAAAAACAGACATGAGGATCAGAGGAACAGAACACAGGACTCAAAAATCACCCCAAGTACATCAACTACTTGATCATTGACAAAAAGTTCAAAAACATACACTGGAAGAAAGATAGACTAATAAATGCTGCTGGGAAAATTGGCTGCCACATGCAGAGGACTGGATCTAAACCCATATATCTTGCTACATACAAAACTAAAATCAAAATGGAGAGAACTAAATGTGGAAAGAGACACAACCTACTAGAAGATAAATTATATAAAACTCTTAGTCATAACATAAGGAATTTCTGAACAGAACCTCAGTAGCACAAGAAATAGTACTGAGAATCAAAAAAAGGAATTTATCACATTTTAAAAGTTCAGCACAGTAAAAGAACCAACAAAGAGAATGAAAAGAGAGCTTGCAGAATCTGAATAAAGAAAAAAATTTGCCAGCAATTTTTCAGACAAAAGATTAATTTCAATAATATATAAATAATGCAAAAAATTAACACCCCAAAATAAAAGATGCAATCAAAAATATGGGCAAACAAAATGAACAGACTCTTCCCAGAAGAAATACAAATGACCAATAAATACATGCAGAAATGCTCAATATTGTTGGCCAGTAGAGAAATGCAAATTAAAACATTGAGATTCCATTTTACCCAACCATTAAGAAATCAAATTAACAAAGCAGGGCATGGTGGAACACACCTATAATCCCGACACTCAGGAGGCTAAGGTAGGAAGTTCTCCTCAAGTTTGAGGCCAGCCTGAACTACAGAGCAAAACCTTGTCTCAAAAAAAAAAATTAAATTAAATACTGCAAGGTTGAAGGGGAAAACCTTCTGCAGGGTTTGTGGGTATGTGAACTACTACAACCACAGTGGAAGGAAAAATAAAGATTCCTAAAAAACTAAAACTAGGAATCCCATTTGACCCAGCTATTCTCCTTCAGGTATCTTCCCAGGAGTGAAGGACATCACATTACACTAATATGTGCACGTCCATGGTAGTAGGTGCACAATCCATAATAGCTGAGTCTTGAGAGCAACCTATATACCCACCAGCAGTTGGATAAAGAAAATGTGCTTATAAACAGTGGAGTGTTACTCTTACAGAGGATAAGTCTGAGTCTTTGTAGGAAATTGGATGTATCTTAAGACCATAATGATTAAGTGAAATAAATGACACACAAGTTTACATATCACAATTTCTCTTGTATAAAAAATGCAAATTATGAGTAAAGAGCAAAATAAAAAGATAATCAGGGGTCATGTATACAGTTCAGTGGCACAGCGCCCACCTGGCAAGTGCGAGGTCTTGAGTTTGAACCAAATAATAATAATAATAATCAGGAGTAGGGATTGGATCTTTCTCAAATGGGGAGGGGATTGAGTGATGAAGAAAAGGGAAGGCAGGGAGGGAAAGGAGAGGAGCACAAGGAACTGGGGTGTGTCACAAACCTGCTCCCCGGAGGGCATGCAATCGTTATATACTAATAAAGAAAAAATACCCTATACAATGACACTAACACGAGGCCCTAAAACAGGTCACCAGCCCACGGTGCTAAAAGTAAAAACAGAGGTGATTTCTGGGAGCCAGAAATGGACACGAGTAGCCACATATGTCACCTATGTCAAAAGCAAACTCAACCTCGACAACATAGTAAGTAACAAAGCAAAACTAAAATTAAGAAGATCAGGCATGGCGGTGCAGGCCTATAATCCCAGTATGTGAAAGACGGGGCAGGAGAACCGCTGTGCCTTCAGACCCAGCCGGGGATACATAGTGAGTTCAAGGCCAGCCGAAACTACGCAGCAAGAGCCTATCTCAAAAATCACCCACAAACACATAGATAGGTAGGTAGGTAGGTAGGTAGGTGAGGGTACAGTTCAGTGTGAAGAGCCAATCTCCAGTATCACAAAATAAGTAGACATGTGTGGAAATGTAGTATGCTATTTCCTTAAGTTCCAAGCTCTTTACTGTACATAAGTTATATTCAACTTCACAAACTATTTTTACTGTGAGCATATGTTACTTTTTATCTATATTACATGTATGGAAAACACAATATATTTTTTTAAATGAAACAGACAACCACGACTTGTGTGTGTGTGTGGTGTGTGCGCGCCGGGGATCAAACTCATAACTTCACGCTTGCCAGGCAGGCACTTAAGCCAGAGTTAATCCCCAGCCACCATGACTATTTTTTACCATAAGTATGTATTACTTTTATACGTACAGAGCAAGTGATAAACATATTTTAAATATCAGGTAGAAACATATCAACATGAAAGACAATTTTGCATTTATAGTGAGCATAATCACTTTCATGTACACAGAAAATAGTGCCGAGAAACAATAGCCTTGAAATGGTAAACCCCCTAACACCAGTGCACGCGGAAACCACCTACACCAGCGCACGCGCACACACACACGCACATGCACACGCACACGCACACGCACATCTTTCCCTGCGGGACAGCCTCAGGGGCCCCTCCTCCAGCCCCTTCCTGGCACTCAGCTTCCTCAAGCCAGATACCAAGTGCAGCAGGAGAGCATCTCAGCGAGGCAAAGGGTTAGGGCCAGAGTGTTTGGCAGGTCGTGAATGCATCCAGCTTCTCTGATTACTGAGCTTCTCCCCTGAAAAGAACAGAGATTCCAACCTTGAGGAAAAAGACGGTTTGACAGAGACTGCTACCCTGAAAAATGCCAAAGTGGTAGTTTTAAGAGTTTAACTGTTTTGGATCTGGTGCTGAAATTTTTGTCCCAGCTGCCAATATCTTGGACAGACTCTTGGCTCCGCTGTAGGTGAAACCTAAACATTTATCCCACACTGGAGTCTGCTGTCTTTTGCTGGGTGGTGAAAGGTTGATGAAGAACGCACTATTTCACCCATTCATGATGTGATCGGGACTAGGCGGTGCTGATGTGCTGCTCCTGACACGAAACAGATGGAAAAACAATTTCACAAAAATCACACCATGAATTGGAAACTATCATTGCCTTAAATGGTTTGCACTCCTACCATATGATTGTACTTGGTCATACTCGAGAAAGGAAAGACATTCCCAGCTTTGATAAACTACAAGCTCAACTGAAAGCCTGCAACTGCCCATTTGTCTTTCCAAAACCAAGACCACCTGCACTAGCTCTGTGCCTTCGCAATTTGGAAGTAGAAACTTGAAAGTCCATTGAATAGCTGGAAATTCTCCTGCTAGGTAAAAACACTCCACAATTTCTGGCTCGAGCTCTTGTATTGGAGGGAGTTTATTTCTAGATGCCTAACTACAGAGTGCCCTTCCAAGACCTTGTCTTGTCCAGGGAGTTTATATCTGTAATCCCATGGAAAAGCTATTGGAATTCTAGCAAAATATTGTGGTTTATTTAAATTACGCCCCGAAGCCTCACGCAGTAATGGAGGCAGCCGAGTCTAGCGTTGGTGATTGGTTTGTTGTGTAGCGCTGGGAATGGTGATGTGAGTGCTGCACCCGTCCGGAGCACGTGGCCAGCATACAGCACAGGAGAGGGAAGGAGGCACGCTCCCCCTGTTCACTCTTGTCGCTTGTGTCTGCCATGAATGGCTGCCCCCTAGCCATGCCTCCTGGGCTTGGAGCCCACTGAGCACGGACTGGGATCTCCAAAAACCTGTGAGCTAAGTAAACCTTTCCTTCCTTCATTTTTTCTCCACCATGAGAAAAAAGTAACCAAGACTGAGTTAATTCCAATCCACCACTACCAGTGCAAACCAAGGTGAGAATAGACACTAAGTCAAGTTTACAGTTACGGGGAGCCAAGGGCTCCTAAGTCCAACCAGGATGAAGATTCATCAAAACAAAGGTCTCAACCTAGGGCCCAACCCTGGTTTTATTAATTTGTGAAGAAGGAGTGGCTCGAGGCCAAGTGACTGCCAGAGTGGTGGGAAATGCGGGAGCGCCGTGAGCTGGGCTGGGCAGGAGGCCTGAGAGCCCCTCTGCAGTGTGCAGAGAGAAGGGTGCGCAGAAGGACCCATCTGCATGACACAGCTGGGGTGGCATGTACTGTACAGGGGGCTGATGCTTCAGCTCTGACGTGCAGACTTTTCTGCCCTGGGAAGTCACAGTCTCCGATCTCCGGGCTCAACCCCAGCTGACAGCCCTGCCGCCCTGGTTCTTCATCCTGCCCAACTCACACATGTTTTAGGAGTCACAGGATGGGGAAACAGTGACTGTCACCTACCTTCAAAGATTCCACAGCAGCAACTCTGCCAGCCCTATTTACATTGCTTAGAGCCAACTGGAGGGAGAAGGAAATGGCTTAGCCAGCTCCATACATATCAGTACATGGAGACAGGGCCAGGTTTAGCCACAGTGGAGGTGATCACTCTTTGTTCAAGTCAGCAACGTGGTCCTCCACACCTAACCAAATATTCTCCAGAATAGCAAACACCAGACCTTAAGAAGCTGGCTTGGATGATTTCACGACACCCCAGCCCAGAGCCTTGGCAGCAGCGACAACCATGTTTCCCAGCTGCTGGCCACTCAGAGTGGAGCTATTTGGATGGAAGTGAAAGTGGGGACTCTCGGGGAGATGTGAGTCTGGAGAAGAGAGCCTCCCCAGCTGTCCTCCCCTTGTAACAGCAAAGATGTAGAATAGCAAAGCTATAGAAGTTTTATAGCACATTAAAAATCAGAGTGGCTATGCTCAGACGCCAGTCACTGAGCTGACCGCTCAGCTCTGCCAGCCTTCACTGCCTGCCCCCAGCTGCTTCTCCTGGACAATGCGCTAGGTCAGCCTGACCGTGTCCGGCTGTAATGTCTGTTTTCCTACCTAGAAATATGGATACAGCTTTTCCAACTTGACTGTCTGGGGACCCTAATTGTGCTGCTCACACCCTCCTCCCCACTTCCTCCAGGATGTTCCTGCCTTGTGATAAACAATTCCTGGGGCTGGGGATTTAGCTCAGCGGCATAAGCACCTGCCTTGCAAGTACGCAGTTATGAGTTCGATCCCTGGTACCAATTAAAAAAAAAATGATAAGCAATTCCTTCTAAGTAAACCTGCTTAAAACACATCTGCTTGAAGGCATATGACTCAGTACACATAATGAATCATGCAATTACCTGCAAGCAGCTTTGTACTTCCTGCTTGTTAAATGTATTTAAACGGAACTCCCACCAGCCCGCCAGCTTAATAACTAGTTGCCTTCCAGACTCCTCCTCTGTAAGAAGAGCCTTCCTTTCGGCTCAGCACAGCGATCCACAGCCGGGACACAGACCCCAGGCTTTCCATCCCAGGGCTCTGGTCATTCCGTGCCACAATGCTGAGCACAGCTTCGTGTTCCAGGGGGTGATGGGGGGAGTTGTCTGTACAGGCCCACCTGGGCAGGGGTCACGTAGACTGCAACACCTACTGCTTATTATTCAGATCAAACCAGGCCTACTGTCCTACTGAACCCTAAACCATCAAATGGGTTAGTGCCGCCTACACGGTTAGCAGTACGATAGACATTGGCACTTTATTCTTCTCCTCGATCTTTAGCTACTTGGGAGGGAAGGGGGCCTGGTGATACCTTTGTTACTTTTCCAAATTTTTAAAGATAGTGAAACTCTTTTTTAACACCAAGTATGTTTATTGGAAAAAAGAACACTTTTATATCCTCATATCTTGCCTTAAATTAGAAATAAAAGATAGAATAAAGGCAAAAACAAATAGAAAAAAATAATCAAGATCAGAAAACACAATCCCTTATCAAAATACCAATGTCATTTTTCATGAAAATTAACATTTTGAGTCTTACATTTCTGTAGAAATACAAAAGACTCAGAATAGTCTAAACAACTTTGATAAAGGAACAGAATTAGAGCCCCAACCCTCCCCAGTCCCACAACTTATCACAAAGTTACACCAATCATGACAGAACGGCACTGATATCAAGATAGACAAACCACCGAGGCACCAATATGAAATCCCAGAATAGATACCCACATAACAGACAATTGATGTCTGGCAAAGATGCAAAAGCAGTTAAGTGGAGAAAGGATTGTACCTTCAATAAATATATTGGAACAATTGGATATCCAGATGCAAAAAATCCAAACCTTATAGCACATCAGATATTTAAGACATCCAAAAGTCAGCTCAGAATGGCTCATAGTGGATTAAAGTAAAGGCAGGTGTGACTTGAGCCATTGCTTTGGCTGAGGTCATTCTCTCTGGAACAAAAAGACTGGGACAAGGTGTAGGGAGACTACAGAGGTGTTCAGTGAAGGGAGGCGTTGGATTTGCTTCCGAACAGGCCATGTGAATGACAAAGGAGGGAGGCCACTATACTTCTTTTTTAAAAAACTATCAACTATTTTTATATACATACACATATGCATGTTTTTTCTTTCAGCTTGTCACACTAGTGAAACAAAAGATAGTGAAACTTCTTTTAAGGCTTCAGGCATCTTTACTCAACCCCTGGGGGCTGTGCAAAAGCTTGGCAGCAGGGAGCTGGCTAATCTGTTGGGAGCTGTTAAAGCTGGAGATTAGTCACATGTGTGGGGCTAAAGCAAGCAAGCCCAGAAAACACAGAAAGACCAAAAAAAGCTATGTAAACAAGGTGCTCCAGCACCAAGAAGGCAAGGGGCCCAGGCCTGCCAAGCAATGGGTTGCTAGGCAGAGGGGCTGAAATTGACATCATCTTTCCCAGTATATAAATAAAGGCGCTACAGTGGCTGAGCAGTTCCTTCCTCCCATCAGGAGGATAAGAGCTCCACCTGACCCCAGCTTGTCTTATTTTTCTCATCCTCTCACTGGTCCTTAACCCCAAGAACCTCAGGAGCCACAGTGGGTCGGGGCACCAATCCTCATGGTTTATTTTAGATTTCCCTCCTATTCCTTCTTATTCTCAGAACAGACCACAGTTCTCTTCAATATCAAACATGTTTTGTTGTTTTTTTTTTTAAATGACCAGTGTACTATTATCTGATGCAGAGCCCATGTATTTAGGAATTACAGTAATGACATCTCTGTGGATTTAGAATGTAATGTCTTGAGGTTTCTGCTGAAACAGAAATAACTCAGGCTATGGTACCTAGTGGCATTCCTAATCCTTAACTATTGTCAGATGATAGTGTTTGAATGCTTTTTAAAATATCAGTCTGCTAGTTTTGCATGTACCTGTCTGAAAGCAGTGTAGGAAATGGAACAGAACTAGGGAATTGTAAAATTGACACATGTGGATTCAGTAGTGTATCACGGCTCACTTCTTATGTTAAAAACAGCCACCTGACTTTTATTTCCTTTGCAGTTCACGTCTCAAAAATCACATGTTTCAGGTTGGGGCTCAATCTCAGCAGCACAGTGCCTGCTTGGAAAGAGCAAGGTCCTGAGTTTGATTCCTGGCACCAATAAATAAAGTGTATAAATCTAAGATCCCAAAAGTAATGTACAAACAGTGCCCAGCTGCATGTGGGTGCCCCTCCTGCCAAGATTGAATGTGGAAGAAGAGGCACTTAAGTGCTGGCAGTGTTAGAGCCTAAGCAAACCTATGCTGATGTAAACACGGGGTTACACAAACACTGTACAAATGAGATTTTGTTCAGAGAATTTCTAACTCTACAAACTGGAAATGGATATGTCAATCTTTAAAAAGGTATGTAAAAATACCTTTAAAAAAAAAAACCACTCACTCTTGGGAACTGGAAAGAGCAAAAGTGACTTGCTGGAGCAGCCATGGCCCTGCCATCGTCACTCGAGCCTGCCTGACCCGAGAGGATGGGGGAAGTTGGGATTCTCCAGGTTTCTGGAATAAACACAGCAGGGGGTCAGCAGAGCCAGGGCCAGAGATGGGGTACCATGTGCGAGACCCTGCAACGTGGGAGCTTGAGCAGGAGCGCCTGTGTCAGTGGGGCCGAGGAGACCCAGGTGCCTCCCCTGTACCCTTGGGGGCCAGGGTGGCCTTTGCAGCAGCTGTGGGGCGAGGGGCGGCGAGGCCTGGAGCAGTGGGTAAGCGCTGTGCTCCTTGGCGCAGGTATCTCCAGGCTTCGCTCCTCGCTGGGTCTGTTGTTTTGGAGCAGGTAAAACTTGCACCAAGAAAGGAAAGCAAAGGAGTCCAGGCCGTCCCCGGGGGTGGCCCACCATGTCACCAGAACGGGCTCCGGGACTCCAGCTGCCACCCAGCTGGGTGTCTTCCTTAAGTGGAGCCACCAGTGTCTCCAGCCTCACTGATGAGCACCAGGAACTCTGCACTTTGTCACCACTCACAACTTCCAAACGGAGACCAGGCCATCTGTGTAACCCTTTGAGGGTCCAATGGGAATACTTCATTCCAGACCAGGGAAGGCCAAGCCAGGCCAGGCCACTATCTGCCTAGGCCATCCAGAGCTGCCCAGAAGGCCAAGGCCACCTCTCTGTCCTTCCCCCGCCCTGAATGTCTGGCCCCACACTCTATACAAAGCCATCACAAAGGGACAGTGTGGGAGGGGACAGTGTGACACAGAGCAGGTACAGATTCATCATCAGGAGCTGCCCAGCCTGATGCTGCCCAGCCAGAGCCCACTCACAGCTCCAAAGGCGTCTTAAAACATGGTGGAGGCGGGAGCAGTGCATACTTGTAATCCAGTCCTGGGGAGGCTGAGGCAGGAGGAATTCAAGGCCAGCCTGGGCTCCACAGTGAGACCAAAGCATTAGAAATAAATAAAAGAAAATGTGACCGATGCTCCCAGCCAGGCCTGTGTGTCTGGGCTCTTCCTGGTCTTGGCCTCTAAGATCCCACCTGCCGCGGAGAGCAGCGTCCTAAAGCTGCTGTCACGGACCACCGTCCTGGGGCTTCCAGTGACACAGACGGTCTCCCAGGTGCTGGGGCCCAGGAGGCAGCGGCCAGGTGCCTGCAGGCATTTACAGGTGATGGCTGTCACTAGAGACCATGCTCCTCAGTGAGATAAAGCAAACTTGCCTGTGTGAACATCACAGGGCCCCGGGTGAGAAGTTGAGAGAAACAATATATAACGATTAAGCTAGTTACACTATGAATTTCTCTCAGTTCATTGAAAATAATGATTTGTTTAGACAATTACATGCAGACATCTTGCCTTCAAAATAAAAATTTAACGTATATATGTAACATATTATATATTCATATATGTATGTATATTCCATCTGTATTGTGTTTCCCTGTTGAGAAAAGTATGTGTTAGATGAGAAAAACCAGAGATATCTGGGCCGAGGGTTTAGCTCAGTAGCACAAATGCCTTCCTGCCAAGCGCAAAGTCATGAGTTCGATCCCCAGTACCAAAAAAACCCCAAAAAACATTAAAGGAGTCTGCAGGGTTGGTGACTCCCGAGGCTCTGAGGGGGACTGCACGGCCACCCTCCCAGCCTGTCATGGTCATTGGGCTCCTTGGGGTCCTTGGCCTGTAGACTCATCGTCCCCCTCTCTGCCCCCATCTGCACACAGGCTCTGCTTCTGGTCATCCGCCCCTGCCTCCCTCCACTTGGAGTGGCCCATTTGCTGAATAAACCACAGTCCGGGCTCCAGCATTCAGGCCTGGTGGCCTCTGTATCGGGGGTACCACAGTCCTCTCGCACCAGATGACCCAGGATGGTGTCTGCCTTGTCGCCTCCCACCCACTCCAGTGGGAGCTGCTCTGGCACCCCAGCCCATGGCCTGACCTCCCTGCAAGATGAGGACAGCTTGCCATGGGCCGTGGGCAGACACATCCCCTTCTCCGGGTGTGCAGGGGGACAGAAGTAGGTCCCTCCTCCACCCTCAGCATTGGACACTCCCTTGATGGGGAAAGGACCCTGTGTCCTATACTTGTTCCTACTTCTCCCTACACCAAATTCATCTAATCTTTTGCCTACGCTTTGATTGGGTTCCTTCTGGACTTATGCAAATCAATAAGCAGGCCAAGACTGAGACTTAACTGTTCCAACAACTCGGTCTCGTAGGGCAGGTACAGCCACTTCGAGCTAATACATCAGCAACTGCAGGTCGAAGGTAAGACAGAGGCCCCACGTGCCCAACTGGGAGTCACCACTGTCCCCAGCAGCCCCTGTAGCCTGCCAGTACCCAGAGAGATGCATAGGTACCTCCATGCTAACTCGGTAGCAACCTGGACTAATCCTGCCTGCACCATCCATGGCTGGAAACTATGCCACCAAAGGGCTGTTGTCAGAGCACAGGGCATGAGGTCTGTGTAGATGAAAGTCCACGGAGCTTCTGGACCAGAAGAGCCCTGCTGCAGCCCCTGCCCCACTGGGCCTCACCATGTTGGTGCAGAGTCCAAGCTGGGCAGGTGGGTGGTTACAGGGTGCTGCCCACAGAGAGCTGAAAACCACGGTGGCCCTGTTAGTCAAAGACCATGAGTCTGGGTGAAGGGGCAGCTGCAGAAACAAGCCAAGGAGGATGAGAGCCCTGGGAGCTGAAGCTGCCAGGACTGTGGCCCAGAGAGAGCCATGGAGTCAGGGAGCTTCCCAAGAGGGACCAGCCCAGGCCATCACTGGAATGAACACTGGCCATCTGGCAGAGGGCACTCAGTGCCTGCCCAGTGCTCAGTGGCTTTCATGGGACCAGGATGTGTGCTGGTTGCCTGGCAGAAGCCTGGCCCAGCCATGTCCCCAGAAGAGGAGCAGGTGGCTCCACCCTTCCCCCCCGGAGCCCTAGCCTTGTGACATCTCTGGTTGTGCACACGGCAAAACACTACCAAAACAGGAGGCCGGGCAGCCTCAGCAGCCCCCTCCTTGCCAGTAGGCAGCGGGCCTGGGCCTGAGAGAACGCATGTGGGCAGCCTGGCCCCAGGCCCAGCCTTCGGTTTCTATCCAGTAAAGGAGCCAGACCTGCCACGGCCACTCCTGTTCTTCTGTCACAGGGTGACGGTTGATTAATTATGTCAACTTCAGTAAGAAACACCCAACCACATTGGCTCGGCACAGTCCGGGTGTCGAAGACCCATCCCAGCAAGTGATATGCTGGAACACTATGGGGAGTGTTAATCGCTGGAACCCTAGCACGGGAAGGTCGCTCCGGCCTCCTCCAGAGGAGCTCCAGTCTTCCTTTCGCCTGGGACATCACCTCCTGGCTTCCAGCCCGGACTCCAGCTGCCCACAGCAACCCTCAGCCTTCCGGTGAAGACCCTTCAGATTCCCCAGACAGACACACACGGGCTCTCCAGTGAGCTCCAAGCCTCCATCCACCCAGGCCTTTCAGATCCCCAGGGCGCAGCCAGCCCTCGTGGGCCCTCCCACACCCGGCTCTGCGGGCAGCCCCCGGAAGCCAATCCTGGGAACTCTTACGTATCTGATCTGCCCTTCCATCTGTGCTCTCTGGAAAGCCAGCAGTGGGCGCCTTTCTCTGGCCCCACCCTCAGACCCTGGCTTCATTCCCAATGAGGCTGTTTAAAGCTCTTGGCAGAGGAGGAAACCCCACCCAGTGCGGGTGGCTGACTGCAGAGGATCCAGGCAATGGCTCCGACGGGGTCCAGTGCTGACCCTGCAGGGTGCCACTGACTTACAGCAATGTCTAAAGGCCGGATCCAGGAAACAAAAAGGCCAAGAGATGGAGATGACACAGTGGACAGAGGGGCAGCCGGTGCTGCCCTGTTTCATTCCTACAAGCTAGATGGGTCCCCAGGGTGCAGGACAGGCCGAGTCAGGCTCACCGGCATCCTGAGGGCTGCAGGCCTGCACTTCTAGGCTCCCAGCCTTGGCCGGGTGCTACCTGGCTCCCTTCCCCACAGTCCATCCCCAGCAGGAATGTGGTCTGGCAGAAGCAGTGAGTGGTGGACACCATTTGGTGGGCACTAACTTCACTCTTCCCTGGGGGCCCTGCAGGTCCTGGTGCTGATCCAACCCCACGAGACTACTGGTGGCAGCCCCTATACCCCCAAATCATTTGCTACATACCAAGAATATAGGGGTACGGGGAACCGTGGCCAGACAGACCAGGGCTGGGTATGTGCCTGCTGCCCTCGGCCACAAACTGGGCTGCAGGGATCCCGTTTCCTGGGCTTCCCTGGGGAGCACACAGTCCTGACAACCTTTCATGACCAACCTGGAGCGGAGCCCTGCCGAGAGCCGCCTGGCAGCTAGCTGACCCCCTGCTCCCAGAAACCACATCTGCTTCAGTGCACCTTGAAGGGAGGAGAGTCTGGTCATGTCCAGCCACAGTTCACCCCACAACCCTCCCTGGTGCCCAGAGCATGCTGTTCAGTGGGAGCAGAGAGTCGTTTTACTTCAAAGGCCCACACTGGCAGGGGCGCTACCCAGAGGCGGGGGGCAGGTGGGGCTTAGGACAAGCCTGCAGGTCACCCGTGAACTGCTGAGATGAGAACATCCAGACCAGTAATTCAGAGGCCACCACACAGGGGGGTAGGCAGGCAAGAGGTCAGGCAGATGGCAGGGGGAGCCCTTTGGGGAAGAGAGACTGCCTGCTCCTGCCCGACCCCACCCAGGTGAGCGCCAAAACCTTGGGACAAAACCAAAGGTCCCCTGGCATAGGAGCCTAGGTGTCCTCACGGCCACCAGTTAGGGCCGAACACGCATCACTTCCAGCCCAGCCTCCCTTCCAGGCTGTCCACAGAGCTGCTGGAAGACACTTGGTGGGGACGGTCCTTCCCCCGCCTGCAGCCCACCCCGCCCCCATCCTGCCTGTGTTGGAGAACAGCTAGGCAAAGTCACACTGGCATAGGAAGAGGCTGTAGGGGTCAGAGTTCACTGGTGGGGCTTGCACCAGAGTCCTGGCAGGTTCCTGCCCTGGAACTCCCCCCATAGGGATCCAACACAGGACCAACAACAACAGTGAGAAAACGCTTTGATTTCTAGGGTACAGAAAGTCCCACAAGGGATTCCTTGCAGGGAAATGGTGGAGTTTTGAGTCAGGAGTGAAACAACCTTCTCTCACCCGTGCACCTCCTGAGAACACCCTCTCTCTCCCCAAAACAACCCCAGGAAGATAACGGAAGCTGGGGATGGAATAAGAAAGGCTTGGGGCTCAGGACCCTGAGCATGATCTAGAGGACTCGGGTTCAAGGGTCTCTGTCCCCAGGGACCCAACAGCATTTCCCATCTTGGGCACCATCACTGGGGGAGATACTCAACTGACTGCACGATGACACATCCCAGCCCCTCACGTGAGAGCGTAGGGCCTGACAGACACCGCTGCTGTGCTAGAAAGATCACTCCCATGTGCAGGTTGCCAAGTGGCCTTCTCTCATCCACAACTTATGCCTGGGGACAAGTCACTCACATTTGCCTGTTAGAGGCAGCCACCCCTCACACCTGGCCGGGCCTCTGCACCCCGGGAGCTGAGCACGCCTGTGCGCTTGGGAAGCTACGGTCAGCTCCCCCCAGGTGTGCTGTGCAGCTGTCACAAGAAGCTGTGCAGCACGACAAAGAAGCAGGCTCTGTACATCAGCCGGGCTCTCGGGCACCCCTGCCTCCTCCCAGTGGAGCTACCGCCACACCTACCCCACCCTCTTCACAATGTGGGGTACACCCGCCGAGCGAGCCCTCTGCCTAAGCCCACTGGCAGCTGCTCCAGAGGCAGATGAGAACAGGGGATGGAGATGGCACCTGAGAAAACAGGGTTCTTTGCCACAGACCTCTGCCACCAACATGTCAACAGTGGTCCCATTTTCCAAGTGTTTTTTTCCATCAGAACCCAGGGGCACAAGAATGGATCGCAAAACTTTCAAATACAGAACACACCCAAAAGGGTACCAGGGC
This sequence comes from Hydrochoerus hydrochaeris, assembly GCA_004027455.1. Lineage (NCBI taxonomy): Eukaryota > Metazoa > Chordata > Mammalia > Rodentia > Hydrochaeridae > Hydrochoerus > Hydrochoerus hydrochaeris. Next base: position 249,650 of record PVLA01001819.1, on the reverse strand, counting down.
CAAGAAAACCACCTCCCCGTACCCAGCAGAGCACCAGAATGGGCATCTGGCAAATTCCAGGGGCCGGGGGGCTGCGGGGTCCTTCCCCTAACCAGTGCCCCGCAGCCTCCACTCCCGGAACTGCGCAGCAGGAGTGCCAATAACAGTGACTGCTTTTTACACAGAGGGATTCAGTCCGCAGAGGAAAGACATGGGTGGGAAGGTGCTGGCACTGCCCTGCCTCAGCCAGGCCTTTCTCCACCTGCTCATTCTCTAGTCAGGTATTTAGGAGTCACCCAAAGCCCAGAGACTGACACTGAACTGTCTACACCCAGCCCAGCGGGCCGCCTTCATGGTCCCCAGTCAATTGTTCTGCTCATCTATGTTTGTCAGCTGAGTGGAGCTATTTATACCACTCTCAGGTGGGCAGTTGTTCCAGAATGTTCTGCATTCTGAGGAAGTTGGGCAGTTGTTCCAGAATGTTCTGAGTCCTGAGGCAGTAGGGCAGTTGGTCCAGCATGTTCTGGGTTATGAGGCAGTTGGCAGTTATGCAGCATGGTCACATGACCACAGGGGTCAGTCCTGGGGCGAGGAGGAGTTTGGATCCCCTGGGCCTTCAGCCTGACTTTGTCTGGAGAAAAGGCAGTGCCTCAGGGTCACAGACTGAAATGCAGAGGCAGGAGTTGAGGCAGGATTTGGGCCATAATCTAGGGTGAGCACTTCTGCCAAGTGTCGCCCAATAGCCACTTTGGGGCGGGAGGAACTGGGAAAACGAGCGCATCTGTATCCAGGCCATAATCTGGCGGGTGCAGGGGCTCAAGGCTCTCAGCCCTGGAAACCAACTACATTTGCTACCTTAGGTTCACCCCGCTCAGTGGTAACTCTGGGCAGGTCCAGTCCTCTCTCTGAACTGGAAACCAGGCCCTGCTCCACCAGCAGAGGTGACATGGTTTCTGGGGAAGCCTGAGAGCTGTCAGCCGGGCCAGGGTGGAGGAGGGAAGCTTGTCTTCCTAACTCCCCTCCAGAGCCCCAGTGCCACACGTCCACCTCTTTCTTCCAGACACGTAAGCACTGTGGCACTCAGGAAGTACCACTCAGTTTCTTCAGGTTTCAGCTCTGTTTATCTGTTAGCCTCATAACAAAGGACAGGCAGACGTTGTCGCCATGTCTACACTGCTCAACAGGGAGCTGAGGAGCAGGCTGGGCGGGCGCAGAAGCTTCCAGACACACCTGGCTTTGGCTTCAGGCCATCGGGGACCCGTGCGCCCCGATACTGTGCAGTGCCGGTTTCTCCAGCCCCTCATCTGAACATGGTCATTTGCTACACAGTGTCCCAGGAGTTTCTCACATGCGATCCAACTCCCTAAACTCTACTCTGACTTGGGGGGCTAGCGGTAAGGACGTCCGAAGTTTTCCCTGGGAATCATGATTTGCGCCAGTTCCTTTACCAGGGAAGGTCAACTGTTCTCTTCCTGGAGGCTTTTCCCAGCAAATGGCATCAGAAACATGCAAAGAAAAGGATAGTACAGTAAGAGATTCAGCAGGGCTGTTTCACACTAAGAAATCACTGCCAAATCCAGGATTACAAAGAGCAGTGCTTACGATTTGCTTACTTTACCTCTAATGTGCTGATAGTTTAGCTCTTGTGTTTCATTGTCTGCACTGGGTGTGAGGGCAATAAAGGCAGCTGGAACTTAGGAGCTTGTTGGATCAGTGATGAGCGCACGGTGTCTAAGCAGAGGTACCGAGGCGTGTGAACGCGCGCGTCCTCCACTCGTTCCCATTCCAGCTGCTCTGCGTTCTAACTGGACGGAAAATTACACACAGGCAATGCCTGCGTATTGAGGAGTTTGGACATATGCGGGGTGACCAAAAATTATAGTGAACATTTATTTGATTACAGTAAAAGACACATTGCCACTCACGGCCCTCGAAGCTTCAGAGATTTATTCCATTTTCTTGTCACTTTCTGAAGCAGTGCCCGCAGTTCTCTCCTGGGGCTTTCCGTGGTGCGGTCAATAATGCACCACATGTTCCTGGCAGGCGCCGACCAGCAGAAAGGTGCCACACACATGTGACGCTGGGTCCCCCGCCTGACCCACCCTTCCTGGGCCCCGAAACATCTCGCTCCTCCCCCAAGTTGAAATGGCCACAAAAGGGAACGTTTGAAGACACTGCGGCCGCAACCACAGTGGAGTAAAGGTGCCCACGGAAGGAGACTTGCGGAGCCGGAACCCACAGAGGGTAGAAACAGTAACTGCGGTTTCTCCACTGTGGCAGAGGCCTGGTGCCTAGTAGTTAGTTGTTCAAGAAGCATTTTCAAGTGAAAAATGAGTGAATAAAAACTAAAAGTACAGATCTTCTTGCCCCAGCCTTTGTGCGGAACATGGCTGAACGTATCGGCTGACGTTTCCCCGTGTGTCTGGCATAGAATCACGCACCTGTCCCCAGGCACAGACCTGGCGTTGTCCTAGAAACAGCCATGCTCCTCACTGGCGGGCCCAGCCATCCGTGTCCTGCACACCCCAGCACGGTCTTAACCCTGCTCCCAGAGGGTGCTAAGCGACAAGGTGCGCTCGACCCTTCTCCCCTGCTCCGTGAAATGACGTCCAGCTGTGCATCACATCAATGACCTGCGCATTGCTTCCCCCGTGTCACACGGTGCCTCGCTGTTCTTGCTGGTGACAATCAGGGCCCGTAAGCTTTTAATTTGAAATCGAATGCAGATGCTGTTTTCCTTGGGTACTTGAGCTTTTGATGTCATACCTAAATGCAAGGTCATGAAAAGGTTCCCATAAACAGGGCGGGTGGCACAACCTGCGATCCAGCACCTGCGAGTCCCTACAGGGACCCACCAGTGTCTCCAGCCTCGCCGAGGAACACCAGAAAGGTGACAGCTGCTCGGCACTTTGTCACCTATCGCAGCTTCCAACTGGAAGCCAAGTTGTCCATGGGACCCTTTGAGAGCCTGATGTGGACATTTCACTCCAATGCCAGAGAGACCAAGGCTAGGCCACTCAGGGCTGCCCAGAAGGCCAAGGCCACCTCTCTGTCCTTCCCCCACCCTGAATGTCTGGCCCAGCAAACAGTAGCCCCACACTCTACACAAAGTCATACAACAAGGGACAGCGTGGGAGGGGACAGTGTGACACAGAGCAGGTACAGATTCATCATCAGGAGCTGCCCAGCCTGATGCTGCCCAGCCAGAGCCCACTCACAGCTCCAATAGCATCTTAAAACATGGTGGAGGCAGGAGCAGTGCATACTTGTAATCCAGTCCTGGGGAGGCTGAGGCAGGAGGAATTCAAGGCCAGCCTGGGCTCCACAGTGAGACCAAAGCATTAGAAACAAATAAAAGAAAATGTGACCGATGCTCCCAGTGGCCCAGCCAGGCCTGTGTGTCTGGGCTCTTCCTGGTCTTGGCCTCTAAGATCCCACCTGCTGTGGAGAGCAGCGTCCTAAAGCTGCTGTCACGGACCACCGTCCTGGGGCTTCCAGTGACACAGACGGTCTCCCTGGTGCTGGGGCCCAGGAGGCAGCAGCCAGGTGTCTGCAGGGTCCGTGAATCCTGAGGCTCTGAGGGCAGCTGTGCGGCCTCTCTCCCAGCTTGTCACCAGCCGGCCCCACTCCCCAAGTCACCCTTCTTTCTTGCCCAGCGGCCCGCTGGCCCTTCCTGCCGTCGGAAGCCCTGCACGTCCCCCAGTGCGGCCGGAAACATCAGAAGGGAAAGGAAAGCCGGGCCGGCATCCCGCAGGGAGCTTTTCCCTGGGCCTTGGAGGACGCGGTAATGTTTATCCAGAAATCGCTGTCAGTCTGTACACTCGCCACCCGTCAGTCCACAAGGGCAAATAACTGGGCCGATTAAAAACCTCTTAACCGGCGCCCCAGCCCCCCATGGGGTGGGCGTAGCGTGTTTTCTGTGAGGAGCCTTGTGCTTGGGGCCGGATGTGTGCAAGCAGGGCCCGAGGGGAGGAAGCGGCGGGGGGCCAGGCGCTGCGCCCAGCGCGGCTGGGGAGCGGGAGGCGTTGGCACCTGAGCCAGCCGCACCCCTGGGTGCCCGAAAGGAGGCGGGGCCGGAGCCCTCCCAGGCGTTTTCAGGAGACCCAACTTTGATTTGGAAACACCCACTTGCTAAGCTTCACGTCCACTGAGAAACAGCATGAGCCTGCGTCGGGGAAATGGAAATCAAGCCCCAGAGATTGGCAGCCTCACACCAGGACAGAGTGAGAAAGGTAGGAAGCAGCTCGGTGGCCGGCAGGGCCTGCGGGAACCCGCTGGGCTCGGCTGTGGCTGGCAGGTGCCGCTGGCCCGGAGCACAGTGCGGGAGCTTCTCCCCTGACAGCCTCGCGGGAATCCGCAGGACCAGCGATTCCGCCCGGTGTCTGCCCAGAGAACGGAAAACCGGGCTCGGGCACAGCCCTGGGCACGGATACATCCCAGCCGTGTTCTTTGTTCAGGTCCACATGCTCCAACCCCCGAAGGTGCTGTGAGCCCTAAGTGAACCTGCCCCTGAGCTTAGGATGGAGAAAGATTGGAGGAGTCCAAAGAGGTTTTAGGCAAAACACCTTAGAGTCCCCATCTTAAAGGGTACCTCCAGGACCACAGATCTCCCCCCGCCCCATCTGTGGGGTGTCTCTCCCTCCGAGACCTCCGCTTCTGGGGTGGGTAGTGGCCAAGCTTCTGGAAAGCCACCTGTCACTTGGTATCAGGGGTGCCAGAAGCCGGGCTGGGAGTGCAGCTCCGTGGGAAGCGTTTGCCTCGCACACTCAAGGGTCAGGGCCAGTGCAGGTGCAGAGAGATGGTCCCCAAGGAGCCCCATTCTGAGCCTGTTCTATGTCGCCTTACACAGTGAGAGGGTTTTGGGGTGTGGGTAGAAATGAGCTGGGAGATTACCCGGGTCCCCAGATGGAGGCCGCCGGACTCCCCCAAGTGGCACTGCCTGGGCTCGCCTGGTTCAGTCTTGTGCAGCTCCCCCCACGGCTCCCCAGGGCAGGGTCACAGCTGAGGCCCGCGGTCAGCCCACAGCAGCAGCAGCGACCTCCTGGACAAACAGTTTCTTTCCCTGCGTCTGGGACTGGTGTAAAACAAACAAGAAATGCAGCAGATATTAAGGGCTCCACGACCACTGGTCACACACACAATTTTTCTGGGCATGAATGTTATTTAAACCGGCTGTGGTGGTGCCCACCTGTAATCCCAGCTACTCTGAGGGCTGAGGCAGGAGGGTTCCCAGGGCAACTCCGAGGCCAGCCTGGGCAAGGAAAGGAAGCAAGGCCCTACCTCACAATCAGGAGGGCTGGGGATGCAGCTCAGGGGCAAAGCACTGGCCAGGCTTCTGAGGCCCTAGGTTTGGTCCTCAGCACTGAGAAAAATAAAAGGAATTTTATATACTAGGGAAATGGTCATCCTGTCATGGTAAGCCGAGAAAGAATAAAGATTCATACTTTTAATAGGAAAAAAAAATGCATTTGCCTATAACCCCAGCACTCCAGGAGGCTGAGGCAGGAGGACAGCCAAGTTTGAGGTCAGCCTGAGCAATAAAATAAAATAATTTTAAAATTATTTCACAATCAGGAGGGATGGGAATTTCGCTCAGTATTAAGGCACCATTCCGGGTCCTACAAAATGTTTCTCAAACGTCCCCCACCCGCTGCCACCTCCAGCACCCACCCCCTCCGGGCGCCCGCAGAGCTTCCTCCCGCGGCCGAGCCCAGCGGGCTTCCGGCCTCTGTCTGTGGCTCGCCCCGCCCCGCCCCCGGCTCCCGGCTCCCGGGGTCCCAGGGGAGAAGAGCGCGGGGCACGCGCCCGGAGACGCTGCCGGGGGCCCGCGCGGCGGGGGGGTGGGGGAGGCGGCGCCTCGGCCTCCCGGGGCCTCCCGGGCCCGCGAGGTCCCAGCCCAGGTCCCCTCCGCCAGACGCCCCGCCCGGGAGCCCCAGGGCCCAGCGAGCCGGCTGGCACAGCTCCCGGAGCTGCTTCGCACTCGCTGACTGTTAGCGGCGGGGCTCGCCGTCCCTGGGCTGCATCTACTGGTCATATTAGCCGCTCTGTGCCCCATCGCGTCCGTGTGCCCGCTTCCTTCTCTTCATTTCTGTAAACACTGTTTTGGTCTTGCAAAGTGCGCGCTTTATTTCTGTCCTAACTGAGTCCAACACTGAGTCCCACACCTATTGCACTGACTTCACCTGGCAGGAAATGCAAGACCTCTCCCCACCACGCCCTGCTCCCCACACCCCGCCCTTCCTCAGAGGAGGGTGAGAGAGACCTGTGTGCTGGGCCTGTCCTCGCCACCCTCCCTTTTTGTTTATTTATTTAGTTTTTTTTATTTGCGACAGGGTCTTGCTAAGTCACTTAGTTGCCCTGGCTGGGCCCAAACTTGCAATCCTCCTGCCTCAGCCTCCCAGAGTATTAGGGTCACAAGCAGGTTTTACCACACGCCAGCTCTGCCAGTGTCTGGCACCAAACACACTGCCGGCAGAGGTTCTTCTAGGTCATAAAATGCATTAAACCTGAACTGTTATTGGTTGGGAAGTTAGGTGTGTATCTGTCCCTAAATCTCACATAGAAACACCAGTGGAGTGTGTGGTTCGCTTGGGCTACAGACTGACACTCGAGACTGTCCCCACTGTTTTTGTTTTTTTTTTTAACCAAATATTTTCAACTCATGTGTTTGTTGGATCTGAAAATTCTAGAACTTACCACTTGCTTATATATTAATGATTGTAAGCAGGAAACATTTTACACTAATTTGAACATTTGGTCAACTTTGTAGGGGAAAATGGATCTCCATGGAATCCCTAAACCATAATGATAGATTTGGAGTTAGGTGTAATCCAGGCTTCTAAAAGTGAATTTTGAGATGTTACCAAGAAATGTGGTTTTTCTTTTTTCTACTCAGCCCAAAGACAATTCTGACGAGTGAACTGGCCACACGGCACAGGAAGACAGGAAGAGCACCGACTTAGCTTGGGAAACCTGTCCCCTTCCTGCACAGGCAATCTTAGGACAGGTGAAACCTCAGGAATGCAGGTGAATCTGCCTGAAGGAACGGCCTCCTGAGGGAACCAGCTGGGCAGTAATCACAGGCCAGGGAGGGGGCATAAGCAGGCGGAGCCGAGCAGTGCAGGAGGAGCTCACAGCCCCGTACCCACCCTTCCCGCACCCACCCTTCCCATACTCACCCTTCCCGTACCCACCCTTCCCGTACCCAGCAGAGAGCCAGGCCCTGGAAGGGAAGGGCCAGCTGCCCAGGGCAGCACATGGCTCAGAAATCCAAGTAGGCTGGTGAAAATCTGCCAGGAACCTGTGCTGGAAACAGATTTTCACTTGTCAAATCTTCTTTTTGTAAAATTTTTATTATTTGTTGCCTTTAAAGGGGAATCTGATACAGGCAAAATTTCCTTTTTAAGAGCTGGGAAGAGCCCAGTCGGAGAACACCTGTCTAGCACGCATGAGGTCCTGGGCTCAAGCCCCAACACTGGGGGGGAGATTGCTTTTTTTTAAAACTTTTTTAGGTTTTCCACACTATTTGAAACAAATCCTCAGCATTACCTTCTTCCTATGTGTCCCAACTTACCATTTCCAGTGCTAAAGATACATACTGTGTAGACCTCTGGAAAGTTCCAACTTGGTTTACCCTTTCTTTTTCCCAAATTTGACTCTGAGGAAGCCCAGCACCACTGCCCACCGGCACCCACACGCAAGAGCAGGGCTTTCCCCAGTGAGCCCGGGGCTCTCTGTACACTTTGGATCCCAGCTCCGTGGGTCACTGTATGGGTGACCACGACCCACTGCCGCGCTGGGGGTGGTTTGGGAGGGGTGAATCCAAAGCCCGCGCACGATAAGCCAGCCACCGAGCCATACCCCAGGCTCCATCCGGTCCTTGACTCATGTCATCAAGACCCTTCCCCATCGAGGTGTCACTCCAGAGGCCTGTAACCAAGTCTGGGGCCCACAATTACCCATCATGTGACCCGCGGCCCTGCTTTTTGCCTTTGAGAGCGAGGGTGCTAGGAACGGGAACCAGGGCCTCTGTACTACAGAGCTACGGCGTCCCAGTCCTTCGTTTCTATCTTGAGACAGGGTCTCAGTCACTGAAGTTGCCCAGCCTGGGCTTGGACTTGAAATCCTCCTGCCTCAGCCTCCCAGAGTGCTGGGATTACTAGCTGGCTTTTCTATTTTTCTATGTAAAGCCGCCTATGGCAAAGTCACCATTGCTATTTTGTGTTTCCCCAATAAATCTCTTTTTAAACATGTAAATAAGTATCTGTAAAAGAATTTTAAAATTTTCTCCAGAATTAGTTTTGGAATTTTTATCTTTCCAGGTTTTAGACTTTAGGAATTTTGAACTTTTGTTTTCTTTAACTTTTTTTTTTTTTTTGTACCAGGGATCAAACTCACGACCTGGTGCTTGCCAGGCAGGCGCTTGTGCCACAGAGCTAAACCCCCTGCCTAGAATTTTGAGCTTTTGGATTTTGATCATTAGAACTGCATTTTTAGCCAGGTGTGATGACACACGCCTGTGATCCCTGCACTCAGGAGGCCGAGGCAGAAGGATCGCAGCTGAGTTCGAGGCCATCCTGGGCTACACAGTGAGTTCAAGGCCAGCTTGGACTGAATAGTGAAACTCTGTCCCAAAAACAGCAACAATAACAGCAAAAGCATAATAACAAACTGTGGGACAGGAGACACAATTACAATATAAGCATTGACACTCAAAAACGTGAAAACAGCCAGGTGTGGTGGCACATGCTAAAACTCCAGCACTTGGGAGGCTGAGGCAGGAGAATGGCTATGAATTTGAGGCCAGCCTGGACTGTGTAATGAGACCTTGTCTGAAAAAAAGAAAAGTGAAAATGGGAAGGGCAGGGCAAGGGACGATGGGGTGAAAATGATAGAAATACACTGTGTGCGTGTGTACTAATCTGCCAGAGTAAGCCTGAGCTCCAGAACCGCTACACACTAAGAAGAAAGGATGGGGATCACAGAAAAAAGAGTAGAGTCGTCTCCAGACTCTGGGCCCTCAGATAAAGCGTTCTAGAAAGAAGTTTTCTAAACATCCCCAAAATAACTCTTATAAATCAGTTTTGGTAGCTACACTGGGAAGGCTGAGGCAGGAGGATCTCTGCAAGTTTGAGGCCAGCTTGGGCTACACAGTGAGTTCAAGGTCAGCCTGAATTACAGAGCGAGACCTCGCTTCAAAAAAATTTTTTTAATTAATTTTACTCTCACAGCCCAGCAATAGAAACCATTCAGTACTGTTATAATGTCTTTCTATGCTCATCCGTACACTTTTTAATCATATTGGGACCACACTATACATATTTTCCTAAAACACCTTTTTTGTCTAACACGACCCAAATGAAGCTTTCTGCCTTGTCTCTTAAAAGACCTAAAAGCTGAGTTTTACGGGTCTGTGAGGACCCCCTCAGCAGCTGTGCTGCCCTCTCACCCACCTCCGGCTGGACGCGGACTTGGCTAGCTCACTCGCAAGGTGCTGCAGTGAATTCCCGTGTCTGGCAGATTGGCTTCTTACTCCTTCTGATGGCCCTGGGCATGGAGTGACCTCACAGGAGGGCGAGTGCTAAGGAGTCAGCAGCACGTTGGCAATGGCTCTCTGGAAACGCTGAAGCCACCTCCCTTCCCACCCAGGTACACGGTGTCCACTCCCGGGCATCTCCCTGACCTTCCCAGGCTTTTAAAACTGATGCTGAAGCTCACAGAGGACCGGAAGGCTTAAAACCATCACCACAGGCTGGGGATTTAGCTCAGTGGCATAAGCACCTGCCTGGCAAGTGCGAGGTCATGAGTTCAATCCCCGGTACTACAAAAAAAAAAAAAAATACATCACCGTACCCTGTCCCGGGATGAACCTATACCTACGCGGACCATGGAGACGACAAGCCAAGACGTCCCCGGCCCAGTCCAGTCTTTAGCTCAGTGCCACAGGCAGGTCCGTGATGGGCACCCCCAGCGACTACCCTGGGGTGGGACGCATTGAAACCAAGGCTGCTCCAGAAACACCGACATGACGGGCAAGGGAGTTTTCCAGTTGTAAGAACCAGGATCACCCCTCTGGGCTCCTGCCAGCAACCCAGTCTGGAGGGGCCTGATGGCAGGTGCGTGAGCCTGGACGGACGCGCTCTCTGAGGACACAGACACAGAGCTGAGGGCTGGCAAGCTTTCTGAGATGCAGTCACCCGGAACGCCCGCCCTGGCCCACGCGGGGCTCATGCACACTGCCTGGTACACGCACTGCCCCAGCGCACTGCCCCGGTGCCCACGCTCCCAGGTACATTCTGACCCAGGTGACGCAGGTCACACTCTTCCTCCTCCCAGGCCTCCGGTCCCTGTCCCCACCACAGGACCGCAATGTCCCACAGCAGAGGGAGGACTCTGCACAGGTCAGCTCCACCGCTGCCTCTCCAGGGAGCAGGAGGCAGGAACCAGGACAGCCAGCAGAGCCAAGACGCCCGCACGCCCGCCCGCCCGCCCTCAAGGTGCCTTCCTGGGCACCGAGACTCCGTGGGCGTCTTTCTGCCACATGGAGTCCACGGGAGGGTGCCACAGGGAAGTCACCACAGCCAGCAGTGAGCTAAATCAGCAAGAGCCTCGGGATCAGGAAGACCTAGGAGTGACAGGCGCCGCCACTGGACCCGCTCTTTCATTTCGGTCCGAGATGTTGAGACGGCCACCGCTGGCAGAGACGCGGCACCGGCTGGAGCCCCCGAGACCCGCCATAGCTTCCATGCGGGGACGCAGCGAGATGAGAAGAGGGCGCTGGCGGCAGCCGGTGTCTGGGGACCCACAGCAGGGAAGACACCTTCCCGCAGGTAACCACAGGCAAGCTGGCCTTGGCCTCAGCGCTGCCGGCTTCTGTCTGTGCACAGGGGCAGCAGCACCCACGCCGAACCCCCAGGGCCCATCTCACCCCGTCTCATCCCAGTGTGCCCCGCACGCGCTCTTCCTTCTGCGGATCTGGGCCAAGAGTGATCGGAGTAATGACCGCTGTCCCTCCCCACCCTGCCTGGCCCACCCTGGCCGGGCGAGGGGAAACTGCGGGGACTGGAACCTCTGGGCTGGGAATTGGCACTGGGGGGCAGAGGCAGGCGCCCCGGGCTGCAGTCTCAGGAGCCAGCAGCAGAGCCACCGGGGACGTCGGGCTGCCAGTTGTGAACCAGCAGCCTGGTCCCCTGGAGCCAGGAGCACTAGCAGAGGTGGGCACGGGGCCTGGCAAGGAAGCGGGTGTGAACCTGATTCCACAGCACCCCCCAGTCTTCAGCCACTGGCTTTCTTTCATGTGTGTGGGGGTTTCAAATTTATCCATAATTTGGGCTCCGGCAGTTCACGCCCCACCCTCGTAACAGGCCGCAGCTGGGACAGACAGGCCTTGTTCTGTAGGCCACCGGGCACTGAGGTGGGGACGCTGCACTCAGGGCCCACGGCCCAAGTCTGGGGCGGGGCCAGCCCCTCCCAGGCCTCATGGAGCCCAGGCTCCCAAAGTCTAGCAGGACCCCCCGTCACCTGGTGCCAGCTGGGGTCCAGAGCACCGCCAGGCCGGCTGCTTTGGGGGTCTCTGTGGGAAGGCACTGGCTTGCTGTCCTCCAGCTCCCGGGGCACCAGCTACCCTCTGTAGGAGTGTGTTTGTGCCCCCCCTTCTTACAGGGATGCCAGGCACAGGACTTAGGGCTGGGCCTACCCGGGATGACCTTGTCTCCCAGTCCTGCCTCAATTGCATCTGAAAAGTCCTCACCCTGGTATAAATTCTCGTACAGTCATGGCAACAGTCTAATGAGGCAGACCGCTTACCCTGATGGCCACTCCCTCCTTCTTCCCCTTCAGCCCAAATTGTTACTTTCTTTCCCTTTGGCAGGCAAAGAAAATTCCAATCAGTCCCTCAGGCCATCAATGCCCCCCACACACCACTTCTGATCAGAGGTCCTGTAACCCTCTGCCCCTCTGTATCCGGGCGGAGAGAAAAAGCCAAACCCCTGTGGGTTGTGGGCTCTTCCCTTCTTCCCATCCTCAAATAAATGGCCACATTCACTCTCTTCTTCCTTATGCTTCTCTATGTGCCAGAAAACTCTGACAGCATATATTTTTCACTTTGTTTTGGATTTGTCTGTTTCTTGTTTGTTTGAGGTACTGGACCTTGAACCCATGGTCTTCGCACTGACCTGTATACCCAGCCTTCTTTTGAGACAGAGTCTCGCTAAATTGCTCAAGCTGAACTCAAACTGGAGATCCTCCTGCCTCAGCCTCTCAGAGTGCTGGAACTATAGGCATGTGCCACCATATCCAGCTGCTTATTTTTTTCAGTGCTAGGAATGGAACCTGGGGCCCGGAACATGCCAGGCAAGAAGCACTGCATCACTGAGCCAAAGCCCAGACCCTCAGTTACATCTGCAAAGACCCTTTCTCCAAAGGCTGCTGTGCAGGGTCTCAGGGGATGGTGCTGTTGGGGCCACCATGGTCGGCAGGACAGCTGTCACCCCAGATGCCCAGGGACTCGCAGTGAGGAGGGCAGGGCCAGTACTGTGCCACTGCCATCAGAAAAAGAATTAAACTCGCGATCGATGGCAGCCCTTTGTTCCATCCAAGCCGAGGGCTTCCAAAAGTAAAATGCTCCCCCTTGGAGAGGGCCTCATCGGTAAGGGTGAAATCCAGGCTTTTCAACTTTGCCACCTCAAAACTTCATGAAGAGGGTAACCCCGAAACAACACAGGCTGAGGATGGCCGCCACGGTGACCCCCACCGCGGGGAACCCCCAGCTGCCTCCGGCGGGAGGAGCGAGGGGCTGAGCCTCACACCTCGCCCGCCAGCCAAGTGGCTGCTCAGGCTGCTCGGTGCCGGGGAGCCCCAGGCAGGGGCTGGGGGTGTCCCTGAAGGTCAGCGGGGTCGCGATCTTTCAGCAAGCTCATCCTCCACTGATAATCGGCTGAACGGAACCAAGGAACCAACGTCTAACAACGCGGCCAGGGTCCCACACGTCCAGGCCAGGCCCTGGGGTGCCACACGCGGCACCTGGCCAAGCCCGAGGACAGATGCGCGGCTCCCGGATTTGCAAAGGAGCAGCAGGGGCAGCGCTGCTGGCCGGCACTTCAGCCCCGGGGCTTTGAGACTGAGCCCGGCGTCCCCTCGTCCGCAGGAGACAGACCGGGCCCTTGTTCCCCCGTGGCCTGCGTGCCGCGGCCCTGGTCCCCTCCGTGGGGCCCTGCGCGGTAACTGTCCAAATAAACGCTCGCTTCAAACAAACACAACAAATCCTTCAATCTTCACATGATAAAGCATGTCTTAAAAAGATAAGGAAGACACGTGTGAGGGAAATGAGGGCCGACTCAGGGGTCAGCTAGGAGAGACCCGGCCCCGGCAGCTAACAGCCTGAGGTCAGTGTCACGGTGCCACATTCCGAAACCTTGTATTTTCTTTTTAATTAATTAACTAACTTACTTTTGTCTTTTTGAGACAAGGTCTGGCTATGTAGTTCAGGCTGGCCTTGAGCTCACTTGGCAACCTATGCTGGTTTCAAACTCCTAAAGACCCTCCTGCCTCAGCCTCTGCCGAGTGCTGGAATTGCAGGTGTACCCACCACACCCAGCTCCACATCGCAGAACTTATAAAGGGAGGGAAAAGGGGAAAAAAAAAGAGAGAATAGAAGAAAAATTGGAAACAAAGCTGTTGTAAGTACGTCAGGGGAAGAGTTTGAAGGGAGGGGAGGGAAATTGGAACAAAAAGAATCAAGATCAAATTCCCTATGGAGACAGTGAACATTACACACATCAACAGTGTACCTGTAAAGTCAATTTTCACAAACTATACATAGCTTAAAATGGTCACTATTCTAGTCTAATACCTTGATTCTCATAAATAATCTAATTGCTACAATGAGTAAGTAAATATAAATAGGGTTAATGACTGTGAACCTTCCTAATGAATGGACCTATGAAATGCGTTTTCACAAGTCATTAACATATAAATGCTTTAGCGTTTCTTTCTTCATACAGTGGCTCAGAGTTAAAGTCCTAAGGGCTAATCTTATATGAAAGGGTGGGGATTTCTTTTTTTTTTTTTTGATACCTGGGATGGAACTCATGACCTTGCCCTTGCAGGCAGGCGCTTAAGCCACTGAGCTAAATCCCCAGCATGTGGGGATTTCTTTGGACAGTCCCTCAGGCCTTTGGGACTGTCCAAAAGGTTCTCTCCAAGACTAAACAGACAGCTACCTGAATGTCCCGTCATTAAAGTTTAAAAGTTAGAGTTTTTTAACGTCTAAATCAATCAAGATTTTTGTTAAGATACTAAAATGCTCTTTGTTAAACATAAAAACCAGGTTAAAAATCAAGTTTTTGTGCTTCATCAAGGTAAAGCTCAGTTAGCCTGGTTACTCAAACAAAGGCTAAAACTGAATGGTGAGAGTTAAAGGTGATTAAATGTTGGCTTGTAAAGTCTTTTCAATCATCAGTTTACAACTGGTTAAATAAATATTATCTTGGGTTATAACGTTCCATAGATATATGGAACTAGAGATGTATAACCATCTAAAGACAAAATACGCCTTGAGGTTCAGCTTTGTCTAATGTTGAAATACTTCTAGTCAAGATTAAGTAAATTTAACACATATGAAGTAAAAAAAGTTTTAAATTTTGATCATTCAAATATAATAAAACCATTGTAACAACTGCGTTTCTAGTGCACTTTCAGATTTATTCTTTGCTCTTTTAACTTTAACTCGTCTGAAACTGAGGCAGAATTACACAGAGTAACATGCACACACCCCACCAATTCCAGTGGGTGCATTTTGACCAAGGAAACCAGGGATGACCCAAACCAGGGACCACCTCACCACCCCGCCCGCCCCTCGGGCCCTTCACTCCTGGAGACAGCTGACATTTCTCGTCCCACGCACACTTTGGTTGGGCTAGGAGGTCACATGTGTGGAATCAGAGGTCACTCCACAGTTTGTGTTTGCCTTCCTGTGCTGGGCAGGATTCGGGCTCTGGGGATCCACAGTGCTGGCTGGAGCCAGAGCCCTGGGCCTGGCGGGTGCCGGGCAGGCCACCACAGGTGTGCAGAGCCATCCCTGCTGGTCTGAGCCAAGCCTCAAGTCCATTTCGACACTGACCGACACCTCAGTGTCCTCTAGTTTGGGGCTGTTATGAATTAACAGCTTTCCTTTGTAGAAATATAATTTCTTTTCCTCTAGATGGAACTCGTAGCTCATCTGGTAGATGTGTGTTTAGCTAAGAAACTGGCAAACTGTTCCCCAAGCAGCTGTGCCCTTACACTCCCCCTGAAAATGCACAAGGATTTCAGCGGCCCCACATGCTCGCCAGCCTTACTTATCACTGCCCGAGTGCACACGTGTGTGTGTGTGTGTGTGTGTGTGTGTAGCGCTAAGGATGGAGCAAGGCCTTCACCGTGCTAGGCAAATGCTCCAGAGACAGGGTCTCACTAGATCACCCAGGCAACTCTCCTGTCTGGATCTCCTGGATAACAGATGTGCGCCACATTGCTCAGCTCAGTGATACGTTTTGAGGAGCACACACTTCTGACTTTGATGAAGCCTAATTTATTTACTGTTTTTAAATGGCACTTTTTAAGTCCCATCTGGAAAACCTTTGCCAACATAAAGGTTACATAGTTCTAGAAACTGTATCATTCCTACCTTTGCATTTTGGTCTGAGTGGGTTAATTTTTGTTGTTGTTGTTTTCCTTTTTCTTTTTCTGAGACAGGGTCTTGCTATGTAGCCCAGGCTGGCCTTGATCTCACAGCAATCCTCCTGCCTCAGCCTCCCAAGTGCCAAGATTACTGGTATGCACTACCACACCCTGCTTAGATCAGTTCTGAGACCTCACAGGAGTTGGGATCCAGGGTATTTGTCATCTGTATGAGTAACCAGCTGTCTGTCCACCACCACCTGTTAAAAGACTTTTTACATTTTTACGTCTTTGGTGTCTTCTTTGGTGCCTTTATGAGCGTCAAATGACCATCTGTACATATTGGTCTATTCCTGAGCTCTCTTTCATGATTCACGAATAGTATTTGTCTTCTCTGCACCAAACCACACTGTCCGAGTACGGAACTCTAGAGTAAGTCTGGGGGAGAGGCCACGCAAGTCCCCTCGGTTCTCTGAGGTTGCTTGGATAATTGGTCCTGCGCTTTCTCCACATATTTCATAAACAGCTAGTCTGTTCCTTCCTTCTTTCCTTTCTTCCTTTGCCTGCCTGCCTTCCTTCCCTCCTTTCTTCTGCCTTCCCTCTCTCCTTTCTTTCCTTTCTTTTTAAAAAATAGATGCTGGAAGCCATGAATAGTGGTGCACAGCTACAAGCCCAGAACTCTGGGAGGCTGATGCAGGAGGATCCTGTCTCAAAATAAAAAACAAAAAAAGATCTAGCAGTGTAGCCTAATGCAAACTCTTTCTGTTTAATTCCCAGAACTGAAAGGGAAAAAAAAGTGTTGGAATTTTGCTTAGGATTGGTTTAAACCCTTAGACCCATTTGAGAGGAACTGACACATAAACATGGTCTTCCATAATTAAATTTTCTTTCATTCCTCTCTGTCATAAAGAAATCAGAATGTATTGGGATGGGACACTAAGGTCAGACTATTTCCCTTACAGACAAAATTATATATTTTTTTCTGGTACCGGGAATCAAACTCAGATCCTTAAGGAGCTATTTAGCAATTTAGTGAGAGTCTGACTCAAAATAAGCCAAGCAGGCACTTATGCTTCTGAGCTGTATCCACGGTGAAAACTAGACTTTTTTTTGGTACCGGGGATCAAACTCATGACCTCACGCCTGCCAGGCAAGCGCTTACACCACTGAACTAAATTCCCAGCCCGGGAATTATACATTGTTTTAAAACTATGAAATAATATTTTAAAATATGCATTATAATGTAAAGAAGATAAAATAATCTACACAGTTAAAAGCTAGGTAATTGGGGGTTGGGGATTCAGCTCAGCAGCATAAGCACCTGCCTTGCAAGCATGTAGTTGTGAGTTTGATCCCCGGTACAGGAGGGGGGAAAAAAGGTAGGTAATTGAACAAATAGCACTTTATTTTTTGAAGCACTAGAGATTGAACTCAGGGCCTTTGCACTGAGCTACATCCTCAGCCCTCCTCCTTCTTCTCCTTCTTCTTCTCCTCCTCCTCCTTCTTCTCCTTCTTCCCCTTCTCCTCCTTCTCCTCCTCCTTCTTCTTCTCCTCCTCCTCCTTCTCCTTATTCTTCTCCTCCTCCTCCTCCTTCTTCTCCTTCTTCCCCTTCTCCTCCTCCTCCTCCTTCTCCTTCTCCTTCTCCTCCTCCACCTCTTCCTCCTCCTTCTTCTTTTTGTCCAGCCCTTCTCTTATTTTCAGTCAGAGTCTCACTAAATTGCTAACTGGCTCTGACTGGACTTGAACTTGTGACCCTCCTGACTCAGCTGCCCAGAGTGTGGGGACTAGCGTTGTGCACCCTTGTACTCTGCTAGGAAACAGTACATTATATAACGCAAGCATACAAGATAAAAATAACAAGATAAAAAATATTAATTATTCCCAAAGCAATAAATAAGTAAAACAGTTTCTGTTGGCCCCGAAAGGGGACGATTCCAACCCTTTCAGAAACCTTCTATCCTCCTACCAATCCTTCCAGGGATACCTCAGAACTAAACAGTGTCTCTATATGGGAGGAGTGACTAGTACCCCCCAAGGAAAGACATATTCTGTCCTGACCCCTGTGCCCTTGACTGGACCTCACCTGGGAACCGGGTTTGTGCAGTTATAAGTTAGACCCAGGAAGAGGAGCACGTCGGTATTTTGGGTGAGTTCAGAGGCTGGAGTCGGCAAGAGCAGGGAGGGGACAGGCGAGACACAGGAGCCACAGGAAGACAGACAGGGTGGCCAAGGACAAGTGCTGCAAGTGGCCACCTGCAGAAGCTGAACAAGGCAAGAAGGGCCCTTCCAGACTTCCTGAGGGGTGAGGCCCTGCCCACACCTTGGTGTCAGACTCCTGGCCTCCAGAACTTTGAGAGTGTACATTTCTGTCCTTGTAAGCTACCCAATTTGTGGAACCTCGGTGTGGCCTTGGGGAACCCAATATGGTTCCACGCTTGACTTTTTTCATGTGGTAACATGGTAGCAAACACCCCCTACCACGGTCTCAGTCACTTGAGGTCAATTAAGACTTAAAAACATTAAATGGAAAATTCCAGAAGTAAACATTTCACGGGGGAGAATCAAGGGGGCAGAGTGATAAACAGCGGCAAGGTCTGCCTCTCTGAGAGCCAGTGCTGTGGGGTTTTCATGGAGAGAGGAGGCCACCAAGCCATTTCCCAGGAAGCAGCTTTCTGAGTGCTGGCACTGATTTAGCTGAGTACCGACCATGACACAGTTGCACCCTTTTGTATAATTTTTGTCTCCCTTGCCTGGGCTTCACTAACACTTACACTCTGGTGGCCCATATGTTAACATTGTACTATCTGACTGCCTATGATTTATGTTACAGAGTTACATCAGAACTACACATGTTACACAAAAGCTGATACCATTACACTGTAAAAAGTTTCTGCCCAACACAGAAGGGGCCCCACTACAGCAGAATCCAAATACTGGAGAATAATGACTTGAGGAAGGAAAAAAAGTGGGGAATCAGGGGGAACAGGAAAACTGAAAGCTACAGAGAAGTTTGAGAGCTGGATCCCTATTTGGAGGAGGCAACAAACAGCGCAGGCTCTCCTGGCTCTCGGCTCATGACTCACGGGGAGGGAAGCCTGGCTCTGCAGATGCAAAGTGAGTTCTGGGGGCTCTGGGGAGAAACCGTGGTGCACTGGGGTGCGGACAGGGAGAGCCCACTGCTGTGATCTGCAGGAATAATGTGAGATTTCACTCCAAGGGGACTCTTTCCACACGGCAGGCAACAGCCGGACAGAGACCCCAGCACAGGCATCCACCACACTGCCAGAGAGTGCTTGGCCAGGTGCCGTTCTGGGAAGGGGTGCATTGTTTGAATTTGGGGTGCAGAACAGCAAGGGAAGGAACTCATTTCAGGGTTCCCAGGGTTACCTCCCCACAGTGACTGGGAGAGAGCCAGCCAAAGGAGACAGCCACAGACAGGCAGCAGCTGGGAAGAGTCCCCCTGAGGGTTTGAGCGTGGGCCAGGCAGCACACAGACTCCATCCCACGGGAGGAGGCCAGGTCCAGCTAGAGTGGCACTCAATCTGAAAGTGCTGGCACCACCTCCTGCTGCACCTGGTACAGATGAGGGTTCTGACTGCCTTAGCTCCTTGTTTGTTTGTTATTTTTGTCTAATTCCATAAATACCTTTCTACTCCTTAACACAGTCCTTTGTCTCACTTTTCTCTCCCTCTTCTCATTTCCCATTGTTAATGCTACAGCCATTAAGCTTTATTAGGCTTTAGAAAGCGCTATCTGCGCTATCACCGGGGAAGCCCTTTCTATCTTTAATGGAGGTATAGTCGTTGCATTTAGTACGTATTTGCTATATATCAATATCTGGATTGCCTTAGTGTTTACACTGTAATGATGGATTTCTGCTTCATAGTTAAGGGTGGTTTTAGTGGGTCTTGTAGTACATCAATATCTACTCTGTTCTGGACAATATTACCGTTGCTGATTTGCTTATTATGGCCAGGGTGGCATAATGGTTGCTATTAATGGATTACCTCTGTAAGCAAATACCCCATCACCTTTGTGATATTCACAATACTGAGGTCCCTTCCTGCAGAACCGGCAGTTGGGTCACTTGTACTGTATCTTTCCCTCCCAAATCAACAGAAGTGATCAGATCCCGGGACTGAAGCAAAAGACTCTGTTTGGCCTCACCCAGGATGCATGACTGAAAAGCAGACTAAAGAGATCTCCGTGCTAGCAACAAAGTCTTTCTACCACAAATTCCCCCAAAACTAACAACAAAGCAAAAAAAAAAAAAAAAAACAAAATAGAAAATAGGAATACAAGGTAACACAGTGCCTCCCAGTACCTTCAACTTCCCCAAAGCCTATCCTGGGGTCACGGAAGGAAAGAAAGCAAAAGCCATAAACCTAAAGTATTTGAAAGGATAACAGTTTTTAAAAAAGATTACAGAAGATATAACAGCAGAATCACAGAAGATATAACTAAACAGAAAATAGAAATATTAAAATGCTCCAGGAGTTCACAGAAGACACTAATAAAAAGCGAGAGGAGCTAAGCAAAATGATACAAAACATGAAAAACCAGTTTAGCAAAGAACTGGAGGCCAGAAGAAGGTTCCAGATAGAAATCCAGGACGTTAAAAATTATATTCAGTGCACGGAAAGCAAAAGCAACCAACATGAGGACCAGATAGCAGAATTAGAAAAGCGGGGTGCTGTCAAAGACCAACTACTCAGAGACAGCTTAGCGACAAGAGAGCATGACAAATCAATGCAACAGCTACCCTTTGATGCAAAAAAAAAAAAAAAGAAAAGAAAACATAACCAAGATTAATTGGGGTAAGTGGGAGTTGGTAGTTGTACCCAGGCCAAACAGTGGGGCTGGACCTAGGGTCGGTGGCCCAGAAAGCATGCTGAATTTTTGCCACACGTGCTTAAAAATGCAGCGAGTAATGCCGAACTTAAGGGTTTAGATGTAGATTCTCTGGTCATTGAACACATCCAGGTTCAAACAAAGCACCCAAGAGGCACCACCGTACTTACAGAGCTCAGGGCCGGATGAACCGTAGGTGAGCCCCCCTGCTACAGTGAAGGATCCTTCCTGAAAAGGAACAAATAAATAGCTCCTAAACCAGAGACAGAAGTTGCATGGAAGAAAAAGGTATCCCAGAAAAAACTAAAGAAACAAAAATTTATGGCATGGGAATAAATTAAACATAACATAAATTGCAAATAAAAGTAATGTTGGCCAAAAAAAAAAAGAAGAAGAAAAAGAAAAAGAAAAGAAAAGAAAAGAAAAGAAAGAAAAAAAGAGAAAGGAAAGACCCAAATCAATGCAATTAGAAATAAAAATGGAGAAATGCAACAGACTCTGCTGAAATCCAAAAGATTATTAGAAACTCCTTTGAGATCGTGTAGTATAATCAAATGGAGAATTCAGAACAAACAGGTGGATATTTTTAGAACCATATAAACTACCAACGCTGAACCAAGAAGATATAAAAACCCCAAACAAGCTAATATTAGGCAATGAAGAAGTAATTTTAAAAGCTACCAACTAAAAAATGCTCAGGTCTTGACAGATTCACTGCTAAATTCCACCAGAACTTCAGAGATGTAATGCGAATATTCCTTAAACTCTTTAATGAGACCAAGAGGGACAAAATACTCCAATCGTCATTCCTGGAAGTTAGCATTATCCAGATTCCAAAACCAGACAAGAACCCAGTGAAAAGACATGAACTAGAGGCTAGTCTCTTTAATGCACAGAGACACAAAAATCCTCAGCAAGATACTGGCAAACAGAATGCAGCAAATCACCAAAAAGATTACACTTCATGACCAAATAAGATTCACTCCCCGGATGTGGGGACGTTTCAACATACACAAGTCAATAAATGTAATACATCATATGAACAGAAACAAAAACAAAAGCCACACAACCATCTCAACTGATACAAAAACCATCTTTGACAAAACCTAACATCCATTCATGATAAAAACTTTGAAGAAAATAGGTATAGAAGTTGACCTTATCTCAATCTGATAAAATATCATTTAAGGCAAACCAATGGCCAATATCATACTAAATAGAAGCTGAACACTTTTCCTCTAACGTCGGGAAAAGCCAGGGATGTCTGCCATCATCACTCCAATTTAACATAGTTCTTGAAATGGCCAGACCAGCCAGGCAAGAGAAAAAATTAAAGGGATATGGATAGAAAAGGAAGAAAGCACAATCCTCAGCCAAAGAGCCAGGGATATAGCTCACCTGCACAGTGCCTGTCTGGCAACCACAAGGTCCTGAGTTCAATTCCTGGCACCAAAAAAAAAAAAAGAAGAAGAAAGAAATAGAGAAAGCAATCATAAAATCTATATAGAACTAAAAGATCAAAAGCCATCCTGCGGGGTGGGGGGTGGGAAGGTAGGAGGTGTGACAATTCCAGACATTAAGTTATATTACAAGGCTACTCTGGCAAAACAGCATGTCATGAGGGAATAAATGGTCAGCACGTGTATCAGTGGAACACAAAACAGAAAGTAAAAACAACTCCAGGCCCATTCAGCTGCCTGATCTTTGACAAGGGGACAAAGACTTGCACTGGGGGAAAGATAGAATCTTTAACAAACGATTCTGGGAAACCTGGCTATCCACATGTAGAAGACTGAGTTTTAGCTCACATCTTTACCATGAACTAAACTAAAATGAAAATGCATCCAAGATCTAAGCATTAAAACAGAAGATAAAATAGGTAAAACTCTTGAAGACATAGGTGGAGGCAGAGATTTTCAGAAGCTGACCCCAATTGCATAAGAAATACAATAACAACAACCAACAGATAGGATCTTATCAATTTGAAAGTTCTGCACAGCAAAGGGAACAACCAATGGAGTGAATAGACAACCTACAGAATGGGAAAAAACTTCCTAGTCATTTGTCAGAGAGGGCTCACACCCACAGCATTTAAAGAGCTTTAAAAAAAAACTAGACTCCCCCTGAGATGAAAGTTCCAATCAAAAAAGGGTAACTGAAATGAACAGACACTTCTCAAAAGAAGAAATCCAAACGGCCAAGCTATACATAAAAAAATGTTCAACATCTCTGGCCACTGGAGAAATGCAAATTAAAACACCACTGAGATTTCATCTTACCCCAGGAAGAATAGTCATCAACAAAATATGAAAAACAGGTCCCTTGTTTAACAACCAAGTTACCTTCCCGTGGCCGGGTCATTGAATCAATCCATTGATAAATGAGAAACTACACAACGTGTACATGCCAAGATTTAGAACAAAGACCTGGGCAAAGGAAACTCCAAGGAGATGACCTGGCTTTCACTTGCGCAGCTCTCACATGCGGTATTGTTATGTGTAAGGTGTAACAGAATAGAAAGCTACAGGTCTGCGCCACTCGTACACCGCACCGCAAAAGTACAGCGCTGTACAGTGGGAGAAGCTTCCATAGGGACACACGCCACCCGCCATTCCTGTGTCCCAAGTCCCAACATGGGTTGAAAGTCTGGGCAGTCTAGACATCATGCATCAGGCATATATCTGGACAGACAGGTGGGTCAGTAAACAGTGCATATCTGTAATAATAAATGCAGGGGAGGTTGTGGGGGAAAGGACCCCTCCCACACTGCTGGTAGGAAGGTAAATGAGTACTACCACTACGGAAACCAGTATGCAGATTCGTCAAAAGAATAAAGCTAGAAATGCCTATGTATCTTGCCCAGCGGCGCGTGTGTCACTGTGTTCATGCCACCACAATTCACATTAACTAAAAATTGGAAGCAGACCAAGTGTGCATCAAGAGATGAATGGATAAAGAAAACGTGGCATTGACACAGGACAGAGTATTACTCTGCTATAAACCATAAACTTGAGTCATCTATAGAAAAACAGATGCACCTCGACGCTGAGATGTTAGAACCGTCCAGGTTATCAGACGGATAACCCGAGGCACTTCCGTGCTTGTGTGCCGGGAACACTTCTTCGCTTAGTAAAGGCACCAAAGCCCAAAGATAAGGCTGGCAATGTTTGTTCACTTATATATTTACTGTAGTGTTTTTTATAGCTGCTGTATTGTATGGTATTTTGCATGTTTTGCATCATTGGATTAAACCACACAGAATTTAAAAAAAAAAAAAAACCCTTCAGTCAGGTATGGTGGTAGGTACCGTGTATGTGTGTAATCCCAATACTCCAGAGGGGAGGCAGCAGGGTCACAAGTGTGAGCCCAGCCCATGCAATGTACCAACTTTTCCAAAATGCTGTGTCAAAATAACAAGTTAATTGGCTGGGCGTGGTGGCTCACGCCTGCAATCCCAGCACTCGGGAGGCTGAGGTAGGAGGATCGTTGGGAGTTGGAGACCAGCCTGGGCTACAAAGTGAGCCTAAACTAGCCTGAACCACCTAGCGAGACCCTGCCTCAAAAAGACAAAAATAAATAAATAAAAAATAACAAGTTAAGCCAGGTATGGTGGTGTGCACCAGTAATCCCAGCACTCAGGAGGCTGAGGCAGGAGGATCACTGTGAGTTTGAGGTCAACCTGGGCTACATGCTAAACTCAAGATCAGCCTAAACTACACAGAGAGGCTTTATCTCAATAAATAAATAAATAATGCTTTTAAAAAATAACTTTAAGATGACAATTATCCCTCCCACTGCCTTTCAGTATCCTCTGCCAGGTATTCTTCGTCCTTTTCTGACCACTCCTTGACCAGAGCCTGTACCTCCTGATCACCAAAGCTCCAGAACTTCAGGCCTTGGAATCTCAAGCCTTTGCCCCCTGAGCCAGGGCCGCTGTCTTCACACTGAGTCACGGCTGTCGCGCTGTCCTCTGGCCATCATTTCAGAGAAGCACACCCAGGGCCCTCTGTCCAGCCCCAAACCTCCCCTGTTTCCACAGGGGACTATGGAGAGACACAGGTCCCAGGTGACCCAGGCTTGCTCCACAGCTCACTACACGGAACCCCAGGACCCTGGGACCCCGCTGCCTCACCTGTAGGGCAGCTTTGTCCTTTCCAGAGCTCCTGTTGAAACTGGGTCCCCAGCAGAGGTGGCTCCAGATGTGGGTCAGCGTACGGGGGCCAGGGTCGCAGGCCGTTCTGGGCCATTGTGTGTAAGGGAGTTGAGCCCGGGGCCCTTCACAACCTCACCATGCCCTCTGTGTCCCCAGACCACAGTGCCAACCCTTCGTCAACCTGTCTGGCTCTTCCGTGCGTGCAGCTGTCTCGTCCCCGCAGCCTCTCACAGCCAGGTCGGGAACACTTCTCAGCCCAAAGTCACCACGAAAGCTCCTCCCTAGAGGAGTCCTCACCTCCTGGTCCCATCCCCACTGTCCCTGGATCTCAGTTCCCACTGTGACACCATTCTGGGAGACGTATATTCTCACCAGCAGCATCCCAGCCAGGACAGCAACCTCCAATAGGCAGTGACCAGAGGGTACAGCTCATACCAACCCCGAAGGGACAAAATCCATGGTGCTGACAGAGGTGCTTCCTGCCTAGGTAACTGAGCGTATAGAGAACCAAAGAGGAGTCTCCTGCAAGCATGCCCAAACCCAAAGTCCCCCCACATTCTGGGACTAACCCCAGGCCCTTTGCACTGACCTACACCCTCAACTTTTTCTGTAATTTTCTATTTTAACACAGGGTCTTTCTAAGTCACAAATTGTCC
Source organism: Hydrochoerus hydrochaeris (assembly GCA_004027455.1). Taxonomy (NCBI): domain Eukaryota; kingdom Metazoa; phylum Chordata; class Mammalia; order Rodentia; family Hydrochaeridae; genus Hydrochoerus; species Hydrochoerus hydrochaeris. The sequence goes on along the minus strand of PVLA01001819.1, from coordinate 224,357 downwards.
ATGTGCCAGTGTAACCCCAGCACTTGGAGACAGCAGCAAGAGGATCCCAGAGACAGCAGGACCCCGTTTCAAAATGAAACAAAATAAAATAAAAGCCCAGGTTGGGCTCAAACTTGCAATCTTCCTGCCTCAGCCTCGAGTGCTGGGGTTACAGCTATGCACCACCATGCTCAGCTCATTTTTATTTGTGATTTTATTGTATGTAATACCTGTTTATAGAATGCATGATCTCTGAATGCATGCAAGTGCAGCAAGGACATGCCAGACCAAAGGGCCCCAAGCTGCAAAGGACCCCTGTGTGCTGTGACTTCCTTAGCAGCGCTCGGACCTGTATGCTGCCTTTGCAGCTGCTGCAGGCACCAGTCCAGGTCTTCACAACCAGCAGCACTCATGGCAGCGACACCTCCATCAAGCAGGGCACAGTGACAGGAGCCAGGACTCACCTGATCCCTGGACAAGTGTGCCCTGAGTTTGAAGGAACTGAGGTGGATCTGTGAGCATGACGGCCAAGACCCCGGTGCAAATCACGAAAAGGGAAAGCAGAAGCCAGGCGCAGTGGCACAGGCCTGGATCCCAATACTCAAGCCGCTGAGGCAGGAGGATCTCAGCAAGTTCACATTCAGTCCGGGGTAATGAGTTCTATATCTTGAGACCCTGTGTCCAAAAACAGAGAAATATACAGACAAACAGACAGGCAAAGCGATACAGAGAGACAGAGAGAGTCCCTCTCCCACACTCCCTGGGCCACCTTGTCCTCACCTACAAAGTGGGATTTTTCAGTCCCTTCTGGGTCTAAATGTCCCTGATTCCAAATGCAGTCTTCTGATCACTGCTGAGATTTTTGCCAACCAGAAGCAGGGGAAAGGTTTTTTAGTCTGAACAGGAATTTTTTCCCACACATCTCCAAACTCTCCCATCGACAATCAGCAGGTTGGACAATCTCTTTCTTCGTGTGACCTGAAGAACATTTCTGCATTATGTCCTCTCAGACAAGAAGTCGCTCCGCTGATGAGGGTGGGGATGAGAGAGATTCAGAGGGGGCCATGCAAGCAGCTCTGAAATCTATCACTCCCTGATCCCGGGGATTCATTGGCAGTGTCCCAAGGATCGCAGAGGACGACTGTGGTCATCCCCAGCAGAAAGGAGAATCAGTTAGCAAACTCATGAACTGTGCATCGGGGTACCACTGTAAACCTCTCTATGAATTACTTCTTTTTAAAGGCTTCCCCTTAGATTTGACTTACTAATACAAGTCAATTTTACTATTGTGAAAATGATGCATTTCACACTGGAAAGCTGCACTCCCAAAGTCCTTTCACCCTGTAATGATTTTGCACTAGGCAGTGGTGGGGAGCCGGCTGGCCGTAGAGGGACTGGAAATGCTGCAATTAGTTTGTGTTAGGACGCCGGCCAGACCAGCTCAGTGGCAAGTGCATGCAGAAGTCTCCAAGATTAATTCACAACTGCTGAGGCTGCTGAGCTGGGGGGCAGAGGCACCCCTGACCTGGGGTGTGAGTGCAAATTAGTGTAGACCCACAGGGAGCACTTTGCACAAAGATAAAGATGTTCAAACTGGTAATGTCTTAATTGCAAGAAACCACAATCTGATTGCAAAACTCATAAATTCCACCCTTCCAAAGAAAACCCTTGTGCAGGGGAGATGTGCTATTACAGAGGCTGCTCTGCCGTATCACAGAATGGCTGTCTCCTTCAATCTCCCCCTGGACCCAGGATCTGGGGGACCCTGGTCTGGGCCGGTCTCTAGGGATGCCACAATAGACTAGGCAGCCTGGGGAACAGGGGCAGGGACGAGGGAACAAGACCAGCAGACAGGGTGCTGCTCCCACCACGTTCAAGCTTGGAAGGCCTCCTACGTTCAAGCTTGGAAGCCCTGCTGTACTAGAGTGGCCCGCGCAACCCCGAGACACAGGAAGAGGCAAGACCAGGCTCCACTGCCTATACCAGAAGCAGCTGGGGATTCCTTTACTCGCCTGTAAAACACGAGCTTGGATAGGTGCGTTTTGTAAGAGTTTAACACCCAGTGATAGAACTCTGCAAAAGGGAAGAGACCAAGAGCTCAGGCGATGGGTACATAAAAAGAGTTAAGGTGCCTTGTGTACACAGACCAGCTCCCCACAATGAATGCAATCACTTTGTACTGTACGCATGTACTAATTAAATTTTTAAAAAAAGAAGTGAGCTAAACAGTGGTCACTGTAACTATCTCCAGGGCGTCCTGGTCAGGACCCCGGGGTAGGGCCTGGGGTTGATGCTTGGTTTGTGTGCCCGGGGGCTCCTAGGCAAACTGAAAGCTCCAGGACTTTGGCAAGTGCCCGACAATGCTTATTTTTACTTGAGTTCTGATATGTAAACACCATGTGTCGAGTTTATATAACATCTATCCGTTACATATACAGAAACGGCATAACGACACCGCGCGCGCAAGCACATGACTCACATCACGGTCTTGCAAATGTGGAGAGGAGCTGGGGGAAGGAACCACTTACCAAATGGAATACCCAATAGCCTGCGCTGTTTCAGGCATCCTATCCTGAACCTCCCGGTGCAGAGCTGTAGGGCAAAGGTCTGGTTACATTGTATCCAACCTTCTTGAGTTGCAGTAATAAGAGGATTTTTGATAGACTAAGCTGTGGCCAATGCCTGGCAGGGTTTCTCCACAGTTAGAGTTTTAACTCCCCACTCAGGGTCGCTGACTGATCTCCGACCCTGAGGTTTCTGTTGACTCCACAGTGACAGCAGCATGTCCTTCCTCGTCTCTGATGCTTTAATTTCCAACCCCGGGCATAGCACAGACAGACCTAGTCTTGCTTAGTGGTATTTCACATACTGCTGACAATACTTTCCTAGCACGGTTGCTTAGGTGAAGTGATACTAAATAAAATATTGACTCTCCTGTAAAGAAGTATTTACTGTGCTTATTTATTGCCTGTATTTCTGAGATCTTTTTTTGTGTGCATGTTTTAAACATTCTAATATACAATTAAGCATAAATGCAAGTGTAGGTAAACTATTCATGTTCCAGGATTCATTTATGGAACTATACTATTACTTTCACTTAAAATATCCTTAAAGTAGATCCTGTGTATTCCCAAAGACCTGCATAAAGTCCAGTATGGAGATCATGAGCCGCGAGTGCCTGCTTCAATTTAAACTGCTTAAAATTAAAATTTTAAATTCAATGACTCAGTGGCACTAGCCATGTTCCAAGTGCCCAGGAGCCACAAGGCGGGCAATGCCTCGACACCAAACACAGTCCTTGGGCACTGTAAGAATTGCTGTGGACCTGCTACCACATCTAGCAGAGCCCACATTATCAGAGATGCTGAGTAACTTTGTTGAACAAATAGTAAGATTAGTTTTAACTTGTCCTGCAATTCTTAAAATGTGAGTCAAAACAGAAGACAGGTCTGTTTCAGTCCAAACCTACGTGACACACTAGGATTAGCTGAAGTCACTCCTCCCTTTGCTTGACACATTTTGGATCATACCGGCCTCAGATTTTTGTAAAGGTCTCATGCTAGTTCAAGATATCGTGTTTCTCCAAATGAATTGCCCAAATATCATTTTCCCCAACTAGGTGTCTGAAGTTGGATAGAAGATGTACGTGTTAAACTTCCCAGGAATTGATTTGGTTTTCGATGTGTTAGCATCAAATTCTGAACTAATTTCTTAAAGGAAGAAAGAATTCCCTTTTTAAAAGTTTTTTGTTCTTGAAAAAATTAAGCAACTATCTTGGCACACTATGTATCAAACAGGAAACTGGAAACTTCCCAGGCTAAATCTTACACATCCAAGATGAATTTCTGCAAAGAGATGTGCTTTGAAAATGATCCAGCCCTTGGTAGGATGACAATAAATGCACCTTTGCCCCGGGCCCCACAATTTACTGCCTAGCTGCACAAATAAGGGACCGAAGCAGCTGGCGCAAAGCACGTGTGGTGTTCCTCACCCTGCTCACTTTATCGCAAAGCAGGAATCCGCCCCTGGAGCCCCTCTTAAGTAAATATGTATATTTTCTCCTTACACTTTTTGCAAATGGTACCTGAGTTTGCAGCTTCTTTTCAGGACACCAAATAAATATGACCAACCTAACCAAACAAACTGAATAATACCCCAGAACATGCAAGACGGATTCCCACAGTGCATTTTCCACAACAGGCCTGTTTAAAAAAAAAAAAAAAAATATATATATATATATATATATATATATCCTCCAGCATCCTTCTTAAATATGGGCTTAACGATCACAAATGGAAACGGGCTCCTAAAAGAAACAGCGTTTTTTTTTTTTATTTGCTCAACAGACAGGGTACTTTGCAGTGCGTTGAAGGGAGAACTGAAATGAATTCCCACTGGGTTAGAGTGTATTAAGTGAGAACAAGGTGGAACCTAAAGTACACCGCCTCCGTTATGTTTGACTTGCTGTGGTTCGGAAATACAAAGACCTTAGTGTGAGTCGCCTAACGGAATTCGTCCTGAATGGGGAAGTTCAGGGGGTAGGGAGGCTGCCCACGGTGACCAGGGAAGACCAGGCCACCCCCACTCCCGCGCGGGTCCGGCGCCTTCTCTGCCGCGACGATCGGATCCGAGGGACCCCGCCCCCGCCACCCCGGCGGCCCACGAATGTCCCAGTCTTTCACGGGACCCAGCTCCGCAAACCGCTCCCTCCTGCTTACGTTCACGTAACTAAAACCGCAAGAAATTAAGCTAAGAAACTAGCAAGTGGTGGTTGATTTGCTCCCCGCGGGCCCTAAAACTGGGGGGTTGGGTCCCACTTTTACAGCTGCTCAGCAGGAACCTGGAGTCCAGCAGTGGGCATTTTCAACTGCCGCATCTTGCTCGCTCGCCTTTCCTTTTCTGGGGGGCGGGGGACCCTGCTCCGATTTAGTCGCCCCCCGCGGGCCTTCTACCGAGCCCTCGCCCTCTCCCCGCGCCCCCGTTACTCCCAGGCAAACTCGGACGCCCACCCCACCCCAAGCCCAGCCTGGGGAAACCCGGGTCACAGGCGGAGGAGACGGGGAACGCGGGGTCAGCGCCGCTCGGTGGCGAGGGCGCCAAGCGCGCCCGTCGACCTGCTCTCCGGGCTGGACAATGGTTTTCTGCGGGCGAAACGAAGTTAGGGGGAAGTCGGACGCCCGGGGCCGGGCGGGACTCGGGCACGGTCAGCAGATCCGAGGTGGCCGGGCGCCCCTACCTCCTCCCGGCGTGTGAACCCTAAAGCCCGCCAGGCCAGGCCCGGCCCGCAGGGACGCCAGCCCCGATCCGGCCCCGGGACCCGCCTGCGAGCGCCTAACCCCAAACCCCAAAGCCCAAACCCCAGCCGGGGCCGGGCCGGGCGGGCGGCGGACAATGTGCGCCCCGCCCCACGCGCCCATTGGCCAGCGCGGTTTGGGCAGCGCGCGGAGCGGCGGGCGGTGGCGCGCGTGCGCGGGGCGGGGCGCGGCCGGGGGCGGTGCTTTGTGTGCAGCGGCGGCGGGAGCGGGGCGCGGGGCGCGGGGCCGGGGCCGGGGCCGGGGCCGGGGCGGGCCGCGGGCGGCGGCGGCGGCATGGAGGAGCTGAGCAGCGTGGGCGAGCAGGTCTTTGCCGCCGAGTGCATCCTGAGCAAGCGGCTCCGCAAGGTGCGTGCGCCCCCGTCCCCGGTGGCCGCCGCGCCCGCCGTCCGCGCTCACTCCGGCTCTTCTCTCCGCAGGGCAAGCTGGAGTACCTGGTCAAGTGGCGCGGCTGGTCCTCCAAGTGAGTCCGCGGCGTGCGGCCGGCCTTCCCGGGGACGCAGGCGGCCTGGGGACCCGCGGCCCGGCGTGCGATCGGGGCTCGGGGGCGTTCGCGGGCAGGGCGGGAAGTTCGCGGGATCCCCGGGCACTCCGCCGGCCCGGCCCGGGCTGCCCTTTGTTTACGAGCCCGCGGGGAGCAGGGCTTGGCTCCTCCCGCCCCGGAGCCCCGGCGCGCCTCGCTCCTCCGCGCCCATTTGTTGCACGCGTCCCCCGCGGCTCCCCACACCCGGCCCGGGGCCCCCTCCTCTCTCCTCCTCTCCCCTCCCCGTCCAGGTTTCCCCGCTGTAACATGAGCTTTGTATTGATGGATGTACTTTATGCCCCTCTCTCCTCTGCTTGAGAGGGAGAGGACTTAGCGTCCCGGAAGGGGCTCCGTGCGGAGCTCCGCGCCCTTCTTTCCTGGACCTCTTTCCCCTTTCTTTGCGCTCCCCCCTCTGCCCCTGCGCGCGTCCCGCGCTCGCTGGGGCACCAGCCACATTGTTCTGAGCTTTGAGCTGCGTCCACGCCCCTCGCGCCCCCACTTCCCCACCTCCCGGCGACCTGGACCTGCCTTCCCTTCCCTCTCTGGCTCCGGGCCAGAGTTTGGGGGATTCCCTCTGCAACTTTGCGTTTTATTGGGATTTGTTTTCCTCCTGGCCCCTGACGGCTGGAGTCCCCTTGTGGCCTGTTTTAATTGGGGACTTGAGGTGGCAGCTTCTCTGTGGGTTTGAAGATGTGTTGCAGGCTTCCAGGGAGGGCCCTAAGGATCTGGTTTTGGGCCTCTGAAGATTGCCACCCTGCTACAGTGCCCTTGCCCTGAGTAGGGCCGTGGGAGCCATCAGGATGGTCCCCTCTGGTGGGATCTTGGTCTGATGTGTGATGGTGCCTTGCTCTTTGATTTTCCAGGCATAACAGCTGGGAGCCGGAGGAGAACATTCTGGACCCTAGGCTGCTCCTGGCCTTCCAGAAGAAGTGAGAAAGTTAACAGCACATACGGGAGAGGGGCCCTGTGGGGAGGGTGGACCCCTCCGGGACCCTTGGGCTGGAGCCACAGGCCGAGGTCCTATGACAAGACTGTGGCCAGGCCTGGCAGTCAGGTGCTGGTGCCCGCTAGGTGGCCGGCTCTGCAGGCCCCAGAGCCCTTAATTGGTCGGTGGTGCTGTGGTCATTCTCACAGCCAGACTTGGGAAAATGAACCTTCTGGAGTCTTTTGGGCAAGGACTCTGGTTTCTCTTGGACATTTCTGTGGGACAATTTTCAGGCAGTGCTAAGAGCCCTTACTGGAGAATGCAAGCCCAGCCTCCTGCCCCTGTGTGTTTGCCTTAGGGCAAGAGGAAGCTCAGAGAGGGAGTTGGACCCCGGCAGCACAGAGTTGCAATCTTTTGTGAGGGACAGCACAATTTGACCTAGGCTGTGAAACATTACTGAGGTGGCACCCAGGGCTGTTAGCAGGTTAAGTACCAGAGCAGAGCAAGATGCCAGGGGCAGCATGGACACCTTCTGCCTTGTGAGCTTGCATTGTCGTTAGAGGCAGATGAATTAATTGGTCACCTGGCTGGGGTCAATCTGGTGGGCTTGTTCTCTGTTAGTCCAGGCTGTCTTCACTTTTCCCCACAGTAGCTGGGCTTTTGGATCTTCACAAAGGTGCTGGAACAGTGGAGGAAATACTTCTGGCCAAGTGGACACCAGTGACCACATTCCCCTCCATTTGACCCATAGTTTGGTCCTGTGTCTACATTTAAGATAGCCTTCTCAGCCCAGGGTATAGCTTAATGGCATAAATGCCTGCACCTGGCAAGTGCAAGGTCCAGAGTGTGATTCCCAGTACCAAAATAAAAAAAGATAGTGTTCTCAGGCAAGGTATCATGGCTTGTATTTAGTCCCACTTGCTTAGGAGGATTACTTGAACCCGGAATTCAAGGCCAGCCTAGGCACCATGGCAAGACCCTGTCTCCCAAAACAGACAGTTCTAGAGTTGAGGGTATAGCTCAGGGCCAGAGCACTTGCCTAGCATACGCAAGGCCTGGGTTCCATCCTCAGCGCTGGAAAAAAATAATAGGTGACATGTCTTCGACCTAACTTTTTGTTAGAGCAGATAAGACCAAAACATCCAAAAGACAGAAATTTAAAACCCATGGGATGGCTCCACTGTGGAAGAAAAAAATTAGGAAGCTAGAAGTTCTGTCTCCCCCCACCCCCCACCCAGCGAAGGGACGGGACGGGTCTCTGTGGCAGTTCTTCCCTTGGGGAAAAGGGCCCATGAGTGAGAAAACCACAAGGAGCATAGTGGAGGGGACCCAAGTGACACCTCTCATCCTTGTGGGAGGCTGCCAGTCGGAGGAGAGGGCTGCTACAGCACGCAGGCAAGGGCTTACTGTAATTACTGGGCATCTCCTCCACATAGGGCCCCTTCTTGCTGTGGTGTCCTGAAATGCTAGCTTGCTCAGGGGCTAGCTTGGCAGCACCTCCTGACCCCTGATGCATAGGGGCTGACCGCAGGCTGCAGGCCTTGAGCCCAGCCCCCTCCAAACTAGCATGTGATAGAAGCATCCAGAATCTCTCTAGACCTGAGAGGTGTTAGAGAAAAGGGGAAGTGGTGAGCCAGCGCCCAGGCCCAGCGGGTGAGGGCTCCCTGAGGGGCATTCTTTGTCACTGCCTTGCTGGGACTTCCTTCTGTTGAAGTGAGGAGCTTGGACTATGTAATGCTTCTCATTAGCCATGAGAAGGGGGTGCCATGAAACAGCCCACCTGCAGAAAGCTGTCTTAAAATGTACCTCCTTTTCAGCATTGCTCTCAGACCTTTGCTTTGCCTTTAGCCAAGTGCAAATGAGATGGAATAGGGCACAGGCCTGCTGTGGGCATTTGGTTGACGGAATATGTTTTTGCTGCAGGAATTGAGCTGCTGCAGCCTGGAGTGGCAGGGAAACCATGGGGTCCCCAGGTGGGGGGGTGCAGGGCTTCTCAGTGCTGACCTGCGATGTGTCTTCAGGGAACACGAGAAGGAGGTACAGAACCGGAAGAGAGGCAAGAGACCCAGGGGCAGGCCGAGGAAACACACGGTGATGTCGTCCTGCAGCCGGCGCTCCAAACTCAAGGTGTGTGCTTTGCCTGCTCACCCTGTGACTTCTTCCTCCAGAGCAGCTCAGGGCTGGGGGAAGGTTTCAGGCCCACTTGGGTAGGAGGAGTCCGGCATTTGTGCAGCAGTCTTCCCCTGCTGCCTCTCCAAGTCTCTGCCAGCAGGGGGCACCAACAAGCCCACAGCCCCTGTTCTCTCCCCGCCTCCCGGCTTCCCAAGGTGTTCCCTGTCTGTGGCTGTCCATTCTGCACTCCTTCCTGTTGGGGAGCTGATCAAACTTAGCCACCACCCGTGACTCCCTCTCTTCTCCAGAGGCTTATCAGGAACCAATAAATAAGCAGCAAAGCCAGGCGTGGTAGCCAGTGGCCGGTAGCCAGTGGCCGGAACCCCAGCAGCACTCTAGGAAGCTGAGGCAGGAGGATCAGATGTTTGAGCCACGCCTGGGTAAATTAAGGACTTAACAAAATTCTGTCTCAAAATAATAACTAAAAGGGCTGGTGATAGAGCTTGGGTTCAGTCCCCAGTACTTGGAAGGGTGGGGGTGGAAAGCGTGCATGTACACCCAGTACTCAGGTTTGCTGCGTAGATGTGGGCTGTGAGACACATGTTTAAGTCCAGGACATCGGGCCACTCCAGGGCCCTCTCTGAGTGCACCCAAAACCAGTGTCCGACCAGTGCAGAGCTGGAGACTAGGAGGGCTGAGAGTGGTGGTGCTGTGCTGGTACCTGTGACCCATGTCCTATCTCTCGTCCCCCATATGATGATGGGTAGTGAGGTGGACTCTTGCCCCACACCCAGAAATACACATGTCCAGGGCCCTGGCATCACCTCTGGCCCATGACAGATCAGAGACAGCAGGAGAAGGGTTCCGGCTTTGGTTTGGGGTGTGTCCTGGATTCTGGGACGCTGCCCCTACACCTTGGCATGCAGTGGCCACGAGCTCAGTCACTGCTGAAGACTGTCCATCTTCAAGACTGGATTCCCCACTTACAATCATGTTGACCAGTCTGCCCTGGCTTCGCTTGTTTTCTTCGAAATCTTCTCTGGTGCAGACTGCAGAAATCCCACTGGTGTGAGGAGAGATTTCTGGGAGGTCACGGGACCAGTCCTGTCAAGGAGGCCTCCGCTTTTCAAGTCTGACAGAACTGCTCCACTGTAGGAGGCTGGGTGTTGGCTTCATCTCCCGAAACCAACCTTGTAACCAGGCAGTGTGGTGACCCAAGAAGCAGGAAGACACACTTACCTAGCATTTGGGGTGACAGCCAGGGAAGTGTTATGTGCTAGAAGACTCCGGTGGGAGTCGGGGGTGGGGAGGAGGAGGCAGAATGTGCTCCGGTTCCCACAGGGAAGCCCTGGGTCTGCTTCATGAGCTCTTGGCCCTGAGGGGCAGGTGACCTGACCCTTCTCTAATTGTTTTAAATGTGTGTCCCCCGGAAGGCAGGAGGGATTCAGAGTATTGGATGTGCTGTCACCTCACTGTGATGACTTCTTTTTGCAAATACTCTATTTCTCTTGTTTCCTACTCTTAATTTCGTGTTTCACAGAAGCCTATAAAAAGCTGTTAAGTGAGTCCTGTCGGGAGCAGTGTGGTGGGAAGTTGCTCCTCTCCGCTGCCTCCCTGACCCGGAGCCCCCGCAGCTGCTGGCTGCAAGGTACCTGGTACTCCGCGGGGAAAGCCTGGCACCAGGCAGTGGAGGTGTGACGCTTTCACCCCTGTCTTCCCAGGAATCCGACGCTCCCTCCAAATCCAAATCCAGCAGTTCCTCCTCTTCCTCCACGTCGTCCTCCTCCTCCTCAGACGAAGAGGATGACAGTGACTTAGATGCCAAGAGGGGCCCCCGAGGCCGAGAGACGCACCCAGTGCCTCAGAAGAAGGCCCAGATCCTGGTGGCCAAGCCTGAGCTGAAGGATCCCATCCGCAAGAAGCGAGGGCGCAAGCCCCTGCCACCCGAGCAGAAGGCCGCCTGCAGACCTGTGAGCCTGGCCAAGGTGCTAAAGACGGCTCGCAAGGACCTGGGGGTCCCAGACAGCAAGCTGCCCCCTCCACTTAGTGCACCCGTGGCAGGCCTAGCAGCCCTGAAGGCCCATGCCAAGGAGACCTGCAGCGGCCCCAGCACCATGGCCACCCCAGAGAACCTGGCCAGCCTGATGAAGGGCATGGCGGGCAGCCCCAGCCGCGGCGGCATCAGCTGGCAGAGCTCCATCGTGCACTACATGAACCGCATGAGTCAGGGCCAGGCCCAGGCCGCCAGCAGACTGGCACTCAAGGCCCAAACCACTGGCAAGTGTGGGCTTGGGCTAGACCTGAAGGTGAGGACGCAGAAAGGGGAGCTGGGGGTGAGCTCCCCAGGAAGCAAAGTCCCAAAGGCCCCTGGGAGTGGTGGAGCTGTTGAGCAGAAAGGGGGCAGCACAGGAGGGGGCCCCCACACCCATGGCAGTGGCAAAGTCCCCGCGGGCTGCCCTGGTTCCCAGGCACTGCCCACCCAAGAGCTGAGTCTGCAAGTCTTGGACTTACAGAGTGTCAAGAACGGCATGCCTGGGGTGGGCCTGCTTGCCCGCCATGCCCCAGCCACCAAGGCTGTCCCTGCCACCACCCCAGCCACAGGGAAGGGCACTGGGGGTGGCCCCACTGGGGCAAGTGGGGTCAGTGTGCCCATAGACATGGGCAAAGGTGAGAAGCAGGTCTCTAGGGCAGCATCTCTGCCCACCCCTTCTGGCAAGAGGGAGAACACCAGGGGTGGTGCAGCCTGCAGCGGGTCCGAGGGCCACACAGCCTCGGGGGATGCGCGCAAGGCAGCTGCCCTCTCAGAGATGAGCACAGGTGAGGAGAACAGCACTTCAGACTCAGACCCTGACTCATCTTCACTGCCAGGGGCTAGGCAGAGCCTGTCGGTTTCTGTCCAGACCAGCCAGGACTGGAAGCCCACCCGAAGCCTCATTGAGCATGTTTTTGTCACTGATGTCACAGCCAACCTCATCACAGTCACCGTGAAAGAATCCCCAACCAGCGTGGGCTTCTTCAGCCTGAGACATTACTGAGACCTCTGCCATCCTGGCCCCTGGCCCCTGGCTGCCCAGGTCTGCCTGCCTTCCTGTCTGGTTTTGCTCTGACACGGGACACTTGACCCAGCCCTCTTGGGGGGCTGGGATGGGAGTGAGGTCTCCTTGGTAGGCAGTCTTGTCCTCACTCTGCCTTGTCCTGGGACTTGGTAGCAAGCTGTCCTCTTGACTTGCTGGGGCCTGGCTTCCCCACTACCCTACCTCTCCGGGCCCTCACCTCAGCCCGTGTCTCCTGGGGACCTCTGGTGGCCCGTACCTCAAGCCCCCAGCTCAGCATTTGCCTGAGTCTCCCGGGAGACCAGGGCAGGGTCAGAGGGGCTTCTCCTAAGGATGGGAGGAAAAGGGGAACTCTACTGTTCCCTCTCCTTGGCACCATTTTCTAGAAAGTGGAGTGGGACAGGCAGGACCCTCCTTTATAGTGGTGGCTGGACCTTTTAAGGATGAGGTAGGGATCCTGGCGCCTGGGCATTAGAGTAAAAGGACAGGTCCAGCACACAAGCTCTCGACCAAGCCCTGGTGCAGAGTAACATCTCCAGCCTCAGGTGTTTGAGAAAGTCCAGCCAATCTGGTGTACCCCAGGGCCCTCCAGGTTCAGGAGCAGGACAATCTGGTCCTTTTTACCTCATTTTTACCAACCTGCACCCCAGTGGCAGGTGACCCTAGGCTCCCTAGAGTACGTCCTAGTTCTGAGGCTAAAGCCCTGGATGTGGGGTGGAAAGTCAGGAAGTGGGAGGAATTCGGGTGGGAGGTGGGCCTTGACATGTAACAAGCTGAAATTTATCTTCTGGTGACAAGGACCAGCCTAGTTCTTGCAGTACCCAAAGCTGGCCCCACCAGCCACCAAAGGACCAGTGCACAGGCGTTTTGTTGCGTGGGGGCTGCTTTCCCTGACAATCCCCCCACACCTTTGAGGGTTCTGCTCCTTCCAGGCTGAGAAGAGATGGCTTCACACCATTTGAGGTTGGGCAGCTGAGAATCAAGGTCTTTCAGCCTTGCCCTGGGGCCCTGTTCACTCCCCTCCTGGGGAGACAAGATTTTTGAGTCCTTTTCAACCCTGTCTCACACCAAGGTGACTGCATCTGTCCTGAGACAATTGGGCAGAGGTGACTCCAAGATGGCAGCCAATTCAGTCAATAAATGTGATGCCAAAAGTTGAGGTGAGGGGTATCTGAAACTGCTTCCCTTGGCCACTTCACAGACGGATTTTTAACTCTGGGTGCCTTTGAAAGATTTGCTGCCCTTTCTAAAACCAGCCCCAACCAAGGGGGTCTGGCTTTTGGGGAACTACCAGGCTGCAGGGCTCCCCAGCACCTCACCACCATACCAAACAGGAAGAGAAGACCTTTGTGTAGCCAAATTGACCTCAGTAGTGTGCCTTGGTGGACAACCCGTGTCCGTGACTACCGGAGGGCCACCCAGACAGCAGCCCGGTGCCCGCAGCAGGAGGCTGGGGAAGGACTGCCGTGCTGCTCTGGGACCCCTCGCCACCACCTCCCAGAGGGCCCAGCAGCTTCCCCACCAGGCGCAGTGCAGCCTTAGGAGTTCCTCCAAGCCCTTTGCGGGGAGCCATGAGCTGTGGAAGTGGGGGAATGTCGGCTGCCCAGCTTCGTCCCCAGCTGTCTGGTCTCTCCAAACCCCACTTTGGTGCCTTTTTTTACCAGCTGCGTCAATCCCAAAGTTTCAGTGAGCGGACACCTTACTCCTTTGCCACTTTGCCTTGTTGCGGTGCCGTGTGTGCTGGTGCTGTGACGCCAGCAGTTCGTGCTGAGCATGTGTGTGTGGTGCGAGGGCCCTGCGGGAGGTGCTGGGTTAGCTGCCTCATGTTTACCACTAAATAAAAGTAGTCCTCTTTGTATTTTTATTTGCTGCTACTTGGTGTGTGGGGGGGGGTGTATAGCTAGGACACAGCCGCACTTCCGACTAGATTCCTTGTTCGTTTGTTGCCTGAGGGTCCTGAGTGAGCTGTACACAATGTTTGTGTCCTGAGTGGGTGTTTTAACCATTTTTTGTTGGGTTCTGTGTTGAGTGGGAAAAAGTGGCTAGTCTGACCTCTTCCGTAGAGGGTTTGGCTTCTTTTTGTATTTTTGGTACCAAAAAGAGTGTTCCATGCTTGGGTTACACTCCAAAGTCTAAAGAGTGCTCCAGACCTGAGGTTTCATCCAGAAAACTCGGAGGAGAGCCAGTGCCAATCACTGGCTTGATTTGTGTTTTTTAATTAAAAACAAAAAAGCCAAATCATTCATGTATGCCATTTCCAACTGCTTTAAATTATTCCTGTTTGCTTGCTTTCTTAAGAGTGAGTTTGGGTATGTTACTGCCCTGGGAAAACTTCAGCTCTTTGTTGAAACAGGACAGCACCCCCCCCCCATTTTTGATGGAGACCAGCCGGGTCAAGGAAATGCCCTCCCCCAGGAGGCCCACAATGGTTTGGGGGAAGAGGTTGTAGCAGGAGAAAGGTGGCACCTGGATCACCATATTTTTACCCAAGTGCATTTGGTAATTCTGAAGTATTCTAATATTTTCAGAAAACTAACACTAGCATAGGTTGCAGGGGTTTTTACAGACTTTATTAATTTTAAACTTAAATTTAGACTTTTTTAATTTATTTTGAAGGAGGAAGACCATAAATGATGTCAGAAGACCGGTCCTTCTTGTTAACTATTAGTATACCAATAAATATTTTTGTAAACCTTTCAACCTTGTGTATGTTGTGAGTGATACCTGGAAACACAATAAGATTTCATTTTGCCCAAGTCGAGGTGAAATACAGAAGACACTGAATTGTTGAGGCAGAAAAGTCAAAAGCAACCATTTTCACAGGGTACAGGGGAAGATGTTTTGGGGAGCAAGGGATGGGGTCCACAGTGAAGTTCTGGTTGTTATGTAGAGGTGTGTGTGTGACAGGGTCCTAAGGACATAGCTAGTGTGTAGGGGTCGTGGCTGCTGCACTGTAACAATTCACTTTGAGACTATTCCCAGAAGTACATTAAAAATTAAGGGCATTCAAAGATGATACCGTGTCAAGCTGCTGGTCTCCCTGGTGCATTTGTAACCCTAAAAGGACAGACCACTGTGAAATTCCAGGAAGTCACCATGCAACAAGCATCCCCCTGTCTGTGGCCGAAGTCCCTCCTAGCCCATGGCTCATCCTGAAAAGCCTTCCCCGCCTCCTTATGCTCTGCATTACCCTCCACATGAATTTATTCATAAAACCAGCCTCTGGAGAGAACCCAGCTTTCTTTGAAGAGAGAACTTGGGCCTGGACGCTGGCCACCCCTGGCTGGGAGGCTGGCCCAGACGCGGGCCTGGATGTTTGCCTCCGGGGTGGTGGGGGGGGTCCCCTCTGGAGATAGGAACGAAGCCAGCCCTAGGCTCCAGAAAGGCCTTTTCTTTTGTTGTTTCCTGAGGCTCTATTTTGTTTTTGGGAAGGTGAGCAGGGAAGACCCCAGTGGGGGGTCCTGTCCTCTGGCTTTTGCTCTCAAAAGAGCAGAAAGAGGTTGCAGACGGCCAGAAAGGCGCAAACCGACCACGATGACGAGTCGAGCAGGCTTTCATGAGAGCCGGTTTCTACAAGGGACTCGCCAGACGGAGCAGGGCCCTGGCCCACACTGGCCTTTGTTAGTTTCTGCGCTGCTGATCTGATCGCCTAATCCACCGCCTTCTCAGAAGAATGGACAGGGTTGCAAGGGGCCCGACCCGGCCTGAAGGCCCTGCCCCGCGCGCTGGGCCTCGCATCACCCCAACCAACCCCCGGGCTCCTGGGGGACAGGGCTCAGGCGGCCGGACACCTCCTTCCCCCGCTCCACCCTCGTGGCTGCAGAGGGGTTTTCTGGGGATCGAGGGACCAGCAGCGCCCTTGGGTGGACGGCGTTGCAGTTTGCTGAGCTCGGGTCGGGAGCCAGAGAGGTACCAACCCGGAGGCGGGGTCGGGGGGGCGAGCGTGGGGGCGGGGCGAGGAGGCTGAGTCCGCCGCCCCTAGAGGGCGCGCGCGTCCCGCGAAGTTCTGGCAGCCAGCGCCTCCGACGTGCGCGGACCCCGCCGCCGGCCGTTCCCGGCTGTCCCAAGCGCGCTTGCACGGCCTGAGCCTGGGCCGTTCGAGAGACTCCCAGGCTCCAGCCTCGGTGTCCGAGGTGCCAGCAGGAGAGCCCGGACTGCAGACCACAGCCTCTCGCCCGCCACAGCAGACTCCGGGTCTCCACCTCGGACTCGGGCCAGGGTCAACGCGCCCCTGAGCCCAAGGACTTTTGGGTGAGAACAGGGAGCCCGACAGGGGCATCTCTCCCGCGCACAACACAGGACCTGCACCAGGACCTGTGCCCCGTGAGTATCGGCGGAACAGAAAACTCTGCGGAGAGCCGTGAAGACTCCGTTCAGTCGGCTCGGGCAGGTTCGGGCTCGGCGCTGGCGGCGGCTACTCCACGTGGCCCTGTCCTCGGGGTGCAGGAGACCAGCCAGGGCCCACACCGGCGCACGCGGGCTGCTTTCCCAGAGAATCCGCTCGGGAGACAAACTTGCGCAGGGAACTCCTGGTTAAAGCCAAGCCATCTTGGTGGCCAATAAGCCCGGAAAGGGGCAGCGTTGGCGCCCCTGTCTCCCCAAGCAGGACCCCACATCTAGGAAAAGTCACCAGAAGTAGCCTGGTGCGGCGGCGGGGTCACTGATGCCGAAACACTGGAACCCGGCCACCCAACAGCCTACCGCGTCCCCTGACGCCCACCGTCCTGCAGAAGTCCAGCCCAGCGCCCCCAGCTCAACGAGAGGCAAGGGAGCCTCAGGCGCGGAGCTCGGCGCTCGCCGCCCACGCGCGGGGCGCTCACGTCGGAAGGGCACCGGAGCCCCGCGTCCCGCCGCCACCGCTTCAGGGGTGGCGCGCCTTGCGACGCGGGCCTCCGACGCCCGCCCCTGAGCAGTGGAAGGGAAGTGGAGGGTAAAGGGTGGGGCTGAGGCCGGGGACGCCAGAGCCTCGCGCCCCTCCCTGCGGTTTCTCAGCGGGGGTGACGGCTGCAGGGAACCGTGGATGTGGAATCGGATGCTATGTTAGGACCTCTTGGGGCATCTGAAGGGTGGCTGTCCTGTGCGGGCGTCACGACCCCACCCCCACTGCTGCCAAGTCTGCTGCCCGCAGGGGCTGAGAACACGGTCCACTGGCATCCTCGCTTTCCTCCCCTGGTCAGTCCCTCGCCCAGCAGTGGGGTATCTGCCCTCCAAGAAGACCAGGGGCAAAGAGGCTGTGGGGACTTGGGAGGTCGCGCGGGATTGCGGTGCCGAAGCTCCGGGTTCACTAATCACATCAGCGTGCTCTGCGCCGGCTCCGAGCAAGCAGTTGCCTAGCAATACTCGCGAATTCAATTCTTCAATCAATAGACACGAGTCTCTCCATTTCGGGAAGCGCTGGCTGGTCTGGGTGGGTCTGGGGCAGGGGTACCTCGACAGCGTTGAGGACCAGGTCAGAAAAAGCAATGGGGAAGGCCACAGTTCCTGGCCTCGGAGACCAGCCTCGTCCCGCCCAGGGACGGGTCGTGCGGGGGTGGGGAGAAACCCCGCTAAGGAAAGGGGGATTTCGAGGTCTGGTGCATCCTCCCAGGGTCCCCAGATCTGCCAGGGTCCCAAAGAAGTGCAGTGGAGGATGAGAAAAGCCATGGCCTCGGGGGGATGGGAGGGACCGAAGAGAGGCCTGACCCGCGCTCTCCGCAGCCCATCTTTCCCCCTTGCCGAGGTGCCCCAGTCGGGGAAGGGCTTTTTCGGGAACCGGTGGCGTCCCAGGTGAAAGGGTGCGAGGGTGGGGCGGGGGTGAGTGATGGGAGTGGAGGCACCGGTCCTCCCCTCCCTCCCGCGCAGCCGCTTCCCCGTATTCAAGGGAAAATATAAAGAACAAAACTGAGACGGGTGTCTATTTACAAAGTATATATTTAAACACGTAAAAAGCGGTGTTGGATACAGACATTCACGACCGTAGAAGATAGGTACCAAAGCTTCACTCTTGAGCTGAGGTGGAGATCGATTCGAGACTTGTACAAATCTGAGAATTAAATACACCAGCAGGCGCACATCCCGCGCGGTCGCAGACTCCCACCCACGTGGCCCCGGCCCCTGCCCACCCACCCCGCGGTCACCGTCTCAAGAGCTAGCGAGACACACACGACGGCCACGGACACACAGCAGGACGAGCGGCGGCGGGGCAGAACCACGCTGGCCGGGGTAAGGCCGGAGGGAAGGGGCCAAGTCAGCTGAGGCAGCTGGGAGGTGGAGGCAGGGAAGGACTGCAGAGAAGGGAGGGGGCAGCCAGGTAAAACGCGTGAGCCCGAGTCCGAGCCACTGTCCACTCGGTTACAGACTCGCCCGTGCCGGTTCATCTGAAAATAGCGTCATTTAAACAGACACCCTCGGTCAACGGCGCTTCTTTATACAAAATCTAAAATACCAGTTTTACAAATGTGAGCAGATAAAAATCCCCATTCCAGGGGCTTCTCCCTCGGTGCAACTTGATATTCAAAAAGAAACAAATATCATGTAGCACACCACTTTGCTTTTTTTCCTCTCTCTCTTTAAAGGCTAGAAAGTCTGGAGGGGAGAGAGGCTTGAGAAACTGAAGGTGGGGAGCCGGGCGTGCGGAGGACCATCAGGCCCCGCCGGCCCCCCCTGCGCGAATCTCCCCCAGCGCAGCCCCGGGACCCCGCCTCGCCCGCCCGCCCGAGTCTGGGCTTCGCCCGGCGAGCAAAGCCCTGCGCCCCTCCCTCGAGGAGCCCTGGAAGTTAGTTCTCCGCTGGCCCTTTAAGGGCGGGGAGGGCGAAGAGGCCGCAGAAAAGGAGCTGGAAGGGACCGGGAGTCGCGTGGGGGAACCGATTTGTGCTTTTGAGGCGGAGAGGGGCGCTGGGCGCGGAGCGGCGCGGCGCGGAGTCCGCCCGGGCGGGGGCGCGGCGGGACCGGCGCCGCGCACCGCCTCCCCCGCCGCGGCTGCCCGCACGCCCGCCGCGCTCCTCCTCCTCCCCCTCGGCGGGGTTTGGATGTCGAGTTCACAGAGAGAACACTCCTCGAACCGAAAAGGCCTATAAATTACAGCTTTTGCTTTCAAGGAGGGGGAGGAAAAAGCAGAAGTTCAGATGCGCATTCTTGGAAGAAAACCCTGCCTCGCCCCTCCTTCCTTCTCCGAGCGCCGCTGCAGCCCCTGGGCCTGAGTCCCGCGCAGGCGGCCAGCCGGGCAGCGACCCCGGCCCGGGCCTCCCCGCCGCCCGGGAGCGCAGCTCTCTCCCGGCGCGCCCGCCGCGCGTCCCGCAGGACGGCCTGGCAGGCGTGCGTCCCTCGGAGTGCGGGCCCGCCCTCCCCGAGGGAGGGAAGCTGTCCAAGTCTTCCTGGGCGGTGGGGCCGCCGCTCCTCTCCTGGCGAAGCTAGAGAACACGCAAAGGAAAAGTCCACCTGGACACTTTTCTTGTAAAATAACTGTCTGGAGCTCTGGGCACTGACACGCAATCCTCCCAATTTATCCTGGCATTTCGGGAATGTAAACAGATTCGCTGGATTTCTTTTCTCTCTGCGGAGTAACGAAAGGAATCGAGGGACCGGGGAGATTTCATCCACGAGACACACACGATCCGCGTGTAGGGCACACAGACCTCCCGTAAAGTGCATTTCCTGGTGTGGTCTTGGGGGAAACGGCTCCCACCCACCCGCGACATTTTACCTTCAACGTCACACAGGAAAAGTTATTCAAGTTAATGCTTTTTTCCCCTAATAGACTTAATAATCTTTACAAAGAAAAAAAAAACAGAAAAACAGAAAAGCCAGACTGACCCCACCCCACCTCCTTTTTCTGATTGGGGAGCTAACCTTTTGTTGGCCTGGCTGGCCAATAGGAAGAGAGAGAAAACCCGGTGCCGTCAGTCTGGCATTGGGAATGTGGGAGAAGGAAGGAGGGGTATGGTGGGCAGGCTGAGTCCCTCCAGACACCTCAGAAACCCGGTGCCCAGGTCCCCAGGGAGGACAGGACCCTCTCTGTCCCAACTCAGCCTGCCTGATCCCACTAAACCACACTGTTCTCTCTCTCTCCTTAAATAAAACAACTTCAAGAGTTGAAATATATATATTTAGATATTTTTCTTAAATAACATATTTACATCTAATAGAAAATATAACTCTAGAGATAAATTTCCAACCAAAACTGAGGGGGTAAGAGAGAAGAATGAAAAAGGCTGACAGGGTGTGAAGTCAGGGGCAGGACCAGCCAGAGGCCACATCCCACCCAGAAATAAAAAGCACTACGCCAAGTTTGGCTCACTCTCGCCTGTTCTTGTCCTGGGCTCACCCACCCAGAAATTCATCTTTTCTCTTTAAAAAAACCTTGGTCCGTGTTACTTTCCTTAATGGTAACCGTTAAAAAGTTTGAGGTCACATCAGTGAC
Organism: Hydrochoerus hydrochaeris; assembly: GCA_004027455.1. Classification (NCBI taxonomy): domain Eukaryota; kingdom Metazoa; phylum Chordata; class Mammalia; order Rodentia; family Hydrochaeridae; genus Hydrochoerus; species Hydrochoerus hydrochaeris. Next base: position 204,055 of record PVLA01001819.1, on the reverse strand, counting down.
CACCACCTTCTCCAGATTAGTCAGGGAGGGGCTCCAGGATTCCTCCTCTGGGTCCCCCAGGATTCTGGCCACTGGGATTCTGGCAATGAGGGAGGGCCTTCCCCCCTGGGCCCCCATGTCCCGGTAGAGGTTCCCCACAGAACCTGGTGTGCCTGAGCCATGCCGGACCCGGGGGCCACCAGGGTCAAGAGCACCCTGGCCTTTGGCCTCCAGGAAGGCGGCCCTGTGCTTTATGACCCTGGCAGGGAAGGTGTCCACAACCAGCTTGCCTGTGGCCTCAGCTGAGCTAGGGCTGGTCACACCACACTGCACCAGGTCCGAGTCCTGCCTTCGGGCCAGCTGGATCACACTGTGGCCAACTGGGAATTTTCCTGCTCCGGAAGGGATGTCATCCAGCTTCCGGCCCTTGAGGTAATCTCCAAGGCCATCGCTGGGTTCTCCCAAGGGCCTCTGTGAAGGGTCCAGGAGATCCTTCCGGGGCTTGGGGCCTCGCTTCTTGGAGCTGTCCCCGGGTGAGCTGGGCTTATCATCCACACGGCTGGTACCCCTTTCTCTTTCTCGTTCTCTCTCTCGCTCTCGATCTCTTTCACGCTCTCGATCCCGGTCCCGGTCCCGAGGAGGCTCTGGTCGACAGGTACTACTGGTGCTACTGCTGCTTCCAGGTGGGGACAGACCCATGTTCCGAAGGCCCTCTCGGGCTCGAGAAGTGGAAGCCAGATCCTGGGGCGATCGGCCTGGGTAGGGAATCCTGATGCCTCTAGCTGAGTCACTTCTAAACTCGTACGTTTTGGCCTTTGCCTTGGCCTGGGCCTGCAAAGAGAAAACTAAGTTAGGAACAAAACAGTGCCCTGCCCTCTGCCCTCCTCCAGCCTTGACCTCCAGACCTCACCTTCTGATGCCTGGGAAATTCTAGAGAGTGAGGAGGAGGTGGGGCTTAGAGGTGGCGGTTGTGGGCAAAAGGCAGAGAACTTGTCTAGAAGCAGCCAGTGCACTTGTATTCCATTATGAATCCAATGGGGATGCCTGGGGTTGGGGGCACAAAGTGTGGCTGAACTCCTCCCCTCACACATCCCCAGGAGCCACTGACTTGGTCACTTGTCAGGAGACTCACTCCTAGATTACACAGGCAGCATGTCAGAAGGCAGCACACCCACCCTCTTGGCCACAAGCCCTGGTGGTAACTTCTGCACCAAGTAACTTCACAATATCACAGTTCACATTGCACACAGTCATCCTACCTTGAGAAGGAAGGTTTTGGGTTTGGGTCCTCGTTTTTTGGGCCCATAGAGCTCCATCTCTCTTTCCCTAGAAAAAGGAGACAGGAAGAAGGGGGTGTGGGCATAGTAACTAAGAGGATCTCCAGTCCATGTGGGATGGAATCTACCCCACATCTTTCCAAGTGAACAGCTGAGGCTCAGAAAAGTCTGTACCTTTCCTCAAAGGCAGCAAGCAATCGAGCATCCAGGATGTTTTCCTCTGGCTCCCATGTGCTGTACCTAAGGAAATCAGGAAGAAGTGGGCATTAGGGCCGGTGCAGGGAGAGTGGAGAGTGCAGGGTGTGAGTGTGTGAGTAACTTCTCTCAGTATCTTGTATTGTATTTCAACGCAAGGGGGAATAAGAATAGAAGGAAACCTCCCGAATAACAGTCTGGGCTTGAGAACTGCATATAACCTACTTACTTCTGCGACCAGCCCTTCCATTTCACGAGGTATTCCATGCGTCCCTGCAGATGCAAAGGAAGAAACGTGTGTGTGTGTGTGTCTGTGCATATGGGGAGGAATGCATGACAAGGACACAAGAAATACATATGAAAAATGCATGCACCAAATGAATGCTTGAAACCACACCGCCTGCTGCATCGCCCCTGCACGAAACGCTGCACAAAGTGCATGCACCCGCATTCATCTCCCACCCCACCCCCCACCCATGCAATCTGTGCATCGCTGCAAGTCTAAGGAGAGCGCTGGGGCTCAGAGCCGCCGCCGCCGCCGCCGCCACGGCCGCGGCCGCGGCTGGGACCTGGGGGAAGGGAAGCTGGCTGCAGCAGGGGGAGGGAACCTGGGCCGGAGGGGAGGGCCCGGCCGCGCCGAGGCCCGAGGCCCGGAGCACCTACTTTCCGTATGCGCCGCTTCAAGAGGGCTTCGGCCGCGAACACCCGCTCCCCCACCGCCGAAAGCTCCATATTGACTCGCCGCTTCCCCCCTTGGCCGCTTCCAGGAGCAGAAAAGCAGCAGCCAGCACTCGACAGACCATAATACTCTCCCGCTGACGTCAGTTCTCCTCCCCTCCCCGCGCGCGCTCCCTCCCCGGTCCCCCGCCCGCGTCGCTGTGCTCTGCTCCCTCCTCCCTCGCCCCGCGCTTCCTCCCGCCCCACGTGTTGCTAACGACGTTGCTAAAGCCGAGCGGTCGAGTCTTGAGCCCTGCACGCTGATTGGACAAGATCCAGGCCACGCCCTCTCCCTTTCTCCCCCGCGTTGCTACGTGACCCGCGTTCCAATTGCCACGGGGCGGAGTCCGTGGCGACTCCAGAGACCCGGTTCGCCGAGGAGGGGGCCGCCGGCGGAAGTGACGCAAGAGAAGGGCGGGCCCTGCCGCTGTCAGTCTGCGGGGCTTGCCATGGGGGACAAGCTGCCCTGTGTCCTAGCCTGGGCCCCCTCCCCCGCCTCCAAGTTGTCCCTCCGGTGCTCAACGACCCCACTGCTCTAGCTGGGACCCCCGCGGCGGTGTCAGCCAGGCCCCACCTCCTCGGCAGACCCCGGCCCGCCCTACCCCCACCGCCTGGGACTCATGCCGGCCCCTCCCCCGTCGTCCACGCCGCACAATGCACAATGCACAGGTGCTGGTGCGCTGCAGACCGCGCCCGAACCCCGACACCCCGAGCTGCGCCCCTAACCGCTCTCGCTTCCGACCCTCTCCCCACACCCCACCGCACACCCGACCCTCGGTCTCCATGGCAACGCGCCCCCCTCCCGCGCGGTCCCCAGGCCCTGCTCACTAACAAATCAATGTGCCTGCTCCTCGATCTCCGGTCGCGCAGCGCTGCCCTCGCCCACCCTGCGGGCCCAGCGAGCCTGGCTGGCCGGAGCGCTTGCCCAGCACAGAAATCCAGCGCTACCCGAGTCACTCGGCTATTACCACGCGAACACTGCCGTGGCTGGGAACCTGCGGGGACGTCGCATGCCCCATCCTGTCACCGATTGTCCCCTACCCTCGAAGCCACCTGTCCCTGCCCCCACCCCGGGATGCCAGCCCCCACCAGGCCCAATCCTCCAGCGTTGCCAACCCCGTGAGTCCGTGTTGGGCCTGGATGTGTTAAGGGCATGGACGACCATCAGGGCAAAGCCTAGAGCTTGGCTAATTTTGGGGTGCGCGTCGGGGGGCGCTTCGTTTCCTCTAGACCCCGGTGTCTGGCCCGCGCGCACTTCCTGTCCGTGGCCGTTCCCGTTGTGCGCAGCAGTTACCCGGCGAGAAACGACGGTGCGGAAGTTAGGGGGCGTTGTGGTGCCCACTGCGGGCTTGGCGACAGGGTGTCGCGAGCGAAGTTGGTGGGTCTCAGAAAGGGGCCAGGGCCGGCCGCAGATCTCTCAGCTCTGCGCACCTGCATGTGCACTCGCTGACCTCCCGCCTGCTCAGTTCTTGACCACTAGTGGCGGGGACAGCGGCGAGGACGGCAGCCGCAGTCTGGGCCCAGAGGGTCCCTCGCCCTTTTCTCTTACAGCTCAAGCTCCGGTCACAACGCCCCCTCCCTGGAACCTACGATTTAGTTAAAACACCGACGACCAACTTGACTGGAGGCCGCTTGCGAGCCAGGGATGGGACGGGATGGGTTGGGAGGAAGGGAAGGGATAGGAAAGTCAGGAAGAGAAGCAGCGACCCAAGGAGTTTGGCGGTAAGGGCAGGGAAGCCCGTGCTGGAAACTGGCCTCTCGGCCACAGCGACGTGCCCGACGGTCGCAGCGCGGTCCTCAGCCCGGGACAGGCGGCGCTGGGCACGCCCTCCCTCGAAGTCCTCTCTCCCATGGAAACACGGGTTCCAGTTGTTGGCCTTACTCCCAGATTTTACAAGGTGGGCGCTGGGCTGCAGTCCCACCTCTCCAGCCCTCCCGACTTAACGAACAGCATGCCTTGGACTCCCAGAGCGCCCCGGTGACCCGCGCCCCGCCGCCTGCGAGAGGCCGCTGACGGCTGCGTCCTTAATCATAAAAAGTCATTCCCGGTAACAAATAGTTTCGTCGGCCGGTGCCGGCGATACAGCTGTTTCTGTTTAAGCTTAAATACTTTCCAACAGTTTGGGCAGTAAAAATAAAGTCGGCCTCAGCCGCCTGTAAGTGTCTGGTTTCCCCGCCCAGAGAAAGCCCACCCTAAGCCGTGGGCCCGGGTCGCTCTGCTTGCCTCGCCTGCCCGGTCTTGGAATCTGCTGCCCGCTCTGGGCGCCACTGCTGCCCACCCCGAGGCTCGGCTCGCTCTAGCCACCGCTTCGCCGGACTGTAGGGCCACCTAGAACAGGAGGGAGGAAGCTTGTCCGAGCAGCGGGTGGACTAGAGACACCCCCCCCGGCCTGCCGGCCCCCCTACCCCTGAGAAGCTCGCCTGCGCCCCAGAAAGGCGGCCGTTCCCCTTCTGCGAGCCTTTCTGCAACCCAGCCCGGAGCTACTTTGTGTTTACCAACTGGGTCTTGCACGCGGTGCGCAGAGGTCGATGGATTGTTTCAGTTTCACCATAGGGGGAAAAAAAAAACAGCTTTCCTCCTCCGCCCTGTCTTCCTTCTTTTCTTTTTTCTCCCCTCCTCCTGTAAACTTCTCCTTCTGTCTTGTTTTTCTTTCTTTGCCTAAGCACCTCTGCAGCTCCAGGGGAGGAAAGGAAGCCCCCGGGGCATTACCAGACACAGCCCCTCCTCTGCAGGGTGTTCGAGGGTTGTTTCTTCGCCCTCACCCTATTTTCCCACTGGTCTTTATGATGGATGCAATTCTTCCTGAATAGCTTGCTCTGAACAGAATTAGCACTTGAAGGTGTCTGAGTTTACAAACGTCGTCGGGGATTCCTGCAGAGGGCTGGGTAAAAGTGCTACTGGATTAAGAGGGAAGGAGAGGTACAGATAGCCCGACTTCACCTGGAGGCTGGCTCCTGTCCGAAGCAGAAGCCCTTAGCCCTGTGGAAGAAAACAACCCTGGCAAGGTGGAGCGGGGCGCCCTTGCTGCACGCCCCCATTCCCTGCTACGCGAGGGATATCAGGGTTGCAGAAAGTGTGAAAAAGAGGGCACTGGAAGGCTTCACTCCGCCACCGTTAGAGACAAAGGGAGAGGAGCGAGTCTGAGAAATGAAACCCATTCTCCTACACCACTCAGAGCTGAGGTGTAATTCGGTGGATTTGAGAAGACGGCCGTGTGTGCCGAGAGAGGGCGCTAGTATGCTCCAGGTGGTACTGTCATTGTGGCCCACAATGTGGCCCGGACAGGTCATTTTGGGCCACTCAGCTGGTGGAGCTGTCCCAGGAAACAACAGAGGGAGGATCCCCACTCCCAGCTGTCTAATTGGACTCCCTCTTCTCCAACCGATTCCATTCTCACCACTCCTTTCCTCCACACAATGGCTTTTCTCCTTCCAAGTTAGATCATTGCTTTTTCCACACCACGCGCACCTCCCTGGAGTAAATCAAACGTAGTTTCAAAGGACTGGACTCGGAGCTACCAAGCCCAATTCTCTTCTCCGAGGTCCCTCGAAGGCTGCCAGGTTCATGTGCGCCGCCTCTGCAGTAAATAAGGTAACTCCTTCCTATTACTTTAGCCCCATATGGCTGCAATTTGAGTGCCTTTGGAGACAGTGCGTGTGTTGGGAGGGGGGCAGGAGAGAGTGAAAGTGGAAATCACATGCTCTTACATTGCATTTTTATGAAGGAAATTGTTGGTGATTCTCTTAACTGCCTACCCCCTCCCAAGAAGAGCTGCCCAGTTTCTTTGTTTATGGAAATTCAGACTCCGCTGGCCTGGGGACACCTGCTTCCCCAATCCCTGTCACTTACCCCATTCCTCACTGGTGCTGGTGACCTGATGGCCCAGTCCTTGACTATGCCTCCCTACAACGGGCCTCCATCCAGCTCCTGAGAGCCTGCCCAACCCTTGGGATGACTCGGTGCCACAAATGGCCTGTTGACCCTGCCTCCTAGGAACGCTAGGGCCACCCGGGGACTCTAGGCCCTCTTAGGGTTCCCTGTGCCTGCTGCCCACCAACCAACCAACATGGTCTCCTGGAGCAAAGCTGGTGAGGTCCTGGAGGCGGGCAGGCGGGCTGGGCCAGGTGCTCACTGCCAGGTGGAGGCCAGACCAGCAAGCCCCAGCTCGCCCTCTCCCTCCAGGCTGAGGCTGCACCTCAGCTAGTTCTTTGGGAGCATTTCAACTTCGTGGCTTGGTGGGCATCAGACCTGCCCAGTCTTGGCTGTGAATTCAGGCAGCTTTGGTACCCAACCGATTGCCTCTGGCAGCAGGCAGAGGGCTGTGACTTGATCAAGGCAGCTCTGAGGCGTGGCATGGCCCAGCGTCAGTCCTTCGAGCAGCCCAGAAGCCGCAGAGGGTATCCAGCTGGCCTCTTGGAACCCAAGCCCATCCAACCCCGAGCTGGTTGCCTGCCTACAAGAATTACCAGAGTCTGCTATGGGATGCAGCAGGAGTGACCCGCATCCTGGATAGAGGTCAGAAGGCCTGGCCTGCACAGGCTGCCAGGTTCCTGGCTGAGGGTCCTCTAGTTGTTCCTGCAGCAAGAAGGACCGGGCTGTCCTGTCCCACTTTCTCCTCCCTAGTGGACATCCAGGTCCTTCTTGCTGGAGAAGGGCAGCACAAGGGGACAAAATGAGAAGGGGCCCTTTAGGCAGTTTCCCATGGGCCTACGCACATGAGAAGCCACATAACCTTTGACTTCTGCTCCCTTAAGCCACAGGAACAAGATTAAGCTCCCTCTCTACCCCTCCAGGGAGGAAAATACCCTCCCCCAGTTAAGACATCTATTGAGCAGTCAGTGTGGGGCTAGCATCTGCCCTATTCCTGCTTGAGTCACAACCAGGGAAGAGCAACTCTACTGCCCCATGAGGCCTTTCTCATCCATAAAATGAGGGGTGCTCTGGGTGGGGGAAGAGGTCATACAGCAGGAGTTCTGCCTGAGAAACTCTAAGATCAGAGCTGTGATAGCAGGGACTCAGCCCTCCTGAAACCTCAGTTCCTCTGGGGTTTGAGGAAAGAATTCAAGTAAAAAAAGGGCTGGCTAGCTTCCTGGGATGGACACAGCAGGGCCTCTAAGCACAGCCTTCCGGATAAAAAGATGGGTCTGGAGCAAAAAGAAAGAGGGAGAAATCTAGGAACCCCATCAACCGAGCTGAAGACTTCAGGTGGAGGGAAATCTTTGTTTTTCCTCTGGCAGAGCACAGTGGCTACACCTGTGGGATCTGGGGCCAGCCTGCTTGGGTTCAAACCACTTGCTAACTGTGTCCTCTTGCATCAGATACCCTCTCTGAACTTCAGCTCCCAGTGCTAGACTCAAAAATGGAGAATTAGCATCTTTCCCAAACAAGGTCCACGGGGAGGGAGGGGTGTCAGAGAGCTATCGCGAAAGCACTGTCACACTGGCAGGCACAGCAGTGCCCATTAAATTGTCACTGTGATGATTAGTGCTGTTACTGGCGTTCTGGGATCAAGACAGTCTTAACTGGACTTGTGGTTTTGGTTGGGATGACTTTCTCTCCGGGGAACCCACTTCCGTCCAGACTGCCTCTACTTCTCAATGAAGGAACCCATCGTCCACAGGAAGCTGACTGTGTGCTTCTCAGGCGCAGCTTCGGCCTGACCCTTGAGTCTTCACCTCCACAGGTTTGTGCCAGGTGGGCTTGCGCCGCGCTGGGAGAGGGGGCCCGGAGCGCAGCGGGTGCACACGGGAGGAGCGCGCGCACCGCGCCTGACCCGGCACGCATGCGCGCCGTGGGGCGGGCCCCCTCCGCGGGCCTTCGCGGGAAGGCCACCTGGTGTTGGCCTGTGAAAGTCGGCCCCAGGATCCCGGAGGCGTCCTAGAGGCACCGGCGGAGCTGGCTCGGAGAGGGGCGGGAGAGCAGCTTGCCCTGGCCCGGTCCTGGGAAGGGTGCG
>PVLA01001819.1:54067-195833 GCA_004027455.1 Hydrochoerus hydrochaeris | reverse complement strand
CGGGATGTGGCGACAGAGCAGCCTGGGACAAGTGGATGACCTAGATCATTGCCTTGGAGCCCCGTCCCAGTCAAGGGCGTTATCGGAAGGCTCCTCTTGACGCCTGGCTCCATGCTCCGCTGCTGCCTCGGTGCCGGCCCCGACGGCCCAATCCGCGCTTGGCTCACGCTGGCCCGGGTGGAGAATCCGATCGCCGGGCTGTCTGCACTGAGAGAGGTCTGACCTAGCGAGTATGGCCCGTGCACGCCCCGTCCCCACGGCGAGTCTGTCCTTTGGGCAGCCAGGGAGCAGCCACCTCCTATGGGACAACGCACGGCGAGGTGGCCGAAGAGAGACCAGGGATGGTGGCAGCACAGGCTGCGCGCAGCGAGGTCGCCCGGCTCCCTGGGTTCCCCGGAACCCAGCCCCCGCCCCCCTCCCGCCACACCGGCCGCCAGCTACTCTGGTCACTGCGGCGCTGGACAGCAAGCAGGCTGTCCCCAGCCCCAGGAGAGCTCCGGGGAAGTCTCCGACTCTGTCTGTGGGTCACGTTCCTTCCTGCTTCCTACCCCGCCCCCCAGCGGAAGGAATCGACGTGGTCCCCATCCCCATCTCCATCCCCACCCCCGGACGCGGAGACCTCGGTTAGTCTCCAGAGTTGGTGCATGCTGGGCGCCAAATGCAGGCTTCCCTTTTAGAGGTCAGAACAACCGAGGTGCGGGAGCCTGATTCTAGGAAGCACAGTCGGCGGAAGCGAACTGGGTGGGGGGCAGAGGCGTGGCCCGCCCTGCCCCCCGCCCCCAGCCCCACGGCCAGACCGCGAGCGCGGACCTCAGCACCGCTGTGTGCGACTCTGCGGAGAAAAATGCAACCTAGGAGGCCGGGCTTCTCGCCTTTGATGGCCTCGGTGAGGACCGGCGTCCTGCACTGGGTGGGCACCTAGTCGTGCAGCCCAGGACGGGATTTCGCAGGGCGTTCCCGGCCGCTGCCCGGCGAGGAGGACCCCCGTCGGGGACACACCAGGCAGGGCGGGCGTCGAGACCCCTGGGCCGGATCGCCACGGATCGGCGCACGCCCAGACGCCGGGTTGCAGGTTCCGGGGCTGCGAGAAAGCTCCCAGCCGACGGCGGCCCCGGGTCCATGCGCAAGCGCCTCTCTGCCCTAGCGAGACCCCTGCTTTGTCCCGCCAGCGGCGGCCGCGGAGTGGCGCAGCCCCGCAGGAGTGGGCACAAACAGCCACTTGGCGCCCGGAAGACCTGGCCAGGGAGCCGGGACGCCTTTCCCTCGGCAGGGGAAGCTAGGATTGCCCTCTCCGCCTTTTTTTTTTTTTTTTTTTTTGGAAACCAATTTCGGGGACCATGGTACTGTGTTTGTTCGCCAAACTTTCTCCCTTGACATCTTGCACTGCACTCCCGAAGTTGGGGCAGGAGTAATTATGCAAACATCTGGGGCTGTCCTGAGCCGCCACCAGCTCGTTCCCATTCACCAGGAGCGCCCAATGCCCTCATTTGCATAATAATGGCTTATCTAGAATAACAGCAATCAGAGGCGAAATTAATTTTCTTTTCTTGGGCACATCCTTGAGATCCTGAAAACTGAGGCTTAAGGCGAGAAAAGCTGATTTGCCAGAGAGTGTGGGGTTCTCCACCAGGGCTGAAGAGAAATGAAGTTTAGAGCAGTGGGAATGCGGGGCTCTCCCTGTGTTTCTGAATTTTTTACTTTCAGCCCTAGCTCTTAGCTACTTTTTGAAAAAATCAGTGAAGCGCTTAACGGCTGTGGGGGTCTGCACAAACACTGGGCCCCTCGCCCCCTTTACGGTGGGAAGTCCGGGAGTCCTGGAGAACAGGTAAGAGGAACCCTAGCTGGAAGTAGTGGAGGTAATCGTGAGCGCGGATAGGTGAGGAGGTGTAGACCTGAAGTCTATCCCGAAAGATCAAGGCGTTGTCCGGTGAGCAGCTCTCCGGACCTGGGTATGGGCCCTCCAGGGGCTCAAATCCCACCCTCTGGAGAGTTAAGAGGCAGAGCGCTTTTTTGTTCTAGAATGATCCCCTCGCCCACTGGGGCAACAAAAGTCGTTGGATTCAAAGTAGCATAAAAGAGTGTGTGGGTGATGGTCGGGTCATTATGGGAGAAAACATCTTTTATACATTAAAAACCTTCTTGATCTTTTTTAATATGAAGAGGAGTAGGAGGGGGAAATCCACAAATAAATGTGGGTAAATGAATTTGGACCAGAATTGCAATCCTGGAACCACTCTCAGCCGATTCTGGGCACAGGGGGGTTTTGCTGCAAAACTTGTCCCCCCAAAACCAACAGCTCCTTGAAGACAATAAATAGCGGGAGGAGACAGAAGGACTGGAGAGCTGTCCTGTCTTCTTGGATCCTCTGCAGACAACAAAGATGGAAGTTTTATGTTTAATTCCAGAGGTGGCCACAGTTCAGGCTTCCAACCAACAAGTCCAATGTGGTTCTTCAGTTCCTGTTCAAATCACGGTGTAGTCGGAAACTGAAAAACGAATTGCTGCGGTGAGAAGAGCAGTTGGGAGGGGAATGGGCAGAGGGTCTCCCTCCCACCTGCCGGACGATCTTTTGGGGAAAGAAGGGAGAGGGTGCAGAGAGCCTGTGGGATGTGGAGGGTCTCTCTCTCTACCCAGGAGAGTGCAGATTCCTGGGTTTATTCTGTATTTCGGAGACAGTCTCCCTCATGACTTCTTTACCTCTTTGACCCAGAGGTGCTCTCTCGTCTCCTCCTCCCCAGTGGTGGGCTCCTCCACTGGGTGTGTGTGTTCACTCGCTTGGGGACAGGCATCTGGAACACCTAAGCAAAGACTCCAGCTGGCCCCCAGTCGTTCATAGCCAGAAAATTCTGGAGTTGGGATTCCAAGACTCCTAATTAGTCCCTATTTCAGCCTCAGTCTCTCCCTTTTGAAGTGTGCAGGACCATAGGAAGAGCAGCAGAGAAAGTGGCAACAGGCAGTCCCGAGGGGTTTGCCAATTCCCCTGCACCAGAAACCCCTTAAGTCTACCTGACAGAGTTTCCAGCCAATTTGGGGTTTCCACAGTCAGCTTGGCAGCCCCAGTGGCCATCAGGAACTGTCCTACCAGCCTCACCTTATTGGGGGACTGTCTAATCTGGGAGGGCTGGAGTAACTACTGTATTTGTCCCAGAGCCAGAGCCCACTGGTACCCAGTCCCAAGGGAATGCTGAATAGCCCACGGAAAAGAGATGCTGCCGCACCACGGGAGGGATGCAGGCAAGTGCAGGAATTCACTTTGCCTAAGAGTTTTCACTGTAGCTCCTCAGTGAGGAGCAGTGGGCTTGGCACACTTTCCTCTAAGGAGCTGGGAACTTTTAAGAGCACATTCTTGAAGGAGAACCCAGAAGTGGGGGGTGCCTGACATAGTCTAGGGGAGGGCAGAAATCAAAGGCATCTCAGTCTGGGGTGGGGGCATGAGTTTAAGAGAGAGAGGGGAAGACCCAGCAGTGGATGTCCAGAAGGAAACCAGGAGCAACAAGACAAACCCACTTTCCCTCCCACTGCTCCTCAGGTGGCTCAGAATATAGCAGCTGCACCTGTGTCCCCCAGCTGCCACTCTGAAGGCTGGCAGCTCCTGCTCATTTTGAGCCAGGAGCTCAGGGAAATCTGGGGAACAGCTTGGTGCTCACACCAAAAGATCTCTAGGAAATCAGTGTTCTACCTCCTAAATGGGTGGGGGAATCTTCCATGTTGCTGCAACCGATGTCTGCCATGGATTGGTGCTGTGGGACCCCAAAACACAGGACACCACAATACCTGTGCCCAAACACGTGCAGTCTTTTCAAGATGAGGACTCAGTGTCCCAGAGCAACGCAGTGGAGCAGTGCTTTTGCCCTGGCTCCCCTTTCCCTGAAGGGAGAGTTTCCAGGCTGTGATACGTGACTCTGAAGATGCTCCGGGAAGTGAGCTGTGTGTGAAGGGCTCCAGGGTCCTGGGCTGTTGCAAAGGGTGGAGACCAAAGGGCTGGAGGAAATCTGTGTGGCAGGAAGGCAGCTGGAGGTGACACCCACTGCCCAGTCCCCAGGGGAGCCTGCTGAGATACTAAATGCCTGTGTCCACACTGGCTTGAGTGGACTCAGTGCTTTGTGTATCTTTGCATTCCTAGGACTTGGCACCCAGCCTGGTATAAAAGAACTGAGGTGGCTCCCACCCACTGAGGGCTGCTTTGTCCCAGGCTGGGTGCTTCTTGGACTCTGCTGTATTCCTCCTCACGGTCCTTCGAGGGACACTTATTAACATCATAAAATTAAAATCAGTCCAGTGTACTGATGGTGGCTCACACCTGTGATGCCAGCGCTCTAGAGGCTGAGGCAGGAAGACCCCCCACAAATTCGAGGTCAGCCTGGGCTACCTAGTGAGTTCAAAGCTAGTCTGAACTACATAGTGAAGTGCTGTCTCTAAATAAATAAATAAAAATGAAGAAAGTAGCTCAGAAAGTTAAGTAATTTGCTGATGACCATAGTATGCACTGGGGGACAAGAGCTAAATCACATAGGAGGTGAAGGGAAGGGTCAGGATAGCTCTCCCTGGTGTGGACCAGGTGCTTGCGGGAGCAGACATGGCTCTGCTGCTCCTAGTCTGGGTTTGGCAAGAGAAAGCTACAGCCTGCAGCAGAACAGAGAACTCAGGGGCTGGGGCCAGAGCCAGACAGCCCTTCTTGCTCCTGTCCTCCTCCCTGAGGCTGCCTAGGCCAGTGACTGGCTGGTCCATCTCAAGCACTGGACTGACTGCTCATCTGGCAGCCATTACAGGTCCGTAAGGTAGAGGCTGACACAGAAGGCTGTGTCCAAAATGTTGCTAAGCGCACAGCATCTTCCAGACCCAGGCTTGCTCTGCCCCAGCTTGCTGAGATGTCTTGGGTAAGTCATTGTTTCTCCTGGTCCATTTCTCTCGATGAGGATGAGGGGAGTATCTGAAGCAGGCAGCTTCAGGAGCCCAATCTCTGTAGGGCCACTGCTTCTGATGCCCAGGGTGGGGGTGGGGTGGGGGTTTTGCCATCCAGGCAGTTTTATTGGGATTCCAGAACTTTTAAGAAAATACTTTTTGACCGTTGACTGCTGAATGCTGGGGTAAGCGCCTAGGACACCATGCAGAACCCTGTGCTTTGTGGTTGCAGGCATCAGGAGCAGCTGATTCTCCAGTGCCAGGTAATGGCCTCAGTTCCCCCAATGATGCCCACTTGAAGCTACTGAACACCTAGCTAGAGGGCCCCAACTGCAGGGGAAGAGTCAGGAAGGAGCCCCAGAGATGAGACTACCTCTCCAGGCCCAGCCCAAAGCCTGCGGATCTGCAGCATGATCCTCCTCCCCAGCTCCACACTGCCAGCAGCACAGCTGCAGCTCAGACTAATTCCAGGTACACTCTATAGGTGGCATCATGCTACTGGAAATGGCCTCCTCCTCGAAGGGCGAGGCTATCTTAGCAGCACCTCCAGGCTCCCTTGCAGGGGAGCCAAGGCAATACCGGCACTGACGGATGCAATACACATCGTACCTCTGCAAAGGGACAACTGAGGGGCCACAGAGCTGAGCACTGGAAAGCAGGGCTCTGTGGCTCCAGGGTCACTGGTCCAGGTACACAGGCTTCTCTGGGGCCATCCAGTGGAGCCCGGTGAGCCGGATCCGTGAGTCTTTCCTACAGGCTGCCAAGACCAGGAACAGAAGGGAAAGGTCTCAGTCTGCAGTCTATGACAGGGAGGCTATTTTGGGATCTACAACAGTATTTCTCTGGGAGAAGTCCTTGTGCCCTGCACTAGTTGGAGAACTGGGCCAACACAGCATGGGCCCCTGCCAGGGTCCCCTCCACTCAAACACAGTACCTGGCCATCCCAGCTGAGGGCCATTCCCATGTCCAGACCCTTCTCCTAGGGTGGCCCAAACTTCTCTTCAGGTGGGGAGAGAGACCAACCAGAAGTAGGCAGGGAGAAAGTGAGTGGCCCACCCTGCTGGGGCAGGGCACTGGGGTCTTTGGGAAGACAGGCACCAAGGGTACAACCAAAGCCATGGGAATGTCCCCTGGGCCAACTGCCTCTGGTAAAGACCCCTACCTGACCCTTCCTCATCTCCCAGCAATCCCAGTCTTGCCCAAGCCATCCAGGCCTGAAGCTGGGTGCAACCGGGCCAAGCCTGTCACCAGGGGGGACTGTCAGGAAGCAGGGTAAGCGATGCCAAGGGTAGAAAGATGTGATTGAAACATCTTGCACCTCACCCTCCCAGAGCCTGGCTGGCCCGTGCTCGTGCCACTTGGCCCAGAGCCTGTGGGGTCTGGGGCTATGACTTCTGTCCTCACCACAGCTTCACACGCACCATCCACCCTTTGTGCCCTGGCCCACCTCGTGCCAAAGGGTCGGGAAATGAAGCTCTGGGTCTCGGATGATAGTCAGACCGGGCCTAGAAAGACTGCTAGACGGGCTCTGAACCCACAAATCATAAAACAAGTCTCCTCCCCGTCAGGCTTTGGGCTTGGTTTCCTTGGATCCCAGGCCTTCCGCGAAAACCCAACACAGATTCGCTCACATTTTTCTAAACAAAAGCAATTAGATTTCAATCCTGGTTCATTTGCATTTGCACCTCAGAAATGGTGGGGGGCGGGAAAGCAGGAGGGAAAGAAGGGGAGCTTGGCGGGTAGCACTTCGAGGGCGCCGCAGCTGGCCGGGCTGCCACTGAGCTAGCCACATCTGGCCGGGGACAGTGGCCGCCGCAGCCCTCTCCTAGCCGGCTCCCGGGGCCCGCGCGCTGCAGCCGCTCGGCGGCGCGCTCATCGATCGCCGGGGCCGCTGCCCGGAGCGGAGAACAAGGTATAGCCTGTATTTAGGTTCCTGCCCTTATATGGCGATGTGCGCGAGCGCCCGCCGAGCGGCCGCACCATATAAGGACACGCGGCAGGCGCCGGGCTGAGCTGGTGCGCGCTCATTGGCCCGCGCGTCTCTCAGCAACGGCTCTCACGAGTGGAAAGGAGCCAGCCGCCCCCGCCCGCTCCCCGCCCCCTCCCTTTCTTTCTCCCCTAGCGTCCCCGCCTCTCGCCTAGGCACCCCCTTCGTTGCCGATCCCCTTTTTTGCCTACACTCTTTCCCCAGCTTCTCTTCCCGAGGTTGTCCTTCCCTCTCCCTTTCATTTTCCCGTGGCCTTGCGGCGGCTCGTCCTCACTCTCGATGTGCACACTCCCACCCCAGAACCCCCTCCTCAAACTCAGCAAGCATCGCGGAGGCGCGGGAAGGCCCGGATGCGGGAGGAGAACAGGTTGTGTGTGTGCGCGCGCGTGTGCGTTTGTGTGTGCGCGCGCGCGCGTGCGTGTGTGTGTGTGTGTGTGCTTGCTGCACTGGCTGCTGCAGCATCAGATCCACGCAAGCACGCACGCATGCACGCATGGAGCTCTGGGAACAGTCCGAGCACCCACCCTCCAGAAACTCACCCCCCCCCGCCCCTGCACACACACACACACACACACACACACACACACGCCAGTAGTCAGAGCAATTAGCTTCTGAACAGATTTGCTTGTGGGGCTAGGAATGTGCACAGCCACAGCAGCCCTGGGTACGACTAAATTAGCATATCCCAGGGTGTCCCTTCGGGCTGGATTTCTGAATGCAATCATGATAATGATAAATCGATGTCTCATTTAAAGGTTACTTTAAAAACCTGCCAGTTGTTAAGGGGGAAAGAGCCTACGTGCTGAAATAAAAATGCACTAGAAGAGCCGCTCTCAGTTTCCAGGCAGAATTCAGCAGAGCGATGGTTGCGGGAGGAAGGTCAGGTGCCCAGCGCCGGGCCCACTCGCAGGATGGGAGCCGGTGAAGGGAGAAGGCAGCGCAATGTCACTGTTTCTCTAGGGAGGAGACTCCCACTCACAGCCACCTCCCACAGAAAACCCACCGCGAAGCCAGGGGCGCGTCGCCCCATCCCCCACGCGCAGAGACGCGCGCACGCGCACGCACGCACAGGTGTCCGGCTAACCCTTCCCGAGGCGAGCTAGTGTTCTCCTAGCGAAGCTTTGGGGGCAAGAGCTATCCATTCAAGGATCCGCTCCTGTCCCGAGGGAACCCAAAGGTGACAGATAAGACAATGGGCGCCCTAGCGCCCTGGGGACTTCTCCTGTGACTGAGATCGCCTCTAGGCTGTAGTCTCTTGGAGGCGCCCAGCGATGCCCCCTACTGGGCAGCCTAAGCTTGGAATAAGGCGCAGCTGGGGGTCATCCCGAAGGACCCACTAGTGTGGGGGATGGGGAAGGGACCGATGACCGGCTCAGCCTTCTCTGGCATCCGCCCCCACCCTAGCTCTTCTCTTCAAATCTGAAATTCCTCAACGTTGTCCTTCCAAGGAAAGGTGGCGGAAGCTGGCACTGCCAGAGAACGCGGGTGCGAAATTGGGGAGGGCACTGTCGGCTGGTTCGAGTTAGCTCCAGCCGCCGCCGCCGCCGCCGCCTCCTCCTCCTCCTCCTCCTCCTCCTCCTCCTCCTCCTCGCTATTTCTGCGGAAAGCAGCGCTGTGGCCGCAGCAGCCTTCGGTGCCGGCACGCATACCTCTCTGACCTTGGCTGAGATTTGCTGTCTCGGTGTTTTGCCTAGCAGAAAGCAGTGTCCCTCTTCAGCGGGAACTGCAGGTGCTCTCAGGGACGAGTGGTTGTCCAGGGCTGCACCCGGCGCCAGATCTGTCTTGGAAGAGGTCTTCGAACGCTGGAAACCCGTCCCTGCCCCTGTGCAGCCTCTCGGTGCGGGAGCACACAGCCCACCCCTGCCCCGCGTCTGTCCACACTCATTTAACGAGGTCATTCATAATATAGTCCCATCTCCCAAGTTTCTGTGTGCAAAGGCACATGGATACCTTCGTGCAGCTGGGAAGGGAAATGCGGAACCCCAGATGTCTTAAGACTTCTCCCCGAACAGGGAGGTGTTTCCTTAAGCGAGCCTTCCCCAACTCTTAAATCCCAGCAGTCGAAGCTGCTCCCAAGGCTGGAAACTCCTTTCCCTGACCTGTTGGCTCCAGGTCCCGGGCCTCTGCCCTTATTATTGGAATTTGAATTTTCCAGTTGCTGTCTGTGAGATAGCCAGAAAAAAAGGTTGGCCGGAAGGGTGACCAAGAAACTTGCAGATAGGGAAAAATAAAGCCCCAACTCGGCAGACGCACCTCTTCCCGGGCAGCTCGGAGCCTGGGTTCCTTGGGGCTGGGGGAGGTGGAGGGTACAGAGCTAGGCGGCTATGCCAGGTGGTCCCAACTTTTGAGCCTAAACCCACCCACGGAACCTCTGTTTCCACTTTTCGTTTATTCCTCAGCACCTCGGTCCTACAGCTCCCGAGGCGATTTCCTCCTCCCTCGGGTGCGCCCCTGGCCCTGTCCCGAGCCGGCACCCGCGTCCAGGTCTCCAGCTTGCCCCGTGCACCCCTCCCCGAACCCTGATTCCCTGGGTGCCCGCAGAAGGGTGCTGTGCGCGGGTGCGGAGAGCGGCGGGCACCCCGGCTACGGCGGCCCCCAGCAGGTGTGGGAGCAGCTTCCACCGCGAGCGGGGCGGGCGCTCGGCACCTGCTGAGCTGCCGACGGGGCTGCGGTTCATGGCGCCTGGGATCCACCCGGATCCTCTCGGCAGAGTTCCGGGCCAGGGTCGTTCGATAGCGGGGCGCGCGCACAGCCTGTATTTTATTTTATTTGTTTCTTTTTCCTGTGGGAGCCTCGTAGCGGGCCGTCCCCTCCCAGCGCCGGGGTTGGGGGGAGTGACCTCTAGATTGTGGGGCTGCTTGCGGTCACTGAGGTCAGCGCCCCACTAGCGTCCCCCAGCCGGGCGCCGAGACCCCGCGAGGCCCCGGGCTTGCGGATGGGGCGGGGTGGGTGGGGGTGGGGCACAGACCCGCGGCGCCCCTTTGCACGTCCCCGCCGCCCTCCACCCGCAGGTAGCCGCCCCTCCCCCGCCGCGCCCGCCCCGCCCCGCCCCGCCGCGCCCCGCCGCGGACCCCGCTCCCCGCGCCCGCGCGGCCGGGCGGGCGCAGAGCCGGGCGGGCGCCCCCTCCCGCGGCGGCGCGGCGCTGGCGCGCTTGGCAGCCATTTTCTGCAGCTGCCGCGGCCCCGGCTCTGCGCAGCGCGGCGCGGGCGGCCGCGCGGGGGGCGGGGCGGCGCCGGGGCTCCGGCCGGGCGGTGCGGCCCGGGGAGCGAGGTGGGGCGCCGGCCCCCGCCCCGCGCCCCGCGGCGCAGGCAGAGTCGGCGGCCCCGCGTGGCGAGCGCCGCGATCCCACCCTTCCCCGCCATCTTGTACCCCGGCCGGCGCCTTCCCACAGCGGAGCTGCGCAGACAAAGCCTCGCGGGCCGGCGGGGCCCCCCCAGTTCCCCCACCCCCGCCCGGGGCCCCGGGGTCCTGGGGCGCGCCCCCCCGCCCCTCCCGGAGGGCGCGCGCCCCGCCCCGAGGTGGCCTTCGCGCGTGGCGGCCGCCCCGTGCCCGAGCGCGGGTCCCGGTCCACGCCGCGCGCCGCGCCGACCCCGCTCGCGCCCAGCCCGCCGTCCCTGCACCGAGGGGACCCGCTAGCGCGGCAGAGACGCGCCGGACGCTGTCCCAGCCCAGGGCTCCTTCTCCTTGACAGGGCTGGAGGTGTCCCCAGTCCCGGAGCCCCTGTCGCCCCCTGTAGTGCCAGCCCCACGCACCCCCCACGCTTCCCCGGAGGAACCCCCAGAACACCGCAGCGTGGCCGGCTGTCCAGACCCCCTCCCTGCCCACCAGCCGCCGCGGACCGGGGGAACTCCGCATTCAGTTTTCTGGATGGCAGTGCTTGTCGCTGCGTCCCCCAGCCTGCCCAGCTCCTTCCCACGAGGTCCTTCCAGGCTTAGGTCCTATGGGGAGGCCGGCGAGCGAGGCGCCCCTCCGCCCCAAAACACCTGAGAGCCTGGCGCTGCCAGCCTCCACGGCAAGTGCCAAGCTTCAGGGTTCTCCCTAATACGGAATTTGCTCCCCAAGATTCCATTTTCCTATCTCCCAGCACCTGGCAGTGGGGTGGGAACGCCAGGGTTTTCAGCACGGCTGCCACAGCGGGGAGAGGCAGGCCACCAGGTATGGCACCCACCTGCCCCAGGAGTCCGCCTCGGCTCCCAGGAGTGGCTGACTGCAAGGGACAGGGTAGATGAGGAAACTGAACCTGGAAGAGCGAATGCAGACGCCTAGTGTAGGTCACTTGCCAGGTTAGGGCAGCGCTGTCTCTTTCCCACCCCAGACTCATGACCCAGGTTCCGTGGGGCCCAGAAGCTGCCACCTCCAAATGCTCTTGCTAACGCCTCGGAGCGGTGGGGGTGGAGAGCGGCCAGGCTTCCGCTCCACACCTGAAAGCTGGCTTTCCACAACTCTAACACCCCCCCACACACACACCGCACTGTCCCCTAATTGCTGGGGGTCGCCGGCGAGGGTCCGAAACAAAGCACCCCAGGGGTGGCCTCTCCACAGCCGCCCGCGCGCGGTGCAGTCCGCATCGACGCCTGCCAGCCCGCGTGGATTCCGAGCCGGGCTCCGGAAACCAGTCTGACCACTTCGCGCATTTCCCAAGCCTCGGCCGGCTCCCAGGGTGGGGTGAGCCAGGCTCCGCCGACTCCTGGCTGCCCTGCGCTGCATGGAGTTGTCCAGAAGGCAGGTGTCAAGACGGTGCGCCCGCGAGCGCTGGGGGTCTCCAGACCAATCCCATCGGGTCACTCCATGACAGCACCGCGCGGAGCGGTCTCCTGCATTCCGCCCGGTGCTTACGGCACCCGCAGAGGCGCTGGCTGCCCTGGGGGCGCTTACAGTCGGGTGGCACCTTGTGCTGAGCTTGGAATCCAGTGGCAGGCCATTAGAAGACAGCGGTGAGGGAGGCTGCAGGGGGTCAACAAAGGTGCTCCATGAAACTGACGCTCCCACAGACCGGTAGCTTTGAGGAGACCTCAGCCTGGGAGGAGGGGAATAGGAGCTGGCATCTGTGTCTGTGCTCCAGCTGCTGGGTGGCAGTGGGAGGGTGAGTAGGTCGTGTGTTACAAACACTGCATGAACAAGTCTCCAAGTAGCTACATGAAAGCAGCTGTGTCCCCAAGTCCAGCCTCAGGTCCCCTTTGGGGGAAACCCACTAGAGGATAGAGTCTGAAGTGGCTCAGGTCTCACCCCCTGCCTAGTGACCAGCTTGCAGTGTGGCTGCCCAGCCTGGGATGCTAGAGGATGGTGGGGCATGGCGACCAGGCTGCTATGGGTCTCCACCAGGTCGGGGGCTGGGGCTCAGGGCAGCTTTGCAGTGGTGCGGCCAGGGTGAATAGGAAAAGTGGCCAGACACCTGCGGGTCTTGCTGGACAGGGCCAAGGGCGAGCAGGCAGTAGTGCCCTGCTGGAAGATGCCATTCTCTGGGACTCTGTTGGACACTGGGAAGATGCTGGGGGCCCAACTGGGACCCATGGGGCCAGTCTTGGGGAACCCTTAGGGCCAAGATGCAGCCCAGAGTGCTCCTCCTGGTAACCCCATCCCCTTGCTATTACACATCTAGCTTTTTGGGGGGCAGAGAAAGGGAGTCAGCACTCCCAGGCAGCCCCGTGAGGATGAGGGGTATCCTCCTTGCTTCCCACCTATCCTGCTGTTATGGTTCCCCTTCCCCTTGACCTAGGGAGGAGGCACTGAGGCCAGCTGTGTATCTGCCCCCACCACACACACACACACACACACACACACACACACACACACACGGCATAAACTGCTGGCTTATTCCTCCTAGGTAGGGTTTAGAGTCAAAAAAGATGGGGTGGGGTGAAGTGGAGAGACATACAAGGAAGGGCCACTGCTCATTTGCTCCACACTGGGCAGAGGCTATTCTCCCTCCCCAGGGCATTGCAGGAGTTGAGTAGGAGCCCAGGGTGAAGCTGCTGGTCAGGTAGAACAGGCCAAGGCAGGGTGAGGGCCAAGGGTCACTTCTGCCAAGGCCATGTCCACCACAGCTACCTGGTAAGCCCGGACCCCACCCACGGGCACACTAGGTAGAAGCTGGAGGGGAAGTTGGATTCCAAGTGATCAAGGAGTAGTAGCCAGCAACGGGGAATGCCCCGGGCTGGAAGGGCCGCCTGGATCCTGGGGACTCCCAGACCCATGAGGTCTGGTGAAATCCCAGAGGGCACTGCTGCTCTCCTCGGGAGAGGTTGACCTGAATACTGCAGGGCTCTGCCTCTTTGGAGGTTGCAGCTTTGGGGGGAACAAGCCAAAGGGAGTGTGGCCCACACCTGGGTTTGTAGGCCAGCTCCATGGGGCCTCAGTTTCTCCACACCTCGTTCACCTTGTCTGCACAGCAAGACAATGGGGCAAGGATCAGAGTGGAGGAAGGAGAGGCTTCCCAGCTGTGGCTGTGTCCCATGGAGCTCTGTGCCATCATGATTGTGAAAATGGTTTGAGGCCCAGCACTGAAGGTGTGAAGAAGGTGCCCATGTCACTAGCACAGAGGCAGAATAGTCGGAGCAACTTTGTCACTGAGAACAGACCACTACCCCATGTGTTCTGTTCCCTCCTGTATCTGCCCATCCACCCATCCTCGGCCTATTCAGGGTGCCCTGTCTGTGCTATGCAAGCTCTGTGCTTGGGCTAGTTAGAGATATTGTGAGTCAAAGAGACTCAGCTTCTGCCCTCATGGAGCCTGCAGCCCTGGTGCGAGAAGGAGGCTCACCAAGAACCACACACATTAAGCGTCATCTGACCCCAAAGAGCCTCCAGGGGCTGAAGCCAGAGCAGGACACACCGGAGCTGCCTGACTGAGTTGGCCTTCTGACTGGATTTTGTGGTTGCTGTTTCTTTTCCTAATGATGGAGATTAACCCAGGGCTCTGCATTGAGCTACATTCTCAGCCTCTCTTATTTTTTTAGTTTCGAGACAGGATCTCAGTAAGTCCTTAGGTTGCCCAGCTGGGCTGGAACTTGTGATCCTCTTGCCTCAGCTTCCCACAGTGAGGGAAATACAGGCGTGTGCCACCATGACTGGCTTGGCTGTGGGTTTACAGGGTTGGCAGCTTGGCTTGCAGGAGTATGACCACAACTGGAGCACTAGTAGAATAGCCATGGAAACGAGGAGGAGCATGAATGAAGTGAATAACTGTCCTCTCATCACCTGGTGACTCAGGGAGAAGTCAAAACTAGGCACAGGGCTAGGCATGCTGCCCACTGGAAGAATGCACGCTTAGCATCCTCAGGGTCCTGGGTTTGACCCTAGCACCTTTACCCCCAAAATATTCAGGGGTTAGGAGAGGAAGTGAGTTGCCAAATTTGCTGAGCAGACAAGTGGCCCACAGCCTCTCCTGGAGGCCATACCTTGGGGGCACCACCAGGCAGGCAGCTTGACAGTTGTCAGCCAGGACTGGAACAGAGTCACCCCTGCCTAGCTGGCCTCCCTCACCTGTCTGCACTGAGGTTGGACCCCAAAGCCAGCCTAGATTTCTGCTCTTCCCAGAGGCAGCGGCAGTTGGTGACTGAGACGGGTCACCCATTTGATCTGCGCAGACCCAGGTGCTCTGGATACTGCGCAGTGGTAAAGGGAAGGATGGCAAAAATAGCACCACCCTGGCCAGCGGGAGACAAGTTCCTGACTGGGGGGATGGGACAGGGCTCCCTGCAGAACATTCCAGAATCCTGGACACCACCTAGTCACACATTAGGAGCTCTTCGCCCTCACTGGAGGTGAGTTGGAGACCATGGTGCTTCTCACCCAAGTTAATTTCTGAGCAGCTTTGTGGCTACAGGGAGGGCCTCAGGATGGTTTGCACTGCAGAATGACTGCAGAACAGGATCAGGCTGCAGAAGAGGATTCCTTGTTCTGTGCTTCTTAGAGAAAGCAGAGACTTTTCCTCCCCGGAGCCTCCAGGGGCCAAGAGAGGTAGGCAGCTCCAAGTTGGAGCAGAAGGGAGAGTCAGCTGCTCACACCTCCACCAGCAGTGCTTCTGGAAGGCCCACTCTGGAAAGCAGCACTCACAGGTCTGACTTTTTGTCTGCTGTTTTCTTGAGGGCGGGAATCTGGGACACCAGGTCACAGGTTATTCTTTTCATCTGTCAGCATCCCAAATTCAACAAGGCACAGACCACACAGAGAGATGGCTTCCCTGTGAGGGACCAGCTGGGCCCAGTCGAAGCTACTGTTGTAGCTCTCTGCCCAGCTGGAGATCCCACCAGCATTTGCAGTGTTAATCTGGCCCCTAGTGCTGAGAGCCCAAGTCTGAGCAGGTGAATTGGTGGTGTGTACACAACCCTGCCACACTGGCCAGGGTTTAGATGGGGTTTCGATCTGCCGAATGCTTCCGAGGAAGCCTGACAGTGGTCTTTCTACTCATCTTCTGAGTGACTCCTCAGCACCCGGCTTCCAGGAATTTCTTCCCTTGGGGCCTGATTGCATTAGGGAAGGGGCCAGTTCCTGTTGGGATGTGGCCTCCGGCAAGCTTGGCTTGTCACATCTCCCTATGCCACGTCCCAGGAAGACAAGATCCGGCCAGGGTTTCCAAAATGTCACACGTACTGGGGTCCGTAAGTCTCCCACACCTTGAGAGCCAGCGGGTGCCATGCGTCCTGTCTCTGGTCATGCTGCTAGCCCCCACACTTTGTGAACCATTGTCTATTGACCTTGTCCTTCCCCCTTTATAGGAAAGGGAGGCAGAGAACAGGGAGGCGTAATTCTCTAACATGACCTATCATCAGAGCCGGACAGTGCGGTCAGTGTGGAGAGCAGGGATCCGGGGCCCACGTGTGCTTTGGTTTTGGAATCCTCACCAGGAGCATGACTAAGACTTTCAGGGGCCCATGCCATCATCTGGAGGTGGCCGCACACCTGGACTCATCACAACAAAATCATTCACCTCTTCAAATCTGTCCTTTCCAGATAAACTAAAAATGAGACTCACCCAGCAGGAATGTGCAGGCTGTGACCTGGCCTGGGGCCAAGGCTGGGGTGGGCTTGTAGGCTGCAGTGCTCGCTGCCCCTCACTGCTATTGCCTGTGTCCACTGGCCTCACATGGGCCTGGGGAGTTCTCTGCCCACTTCTGAGCAAATATCTCTGTACCAGGTACTGTCACCTCCATCCTACTGCCGAGAGGATATCCCTTCCTCTTCCTTCCTCCTTCCCTTCCTCCCACCTCTCCATAAATAGCTCTGGAGCCCCTGTCAGGTTCTAGTTGCTGAGAACAGTGTGATGGGCAGGACCTACAAGGGAGACAAGGGCATACTCTCCTCTCTGTGTGGTGTTTACCTTCACCCAGGGAGGCAGACGAGCAAACAAAATAATTTCAGATAAGCACACCTGCTCTAAAGCAGGGTAATAGCATGGAATCTACTTTAGGCTAATGGTTAGGGGCATCTCCTCTCAAGAGGTGGCATTTACCAGACTCAACAGCAAGTGAGCGCCAACCTAAGGAAGCACTGGAGCCCCAGCTGGCAGCCCCAGAGCAGAGCTGGCGAGGACAGAACGGCGGGCACGTGCAGTCAGGTTTGCCTGGCTTGCTAATCCTTAGCGTTTCTGCCACTTTCTGTTTCCTTCCTTGGCCAGAGAGTGAGGCTGGGCTCAGCTGTTTGATGAGAGGGGTCAGGCTGAGTTGCAGGGGGCTGGGACCTTCCTGGTGCAGGGTGGACCCTGGTGGCCCCACCCTCCTAGACCCTGGCTCCTATGTGCCCAGGTCACCCGGTAAAGGACAAGAAGATGGATGTGCAGCCTTTGGGTCCCTATGGGCTGCTGGCACTCCATGATGCCAGCTTTGCTCACCAGAAGACTTTTAAGGTCCTCCCCAGCTGAGTCCACCATGCTCCAGGGCCAGTACCAGCTCCGGGCCCCAGAGGGACAGTTCCAAGGACCTGTTTCACAGTCTCAGCCCAGCATTTTTACAAACTTGCAGAAAAGTTGTGCAATTAGTAAAAAAAAACTTCCAGATATTCTTAAACTGGGTTCACTAGTTAAGTACATTCATCCCATTCTCTCCCGCCCTCCTCCCTCTCCCTCTGTATATATACATTTTGTTCCTCTTTTTTTCTGAGCTGAGAGTGAATTTGATATCTTGTGCCTTTTTGTGCCTCCATCCTTTAGAATAGAGTTGTCAAAAAATAAAATAAAATAAAATAAAATAAAGGCCAGGGATTTAGCTCAGTGGTATAAGTACCTGCCTGGCAAGTGCAAGGTCATGAGTTCAATCCCTGGTACCCAAAAATAAATAAAATAAAATAAATAAATAGAATAGAGCTGTCCCCAAGTACAAGGCCTCCTCTTTCTCAGCCACAGCAGTTACCAGACTCGGGGTGCTTACATCCATCCACTCTATCTATTATTACAGCCCCCCATGGTCTTTCCAGCAGTCCGTGCTCAAATTTTGTCAATTCCTCACAGTGTCTTGCAATTAGTTTGTTGGTTTGTTTGGTTTTTTTAAGAGCCAGATTTGTCTGGCAAACCACACGGGGCATTCTGTCCGTCTCTCCCACGCTGGGCAGGGCCTCCGCCTCTTGCTGTGCTCCTGGACCTCAGCATAGGAACAACACAGTCTGCACACGGGAAGCTCTTTGCGGGCAGATTCATGCTGCACATCTGTGAGGGGGACCCAGTGGCACGGCGGCCTCCAGTGCTCCTCTCAAGAGGCCCAGAGGCCCGCCCCTCTCTGCACTGGGAGCTGTTTGCTTCAACCCTTTCTGACCTGGGTTTTTTTTAATCCTTCTGTTTCTCCCAGCTGTGGTTTGGCCCTTGTATTTCCCTACCTTGACTGTTTCAGTCTCTTACTTCTGCCTCTCAGTTCCACTCTTGTCCCTGTCCCTATGTCTCCTACTTCTTGCTCTCTCTGGATCTATCTTTTCCCCATCTTTCTTTCTTTCTTTCTTTCTTTCTTTCTTTCTTTCTTTCTTTCTTTCTTTTTTTTTTTAATCGGTACCAGGGATCGAACTCACACCTATGTGCTTGTAAGGCAGGTGCTTATGCCGCTGAGCTAAATCTCCAGCCCCTTTTCTTTCTTTTCAGTGCTGGAGATTGAACCCAAGGTCTTTATATTGAACTACATCCTCAGCTCTTCTTTTATTTTTTATTTTGAGATAGGATCTCACCACTAAATTGCCCAGGCTGAGGCCAGGCAAGGTGACACATACCTGCAGTCCCGGCACTTGAGAGGCTGAGGCAGGAGAATTGCTGCAAATTCGAGGTCATCCTGGACTACATACTAAAACCCTGTTTTTTTAAAAAAAAAAAAAATAACCTGGGTGTGGTGCACATGCCTGTAATCCCAGCAATCAGGAAGATGAGGCAGGAGGATCACTGTGAGTTTGAGGCTAGCCAGAGCTGCATAGTGAGTTTAAGATTAGCCTGAATTACAGAGTGAGACCATGCCTCAAAAAGCAATAAATAAATAAATAACCCAAGCTGGGCTCAAACTTGCAATGATCCTGCCTTAGCCTCCCAGACCGCTGGGATTACAGATGGGCATCACTGTGCCAGCTGCTGGATTGGTTTCCTCTTGACTGCCGACTTCTCCCTTTGTTTTCGTCCCGTCTCACCTCTTGTGGGTCTCTCTAAAATGCTGATTTGCCCCCAGTGCAAAATCCACTTGGACAAACCACAGTTTAACCCACAGCTAGCCGTTTAACCATAGAATTAAAGGGAAGTAAGCAGAATGTCCTTTGAGGACAAGACCTTGGTAGTATCACATCTACCCAAGACAGGGCCTTAGCCCTGTGAGTTCATCTGCAGGTCCAGGGGGAAGGCGTGCTGGAGGAAAACTCCTCCCCCAATGCCTAGCCCCCTTCGACTCTCTCCCATGGAAGGGCATCCAGACCCTGAACTCCCCTTTAGTCCCAGGGCTGAGACTCACCGTGGTTTGGCCAGTGTTGAATAAATACTGTCTTTCTGTTAAGACAGAACCAATGCAAAACTTTGAGGTTGGCAGGTTCCTTTCCACGTTGGAGAACCACGGGTCCCACTGTGGCCTTTGTCCACAATTGGTGGTCACTAGGTTGGAGGAAGCCAGGCCCACACATCAGCTTTCCAGATTATGTCCCAAACCACAGTCCAGAGAATAAAAGCCAGACCACCACACTCTACCAGCTGTGTGTGGTCACGCACTCACAGCCATGGTGTTGGACTCTGAATTATGTTTGCATTATTACTATTAATATAGGCAGTCATAGAGCTGGCAAACTGGTAAACACTATTCCTGGGCACTTGTACATAGAATGATATCTCTTGCATGAGATCAG
The DNA here is from genome assembly GCA_004027455.1 of Hydrochoerus hydrochaeris. Classification (NCBI taxonomy): domain Eukaryota; kingdom Metazoa; phylum Chordata; class Mammalia; order Rodentia; family Hydrochaeridae; genus Hydrochoerus; species Hydrochoerus hydrochaeris. The sequence goes on along the minus strand of PVLA01001819.1, from coordinate 176,652 downwards.
TAGGGGCTGGGGATTTAGCTCAGCAGCATAAGCACCTGCCTTGCAAGCACATGGTTGTGAGTTCGATCCCTGGTACCGATTTAAAAAAAAAAGTAAAAAAAAAATGCATGAGATCAGTAGTTCACTTTGCTTTGATCTTTTGGGGGCTCAGTCTACCTATCTGTAAAGAGAGAGGCTTAGAAGAGAAACCCCATGACCTCCTTTTCTCTGTACTTTCAGGAGCCCATAGCACACCAACGATGGCCCAGCCCTTTCCTCTTGGAAGTTTAGGTCGATCATTCACCCTCCATGTGTGTTCCTGCTCCAGCCTCAGTCTGTCGTGATCATGATGATTATGTAGCATGTTTGTTTCTTTCTGGTCCAGCCGCAGAGACTTTCTACCGTTCTGGTTCCTCTGCTTACATCTGTCTTCATTTGTGGAATGAGACATCACTAAAACTGACATGAAGCAAAAGACAAAGAAAAGAATATTCGTGACCACCTGGCTTGCTCTCCTTGCTAGGCCAGAGCTGGGCAGCATCTCCTGTCTGGAGCTCCAGAGCAGCAGGCTTGGCCAGGCACAGAATAAGGAGCTGCCAGGAAGCCGATGCCACCCTCTTTTGTGCCTCTTTGGGTAACACAGACCCAGGGGATGTCAGGGCCATGAAGGCCCAGGGAGCTCACACTGCATCTGGTGATGAGCAGCCAAAAGCCCAGGCAGGGGACATAATGGCCAGAGCCGGTGGAGCAGGGACTGAATCCCAAGGCTCATGACTTCCACTTGGCTGCTCCCTCATCCATCTGCCCTGGACTCAGCTCGCAGGCTCAATAGCTCCCAAGCCCAGATCTGCTGGTAGACATGAGGAATAACTCATGTGAGTCAAAAGCAATTTGCAAACATAAATAATTTTCAATGCCAGGAGAGGAGATGGTGGGAAGATGCCTGGAGCGTGAGGGGACCACAGCTGGTCCGGAGACTCCCTGGCGCTGCCCGTAACCTCCTCTCCCCTCCTTGGTGGGCACTGGTGGGCGGCTCAGGAGCACCTCGAACAAAGGAGGGGATAGAACAGCCATCAGGGTGCTCAGGCCATCAGAAGCTGTCCACAGGAAGGGTTCCGGTTCCAGGCTTTCCCTTCCCCACCCCCAAGTTTGTATTTTTATTTTATTTGTTTGTCTTTATTGAGACAGGGTCTCATTATGCAGTTCAGGCTGGCCTTGAGCTCACTTGGTAGCCCAGGCTGGACTTAAACTCTCATTGATCCTCCTGCCTCAGCCTCCAGAGTGCTGGGATTATGGGTGAGTGCCACCACGCCCCGCTGTTTTTCTATGGTTTTGTAACCCCACAGCCTCTAGAGGCTCCAGGAAGAAACGCCGTTCTCAGCTTGCTTTGGACGGACCGGGCCTCCTCAGAATGGCCTGCCTTTCCTGTGTCCTGAGCCCTAACAGACATATCCTAACAAAAAGTCGCTGCCTTGCCCTGATTTTGTGACTATCACATCATCATACTCCAGAGGCCTCTACCAGTGTCCCACACGTCCCACTGTGGCCACTGCGGATTGAGGTGACCACCCAGGACTGCTCTCCGGCTGTGGTAGAGGCATCTGCTCATCTCCTCCGATAGCCTGGGCAACTGCTTTCGAGAAGTTTTTGTGGATGATGGTGGGAGTGAGCGTTTTGGAAATCCCAGAGCATTAAACACACCTTTCCAAAGCCCACCCCAAGAGGCCTTCTGAAGCAGAAACAATGGGAAACCAGATACCATGGAATTAGTGAAGAATTTCTTAGATGAAACAGGAAAAGGAGGAAATCCAGGGGGGTTTACGTGACACCTGGCGCAGGTTGAAAGGATCTGAGGCCAGTTATTGGCAATAGTAAACTGCAGGGTGTGTTTGTGAGGGTCTTCACCTGGGCAGCAGGGAGAGGTGTTCCTGCCAGAAGCTCCTGGACACACACATAAACGCAGGCATGCGCATGCATCTTTGGTGAATGCCCCAACGCGGATTTGGAAAACTGCAGCAAACGGCTGAGAGAAATAATAACCACAGGCAACATTTAGCGGACTCTTGCTATGTGTTGGGAGTTATCCACGCAGCTTATGTGAAGATCAAATCAGAGAATAAAAGAGTGTATGCCAACCTCGCCACCACCCTAGGGCACGTGGAAAGTATGCCCACAAGATGAGGTGGGTGCCCTGCTGTTGGGAAACGTGACAGGCACCCCCTGGCTCACACAGAAATTAAACCATGAGTCTTCCTGCAGTGTACCCCAGGACTTTCCTTGGGGTCTGTTTCCCTAAATTCAATTACTGCATAATTACCGCAAGTCCCCTGAAATGCTCACAGGTAGATCAGTGGGGGAGCTCGGGGCAGCAGCACCCCAGAGCGGCTGAGCTGAGTGTCCACTGGTGGCTCCTGGCAGGGAGCACTGGTGGCTCCTGGCAGGGAGGGGGGACCTTCCCTGTGACTGGGGAGCTGAGCTGCTGAATGAGGGACTCCTGGCATAGTGCTGGGTGCTGGGTTTGTGGATGACAGTAGTGGTTTGCAGTGCAGGAGGCAGAGCCATTGTCCCAGACCCCCTGGGCCACACACAGATACACACAGGCACACACACACACACACACACAGACTCTCTCTCTCTCTCTCTCTCTCACACACACACACACACACACACACACACACAGACATACACGAGGTATCAGATTCCAAGGTCTCTACTGGAGAACTGCACATGCTATGGGAGTACCCAGAAGCCCTCAGCGTGCCTCCAACCTTCCAGGGGCCCAGGACGGTGCCTGGGGAGGCTCAGAGAGCCACGCACACAAATACGTGGCGTTGTGCACCTGGCTGACAGTCAGCAGTGGGTGGAAGTCGGGGACAGTAAGCTTACGGCCGACTACTTGGTAGCTACACAGAACAGTGCCCCATAAAGGTTGGCACAGCCTCAACAGACCTCAGAGTGCAGGGGTCTCTGAGGACCCTTAGAACCCTGCTGACCAGCGGCGGGACTCCTGGAGAGGAGGACAGCTGGGAATTGTTGCCTCTTTCCCCAGAAACAGGCTCTTTACCCTGAGGCAGGTTAGCCACCAACACTTGATACTGTGGCTTGTAAAACAAGGACAGTAACAGGACCTCCCTCCTGGAGAGGACAGCATTAAATGAGATAATCCCTCTAAAGTGCCTGGCATGGAATAGGCACCCAATTAATGTTAGACTGTTACTGTTAACTGGGAAGAGAGGGAGGAGGTGAGGAGGGGAAGGTTGGGGGAGGGGCGGATCTCTGCACTAGAGTGGCAGGAAGCAGAGACTTGTATCCAAGAATAACAGCCCTCAAGACGATTTCCTTCTCGGAGCAGCCAGCGTAACAGAGGATCATGTCATAAGCTCATTTCCAAAAGTGTGACGCTTCGGTTTTGTCCCAACACAGGCTTGCTCATCTGTACTTTGTCCTTTCTCCTGTCCCAATGTCATTCTCTGCCTTCCAGGGTAAAACTGGAGAGGCTGAGTCTAGGGTGCTAGGGACATAAATAACCCACTCAGTAGCCACTGAGGCCCGAAGGTTGAGGCTGCAGAGCGAGGAGGTAACCTAAGACAGGGATTCAGAGGTAAACATTCCTGTGTACCTGTCCCTTGGTCAAGCTGAGGCTGCAGGCCAGAAGCCGTTGGAGGACGTCTGGGTCTGACTTGGTATATTTAATGTTCTCTGGCAGAAAAAGTAACCTGTGTGTTTATCCAGGGGGTTTTCCAGAAGTGCTGGAGGCTGTCTCCTGACCCAGTCCATCCTCCCTAGCTTGGCTCCGCTTTCAAAGTAACCAGGAAACACACAAGAAAAGTGAAGATTTTGGGGTTAAGGGAGTGGACACAGCCACCAGATCTGCTGTCTTCCTTTTCTGATTTAGAATTTTGCTGCTGGGTGTGGGCAGGAAAGAGTAGAAGCCTCAATCCAGGAGCCCAAAATGGGCCAAAAGACTAAGGGTCGTCAGATGCTAATCTTTCCCTACTTCTGCGTTTCAGTGTCCCAGGCCCAGAGCTCTCACCTCACCCAGTCACCCAGAATGTCACCCAGCCACCATTCTGTTCTCCTTGCTAAAGCCATGATCATACAGGATTAGTGGTTCTCTGCTTTCTGGACCTATCTATTCTGTTGGACCGAAAGGTCCCTGTGGGCAAGGACTGACCATGGTGATTTTTTAGGATTGAAACAGAGTTTCCAAGACACTGAACTAAATTTGAATTTCAACTAAGTAATGCATTTTTTTTTTAGTAAATGCAAGGCTCAAATATTTCTTGGAACATACATCTATTAAAAATTGTGCATCTGAAATTCAATTTTAACCAGGCACTTTAGGTTTTTATTCATTCAGTCTGCAACCCTAGATGCAAAGCACCCCACATCTGTGGATTTCTACCTCCTCCCTGGTAGCAACCAAGGATGGAGAAGGCATGGAGGGGCTGAACTTGGCTCTTCTGAAAACCAGCTGGGAAGGGGACAAGCTGTGGGAGACTGAGCTGTGGCTCAGTCTGGGGCTGGGCTGGTGCAGGAGTGCTGACTTTGGAGGGAACATACAAGTGGTCCTCGCTTTGTGTGGGGTCAGCTTCAGCCTCTGTGCTGAAGGCTTAGCCTTACAAAAAAGGTTCATATGGAGAAAACAACTGTCGATTCTAGCATGCAGGGTCAAGATTCCCATCTTCCTTCTTGGCCTTGAACATGCGCTCAAAGAAGGTTTATGATCCTTTGTGATATGCTGGGCAGAAGCTACAGGAACCCAGAAGAGCTGGTGCTTTTGGACTCTACCTCAAAGGCGCCTCCGTTTTGTGTCTCAGATACGTCTTCCAAGGCCTGTGCCCAAAGTCCCTGGGGATGAGTCCCAAGGTGGCTCTCTGTACCAGCCAGTTTGGTTCCAGAATCAGCACAGAACCATCCATGTGCCCTGGACAAGCAATCCAGCCAGCAGGATATCGGACTTGTCTCACAATGAAGTTCTGTCCCTATAGGGACTGAATAGGACAAGATGTTCAGATGGCACATGGCATGTCTACAGACCTCAGCAAATGTCCCTCTTGGGACCCAGGGTGTCTTGGATGCCAGATTCTGGCAACCCCATCCCACAGCTCCTGGGACCATGACCTCCTCCAAAGGTCTTCCTTCTGACTTCAGACTATAGGTTCTGCCCAGGTCCATGCCCCAAAAGCCCTGCTTCCAGGCACAGCCCTCAAGGTCTCAGGCCATCTGCAGGACACGCCTTTCTAGGAATGTTAGTAGACTCCCTGCCCCCAACAGGGCCAGACTCACACCTAAGTGGCCTGGTGTGCAGACCTGAACAGGTGCTCCCCTATGCATTCTATGCATTCTGGACTTTTTGGTTCTCCTCAGCTAGAAAAACTGGGAGTGGAGGTCCCTGCCTGGCATGGGCCTTTGTGTGCCCAGCACTGAAGGACAGGGCCAATTCTAATGTCAAGCAGGCGGCCTGCCAGCAGCCAGACAGCCTCCTCCACTCTGCCAGAGGCAGAGGGCACTTTTACACGGAGGGGCAGGTTGTGCTGTACTCACTCTGAAGGGAAATCCAGCTGACGGGAGTGGAGGTAGGGCCCATTCACAAACCCAGGGCTAGAAACTGCTAAAGGCTTTTTAAAAAGTGCTCCTTCCCTTCCCTTCCTTTCTCTTCTCCCGCAGGCCTCCCCTCCCCCACCCCGGCCGCTGGTGGCCTACAGCCAACAACTGGCCACTCCATGTGCTTCAGGCCCCCGCCTTGCCTCCGGGCTTCCTCCTCATCTCTCCTCCTGCCTTCCCAACCCTGCTCCTCCTGGCACCCCACCCATTCTGAACCAAGTGGGCCACTTCCGCCCTGGTGCCCCCCATGGGAGGGCCTCAGCCCTAGGTTAGCAAAGGGGCGCTTTGCAGACCCCGTGCAGCCGCGCACGCCCCCCAGATCCCCAGCCCTGCTGGGTGACCCGGGCCAGGAGAAAAATCGCTGTGTCTGCAGAAAGCGGGTCACAGCCTCCTGGCTCAGGGAGTCGCACCCCTCGCCCGCCCGCCCGCTGGGGCCTTTAACCCCTCCCTCGCCTGCCACGCCAAGCGCTTGGGCCTTGCCACCACCAGGGCGGTCGGCAACCAGTGCCAGCTCGCCTGCGAGCTGAGGAAGCAGGAGTGCAGGAGTCGCCCGCCGGCCTCCACCTTTGCCCATCCGTCCCTCAGGAAGCCCCCCCTCGCCCCCACCGAGCCGCTCTCGGGGGCGGCCGGCAGCCTGCAGCGCCTCTGGCCTCCGGACAGTTTCCGGGGAGAGCCTGGCAGACAGCGCCGGGGCTGCAGCCTCGGAGGGCGGGGCCGGGCGGGGCCCACCGAGCCCGGGGAGGGGGACGCCTGAGGGGCGGGGCTCCTCCCCGAGGAAGGGGGAGGTTCCCTCCCTGCGGGAGGTAAGAACGTCGCACCCGCCGGGGTCGGTGGCCCAGTGTGGCACCCCGGGGTGGGGACAAAGGTCAGCGGCTGCCTGCGGCTCCGGCTCCCGCTCGGGTGGGAGGCAACTCCAGCCTCCTCTCTTGTCCTCCCCCCAAGTACTCCGCTACCCGAGCCCAGGGGTTGCCAGCGCGTGGGCACCGCAGGCCAGAGAGCCCAAGGTCCCGGGGTGGCTCGGCACGCCCCTCCCCCAGGGGGATCACCCTGTCCAGTCCAGCGTCTCAAACCCCCCCCCAGGGCGTCACCCTCGGGCCAGCACGGCTCCAGTCCGCTCGGAAAAAGCCCTTTTCGAGCAGACTGCAGGGCTCCCTGGGATTCCTCCCGGACGCCAGGGCGGACGCCAAGGCAGATGCGGGGTGAGAGAGGTGGGGGGGGGCAGGTCACCTCTCCCAACCCCCGACGTTCTTCCTTCCCTCTGCGCTATTCTCTGAACAGCAGAAGTGCACCTTCAACATCTCCATTTAATATTTACATTCAAGCAGGTAATAATTGGAAGCTTATAGTTTAGACATTTCTAGTAGCAGCAGGTTCTAGAGAGCTCGTTTAGCCTTTTAACAAACTTTTTTTTTTTGCACATAGAAACAACACATCCATGTGTACAGTATCAAAAAATATATACCAAGGTTACTGGTACTGCAGATCCTGGAGGAGAGGAAATGAAATCAACCGAAATACTGAATGAAGGGGAAGAAAGGTCAACAGAAAATAGTTTGTCTGATATAGAATATAACATGATCTAGAGGAAACTCCATAAATCTAGGTTTTTATATTTCAATATATAAATACCTACAAATAAATATATATATATCAGCCCGAATGGGGATGGTCGGACCTTTTGAGCTCAAACAATACATTTCAATAATAACACCACGTACAAACGGGAGTAGAGTCAGCACTTGACAAGTTAGCACGGTTAAAATATAATACTATAACTCTGAGACCGCTGTGCGGCTGCCGGGCCAATTCCGGAGGGACAGTCGGGGTGGACCACAGGCACGGAGTGGAAAGAGACAGGCCCTGGTGGGCACCTCCGCCGAGACTGGACGGCCTCGACCAGAGCCTGGGCCACCACGCTGGGCTGGGCTGGGCTGTCCTGGCTCGCCCTGGGGCCGCCACAGCTCCTGCTGGGGAGAGGGGAGTCCCCGAGTCTCCGGGGACTGCTCCCCACCGGAGGCGGAGGCACGCGGCCCCTTCCGACCACGCCTAGGTTACACCGTCAGGTACTCTTTGAACGTGACGGTGAGGCAGTTCGCAGTGACATCGGTGATAATTATATTTCCAAAGAAGGGCTTGAACTCGCTCAGCGGCTCTGTGGGCTCGTCCTGGGCCTCAGCTGGAGGCTTCTCTGCCGCTGTCACCGGCCCCAGCGCCATGGCAGCTGCCGCGGGCACCTCGGGCTTCACCTGGAGTGAGCTGGGTGGCTCCCCGGCCTCACTGCGCGTCTTGACGCAGCGCAAGTCTATGGGCTCATCCAGGTCAGAGTCCAGTAGGATGACCTCGGGCTGTGGCAACGCAGCGGCAGAGGCCGGCGGCAGGTCTGCGGCAGGCTGCTCGGCGGCCGGGCTGCCCCCCAGGCAGGTGGGGGTGCTGATGCTGCGCGCAGTCAGCCGCTTCTTGCAGGGCTCCCGCTCACCGTGCGTCTCCGAGAGGCAGCGCTTGCGCGCGTGGGAGAGGTTGAGGCCCATGGTGTGGTGGTGGTGATGGTGGTGGTGGTGGTGATGGTGGGTGGGTGGGTGCGTGCCCCGAGCTGAGTCCCACGCCAGCAGGTCCGGCTTGGTGGTGAGCTGAAGGGGCTGCTCCGCCAAAGCCTCCTTTGTCGGGGAGAGCGTCGTTGGGGAGAGTTTGCGAGAGCTGGTTTCCTGGGGCTGTGGGTCTCCCGGGCCTGGTGCCTCCTCCTCCCGCCTCTTGCAGGATGCTTCGGGCTTCTTCTCCTCCGAACTGCAACTGCCCGCCACCTTTTTAAAAGTCCTGTCGGCTGGGGGGTGTCGCTCCTCGGGAGGGCGCTTCTTGTGGCCGGGGGAGCGCGCCTCTCCGTCCGCTGCCTCGCCCGACTTGATCTTCACCGCCTGCATGCCATTCTCCATGTACTTGCTCATCACGATGACGATGCGGCCGTTCTTGTTCTTGTTCTTGACGATCTTCATCTTGCCCCCTATGCCATTGCCTGTCACCGACTCTTTGGGGGCCGTTGTCATTCCGTTGGGGGGGCCCTTCTCAGAGCCCTTGCCTGGAGCCCCTGTTGCCCCGGCCAGAGGCTTCACAGCCCCCAGGTAGCCCTTGGCCGCTGTGCCATGGGCCCACTTGTCAGGCGCGTGGCCCTTGGCGCCCAGGTCCGGGCAGGTGGGGCTGGGCGCCTCCTTGTGGCCACCCTGGTACTGCAGGTCATACATCTTAGGGTCTGGCTGGTAGGGGTGGTGCTTCTTGCTGTTCAGCTGGTAGTAGTATTTGCCACTCTTGCCTGGTGGCGGGGGCTTGCCTGCTCTCTCCTTGCTGTGCGGCTGGTACTGATGGTGCTTTTTGCTGTTGAGCTCGTACTGGTGGCTCTGGCCCTTGCCCTGCGTGCCCAGCTCCAGCTTGGAGCGGTTATCAGCTGAGGAGTCCTGGAGCCCGGTCAGGACATTGGAGCGGCGGGCAAAGGTAGGTACCTGAGGGAGGGAGTGGGGTAAGGGAGGAGGTCGCTCCAGTGAGCTCCAGAAGCACCGGCAATCCCCACAGGGATATGCAGCTGCTTCATGGGGGACAGGGTTTGGGGGTCAGAGGAATTGGGAAAGGCTGGAGGGGGTCCCCAGGGCCAGGCACGAGTATTTACCTGCACCACCAGTGGCTTGGGCTTCGGCCCTCTCTTCCGATATCCCATCAGCTGCTCCTGCCGTTCCCTGAGGACGGAACAGAGGGCAGCGCAGTTAGTATCGTGTCATCTCCCCAATCTTCAGTGAGGCCCCACCTCTGGTTTAAGGCAGTGGCCAGCAGGATGTGCAGGCAGAGGTAGGTGGGCATCCTGTGCCATCCCCAGCTGCACCAGATCTCATCTACCTGAGGGTCCTCTGCCAAGGCTCCCACTTCTGACGGATCTACCTCGTCATAGCGGTGCAGCCTCTATGCCTGAGCTCCAAGCTGGGTCAGGATGAAGGGTGGCCCCACTGCACCCCCTTGGGGCCTCCGAGTGGGCCCAGGGTCCAGGGAATAGGGGCAACCTGAGCCGACCTGCCCCTCCCTATCAGAAGCACCGGATGCTAAGGACCTCATTAAGATTCAGATAGAGCTGCTGCAGAAGAGGGCTGGTTTTCTTAAAGGCCAGCCACTGAACAGGGGGAGGGGCTGTGCCCTTGTTTACACAGTGGCCAATGAGCCAATTAGGGGCTGGGGGCCAGCCCATACAACCAGAGTCTGGCCAGGTTCTCAGCCACCTGGTGAACTGGCCCTGGCACCAGCACTGCCCTGGCTGAGCTGGTGGGCGGGGTGGGGGCGGCCCCCAGAAGTACCGCCAGCTTGTTGGAGTTGGATCTGTGCCTTCTTGATTTCCTAATTAATAAAACCCATGGGTGGGGGTAGCAGGTCACTACGGCCTCCAGGTCTCCACTTTCAGCCAAAGGGTGACCTACCTGAGGGCTGACTGTCCCAGGCACTGCTGAGTCCTCCATAGGAGAGGGAAGTACCCGTCTGGAGTGCCAAAACTGCACCCATTCCCCGGCCAGGGATTCTCTCTCTAGCAGCCCTAGGCACCACCCCACCCCACTGCCCCTGCACTAACCCAGGAGTCTTGCCATGCCCTGGGGCCCGGACAGGGGACTGACTCCAAAGTTGCGTGGCATTGCAACAGCCTGCGTTTTAATTCTTCAGGGACCCATTATGCAACATGGCATCAGCCGCTGACATGGTTACAGAGTGTTGAACTCCCAGGTGCAGCTGGGGCAGGATCCCTGACCGGCGCCCCCCTGTGTCGCAGGAGAGCAACTTCCCTGCCAGTGGTTACCTCCGAGGGTCTACTTTAGTTTTAGGGCCAAACGTGCCACAGGAAATAATGCAAAATAAAAGGGGAGGAGGAAGGGAAGGCAGTGGAGTGTCTGAGCTCCCAGGGCTACTACTGTCCTTCCCCTCCATGCCCTGCCCCCTCTATCCTCTCCCAAACAGAACCACAGCCGCCACCAGTGAATCCAGCTGCAGCATAACAAGCATCTGTGCCCAAGAGGATGAGTCCCCCTCCCCAAGAAGCCACCCTTCCATCACCGGGCAGCACCCACCCCACACCCTTGGGCCGAGCTCCCCCTGCCCTGGTGGGGGCTCTGCCCCACTACAGAGCCCAGCGGGCCATGAAAGGCACAGGACTTCAAACACAATCTATTCCCTGCCATCCCCAGCTCCCTAGAGTGGGGGAGGGTGCAGGTTTAAGGCCTTGCCAACTCTTCTCCAGCCATCAACAGGTTAAATTCAGTTCCATGACGTCCTGGCGGTTTCACAATGCCAGCTCCTTTAGAGCTGCCCTGCGAGGTGCGGGTGCCAAGCGGCCAGTGGCTTCAGGAAAGCAACACCTAGGCTCCAGGGGTGGGGCTCCACAGTTGTGGGGGGGATAAGTGGAACAGGCAAAGCCTTGAGTTCTCCAGGGCAGCTGCAGAGCCCCCAGACACTCTTCCCACAGTTCCCCCCAAAACACAAGCCCTGCCTTCCAGAGCCCTTCCCTGCCCCCACTCCCAAGCTGTACTAACTGCCAAGGACACTGGTTAGAGAGGCCGAGGCTGCAGCCTTGGCCGTCCAGGCCCCACTGTGGGGGGAGGTTCCTACTGTCCTGTTCCCTCTTTCCCCCTTTCCCACCATGTGGGGCCCACTTTCCATTCCCATATACGGTCACGGAGTGGACAGTGGCTGCAGGGGCGCGCTCACCTGTTCTGGAAGGCGATCAGCAGCCTGGGATCCAGGATGTTCTCCTCCGGTTCCCACGTGTTATATCTTGCAAAGGAAAAGGGAGGGGGACATGGGTAAAAAAACACCGAGCCAGATTTGCAGCCTCCGGGAGGGGAATGACATAAGGCCCTGTTCTGTCTTCATGAACCGAAAGCCATTTAGCTGTGGTGGTGGAGGGTAGATTTCTGCAGGCCTGACACACTGCCTCCCCCGAGTCAAAATAAACACACAAGGACAGGAAGAAAGGGGAGGGCTAAGGAAAATGAAACTAGCAGTTTATTTTGCAGTTGTCAAGAATTTTAAGCATGTTCCTGCGACATGTTCCAAAGCCACTTTGCTCATCAGGAACCCTGCGTGCAAAGCAGCCGAGATGCAAAGTCGCAGTACCCCTCCTCCTCCTCTCCGGGCCCCGAGTCTCCGCGAGGGTTTCAGCCGTTCTGCATTTGACCCCTAATCCGATAACCGGCAGCCCAGCAGCAGCCCCCCACACCCTCCCGCCACCCAGGAGCCCGCTGTCACGGGCAAGCAACCCCCAAATACTCAGCAACACAAAAATATGCCTCTGTGTGTGTGTGTGTGCGTGTGCCTGCGCGTGTCTCCATCCGGTGCCTTCGCATTTCAAATTAAAGCAAAAAATTCCCCACCCAAAGCGCTGCAGTGACAGTTCCTAACATTTTCTGCCTCTTTTCCTCCCCTCTCTGCACCACTAGGAGGGAGAAGGCACACAATTGCATTTTGGTCGCTTTTTAATTTTTTTTTTTTTTTGGTTTTGCAATATGGAGCCGTTCGGTGGAGGGAAGGGGGAAAGGAGCCATTTTCTGCTGCACATCAGTCAGTGCCTGCGCCCTCCCTCCCTCCGCCGGCCTCCCCGGCTCGGCCCCGCGTCTCTCCAGCTCCTCCGGCTCCTTTTAGTGCATAAATTAGTGATGGCATTTCCCGGAGAGCGGAGCACAACACAGGGCGCCGGGCTCGGGCTCGGCGGCTCGGCTTCCCAGTGCCTGCCACCGACTTCCCCACCCCCCCTCCTCCACCCCACCTCCACCCCGCCTCCCGTCCGCTCCCCCACCACCCCACCAGCTCGGCGGGTCCGGCCACCCGGCGCCCCGCGCCGCGGCACCCGGCCGCCGCCCCCGCGGCCACTTACTTGGGAGACCAGCCTCTCCATTTCACCAGATACTCCACTCTGCCCTGGGGGAAGAGACAGCACTCCATCAGCTTCCGCGGGATCCCCTGCTCCGGCCCGCAGCCTCCCCACCCCCTCCCCGCCTCTCGCGGGCTGCTCCGGCCGCGGCTCCCTCGCCGTCGCCCCTGCGCCACCCTACCTTGCGGATTCGCTTCTTCTCGATGCTCTCCACCGCGAAGACGTGCTCGCCAACAGCTGGTAGCTCCATGGCCGAGCCCGGGCGCGCCAGGGCGCGGGGGCCGGCACCGCTGCACACACCGCTGGCTCCCGCCGGTGCCCAGCCGCGAGCCGGGCGAGGCACCCCGCCGCCCGCTCCGCACAGCCCCGCACCGCCCCGCACCGCCCCTCCGGCCGCCGCTGCCCGCGCCCTCCCGGCTCTCGGCTCGCGCTCGCTCAGACAACTGAGCCCGGGCCGCGGCTGCACAAGAACTCATGCAAATCCCGGACGTCAGCGGGCGGGGCCTCGCAGGGCCAGCTCGGCGTCAGGGGGCGGGCCGCGGCGCGGATTGGCGCAGCCGGGCCTACCGGAGGCCCCGGGCCCTGGCGGCGGGGGAGGAGGCCCGGCGCGGGAGGGGGCCGGGCGGAGGCGGGGGCCGGGGAGGTGCGGGGGAGGGCTCGGCGGGCCTGGAGAGGGAGCTGGGGAGGGAGCGGGGCCCGAGAGGGGAGGTGTGCCTGGCCTGGCCAGTTCGACGCCCTGGCCCCCCACCGCCCGCCGGCCTTTCCCAGTGTGCACGGCCCGGGGACCCCTGCTGGGGGCCACAGAGGCATTCGCGGCGGTTCGCGGTTGCTCGGAATTGCGTGGCAGGCGGCTCCGGAGGCTCTGGAAGCCGCCGGCAGGGGGCGGAATCGGGGAGGGGGCAACTGGCGCCCCCACCCTCCAGGCCCTTTGCCCCGCCCCGCGAGGCTTTGGGCTTTTAGGCCGGCGGGAAGGGCAAGGAAGGGCGAGGAAGAGGGGTGGGGAAGGAGACGGAGCACAAGGTGTGAAGGAGTTGGATGGAAAAGGCGAGGCAGGGGACGGGGACGTCCGGCCCGGGCCACATCGACCTAGAGCCTCACCGGGAGAAGGCTTGGGTCCAGACTCACTGCCGGTCCTCAGCGGCTCCCGACTGCCGCTTAGCCGCGCTGGATGTCCGGTTTCCAGCGGGCCCCCGCCGCGCAGGACGTGAGGCGGGGAGGACAGAGCAGGGCTCTGGGGAACGTTTGGGTCGGCTTGGGGGCCTAGGGGCCTTCGTGGGGTCCTGGGAGGAACCTCGAAAGGGGGCAGAAAAGAAGCTGGGGCTGAGCGGTGGAAGAGCGGGCGGCGCGAACGTAAGGCGAATGGAACAGCCGGAGAGCCACGCGAGTCTCGCATTCCTTAGGAGTCCGCATCCCTTGGTCCCCGTCTGGCAGCCCAGCCACGGCCCTGGGCCGCGGCCGCAGGAGCCTCCTAGTGTGAAGTTTAGCACCTCCGGCGGCCGGCGAGACGGCGCGTTCTGGCGTGCGGCTCCGGCGTCCGGCTGGGGGAGCTGCTGCGCCCCACGCGGCCTCCCGAGGGCGCCGGCGGCGGCCCGCGAGCTCCACGGGGTCAAGGTGGGGGGACTTGGCGAGGGGCTAGACAGCCCGAATGGGAGGGGCAGGGGCGCGTCTGGCCAGGGGTGCGTCCCGCCCCGGCCCAGGGCCCTTGAAGGACAAGGCAGCAGGAAGCTTGCGCAATCGCTTGGCTGAGCGTCCATAGAGAAAGAAAAAGCTCAAAAGCCGAGCAGGAGTGGAGTGAGCGAGGGGGGCGGGCAAAGAGCCATCCGGGTCTCCGCTTCTGCCTTGCCGGGAGTCCCCGAGTCCCCGGGACCTCCGGGAGGGTGGGGAGAGGCGAAGTGCAGAAGGGAGCTCCCAAAGCCGGCCGGTGTTCTTGTCCTCCCGGGAACCCCCGAGCACCCTGCAGACAGTTTAGTACTCAACACACGGCGACTCCACCGTGTCGCTTATGGCTCGCAGCTCCCGCGGCCGCCTCTGTTCCTACTGCGGCTGCTGGAGAGCTGCGTGGCTCCCCTCGGAGTGCGGAGGTGGAGGTTGTCTTTTGGAGACAGCAATGTGGGGAGACCTTGGTGCTCAGCAACCGATCTCCTTTGAGTTTGAGGGCGCAAACCTAAAATTCTCCGAGAAGAGGAAGGGTAGCGGGGCAGGCCGAGGGCTGGTTGCAGCCCTCCTGACCATCGTGGCTTGTAGAGAGAGATACAGGAAGAGAGTTTTCTCTTGTCATATCTGGTTTTTTTGGGACACTTGCCCACGGAGAGAAACTCTGGCGCGGGAAGGGACAGTCATGCGTTCACCCTGAGCCATTCAGGCCGTCCACACTGCCGGTCCGTCGCGAGGTCTGTAGCGACCGAGTCTGGCAAGTCCCTTGTTCGGGAAAAGATTGAGCTTTTAGAGACTCTGCCCGCCCCTTACTCGAAAATCCCCCGGAAAACCTATTTGCTAAGGGTGTTTCCGCGGCGTCCAGGTCGGGTGTGCCCGGGAAGGCGAGCGGCCGCTGCAGCCTTCCTGCCGCCAGGGGCGTCGGACTGCGCAGCGGCGCTTCGGCTCTCTGGGCTCAGGGCCCTCTGGACCCACGCTTGGGCCCTCCGGGGCTACTGGGCGGGACTGGGTGCCCCGAGGACGACGTTGCGCTGGAGCCGGGCTGAGCTGGGAAGCAAGGAGGGCTTCCGCCCGCCAGCACAGCAGACCTTTTCTGTAGCTGCTGGTGAGGCAGTGTAAGGGGCGTCCGGGCTCCCCAACACTGCGGGAGAGGTCACCCACAGGCTACGCAAAAGTCCAGAGCCAGCATCGCCCCACAGCTCCCTCCCTCTCTGGGCCTTCCAGGGGACGATTGGGAAAGTGGCCGAAACACAGATGCACCGGACAAACACAGCAACTCACTTCCCTGGCGATAGGTCGTGTATTTGCCCTCGTGGGCAGTGGGTACATAGGGAGAAAGGCGATTCCTGGACCCCTGTCCTAACCTCCGCACGGGCCCAAGACCACCCCTCATCTTCCAGCAGGCATGGGGAGGAGCTTGGGTCTGCCCAGCAATAATGGACAGCAGGGCAGAAGGGGGACAAAAATCTTGGAGCGATCCTTGGCCCCCTCTCCACGTGCCCTTGCAGCCCTTCTTGAGAAACCTCCCATGGAGCCTCCCTTACCACCCTAACCGCCTGTCATCCCCAAGGCCAGGATTCTCAGAGCCCAGAGCCCTGGGCAGGGGCCCCTGTCCCAGACCCCGGATGTCTAGCGCCCCACGGGAAAGAGCTGCTGAGAGTCGCTGGTCCCTACATTTGACGCTGCCCCCTCTCAGACAGGATCAGGTGACACCCCAGCTCTGCAGCGGGGCAGAAGCCCTACGGATGCCGACTTGGTCTGGGGCCCTCGGGGGGCCTTCAAGGGCCCCCAGAGAGGTGCGGCGCTCCGTTGCCCAGCGGTAGGATCGTGCCTGGAAGGGAGAGGGCTGAGAAGCGAGCCCTGGAGACGCCAATAACTTCTCAGTGATGGTGAACTGGAGAGAGTTTACTGAGAGTCCAGTCTCAGAAGAGGTGCGACCAGCACCAACCAGAGAAATAAAAGACTTCTTAAAGGAACTCTCTCCCGGAGTGGGACCTTTCGCTTAGGAGCTTGCCACCGCCCAGCCAAGCTGCCCAGCTTAGAGCTCTGCTCGGAAGGGGCGGCCGGCCTGTGGCTTTCTGACCAGCTGCCCCCAGGTGGATTTCAGGCTGCCCAGAGGGAATTCACCAGTATGACTGCAGATCTGCCCCGGCTTTGGCAGGAGCTCATTCCTCTCCCCTCTTTCCTGCTGCCGTTTGTAATTTTAGTGGCAACTAAGAGGGGCTGACTTGGGAAGACTGCTGGGGTAGGGGACACCCTGCGAGTCCCGCGCTCCTCATTCTCCACCTGCAGGAAGACAGGCTTTGTTCCTGAGGACGCCCCTTCAAGCGTCGCGTCCCCGCTCCCAGGTTTCTGCTCTTTGTCACGGTGCCCATCCACAAAGGGCTCAGTTTTCATCTGCGCGACGAAGCTCCGACACCCCCGGGACCCACTCCAGAGGGCCGGGAGGGGATGCGGGCTGGCCGGACTGGGTGCGGGGGCGTGGACCCGGGCCAGGAGCGCAGCTCGGCTGTGGCCCTTTGGTAGGGCCCGGCACCCCTCGGGGCCACACTGGCGCCTGCAGGGCCGCGCCTCTGCATTGCGGCACGCTGGGCTGGCGGGCGCCGAAGCGAGACGCGCGGTTGACGGCGACGCCGGCCGGCCCATCCTCTCGCAGCGTCAGGCAGCCGCCCCAGGCTGGGCCGGAGAAGCCCACCCGGCCCCCGCCCCGCACACAGTCGCCAGGCTCCGCCGGCCTGGAGATCTGCGCCCCCGGGACCATATTTCAAATATGATCTTTGGAGCCGCCGCCGCCGCCGCCGCCGCCGCTGCCGCCGCCGCCGCCGCCGCCGCGCGCTCACAACGGCCTCGGCGTACTGTGTGGTTTTTATTTTGCTTTCGTTTGCCCACGGCCTCGCCGCGGGTCCCCTCTGTCCCAGAGGTGCGCCCCTCCACGCCCGCCCCTGCGTTTTGCTCTCGGGTGCCCCCGTCGCGCGCCTAAACCCAGTGGGGCCCACACACAGGGTAGATTTCTTTCTTCCTTTTTCCAACCAAGAGCTCGCTGCTGCAGCAAGCCCGGAGATGAAATGAAAATCGCTTGGCGGACCCCGAAGTGGTCGTCAGCCGAAGCGCCCCCGCCCCCGCCCCCACCCTCCCCTCCCTTCCCCCGCCCCTGCCCCGCGGCGCGTCCAGAGTTAAGCGCGCGCCCGAGAGGGTATTTGGAACTGGGGGCGCGAGAAGAGGGGGCGCCGGGCGCGGCGGACGTGGAAGCTGGGCTCGTGCGCGTCCCCTCTTCCCCACCCTGGGGCGGAGGGGCGGCTCTGATCGCGAGGGCCCGGTGCGTCTCTGCCTCCCGGGCTGGCGGGGAGCCCGGGCTGGCCGCGGCCCGGAACCGCGGGGACGCTGCTCGGAGGCCGCGTCCTGCGTAGCCCGAGCGGGGGAGGGGACGGAAGCTCAGAGCCGCGACCGCGCGTCGCCGCTCGCCGATCGATCCCCAGGGGCGCGAGCGCGGCGATCCCCGCTGGACACCGCTGTGTGTGGGGGTGTCCCTGTAAGACCGAAGGCCGAACGAAGAGGGCGCCCAGCGACCTTGTGGCCGTGGGATGGTGGCTGCTAGGGCCGGGCCAGACCACAGCTCGGTCCCCACTGGGTAGGGGCGGGAATGCCTGGAGCACCCCTCCTTCCCCCAATTCCATATTGTTTGTGTCGGGCCGGGATTTGGACACTTCTGGAGCTGTGTCTCACCATGGTGCAACTTCATCTCTCCCTGTCTAGGCCCCTGTCCCTGCCCCACCCCCACCCGCCCTGACGAGGTCTTGGGACGTGGTCACCCAGGCCATCCTTGGCCCCGCCCAAACCATTCCGTGTCCCTTGGCCATCCTGAACCTTGAAATGTGAGGGTGTCGTCAACCCCCACCTCTAGAGAGATAGTCCAGGCTTGCCCAAGAAGTCCCCCTCCCGTTTCTTCCCAAAGGACGTTTCTCTGGATGGTCTCTGGAGACTCCCGGGGCACCCCCTGGGCTCCTCACCTGCCAGTTCTGGGTGCCCAGGAGGGGCCGGGGCGAGGGCACGGAGGAGCCTGCACTGGCTGCGCCCTCCCCTAGGGGGCGGGCTCCCCTCGGGCTGGCCCGCGGCTGTGGGCCTGGCCTTGCCGTCCCTCCGCGCCTCTTGGGCGGTGGAAAGGAGGTCTCACGCTCGGGGGCGAATGGAGGTCGCGCTGTGTGAGCGCGGGAGTCCCGCGCTCCCTTCCCCCTGAATACCCCTCCCTTCGTCCCCTCCAGGTGACTGCAGTCTTTCCAACCAGAAACAGCCAGCTCCAGAGGGACTTTGAACCTTAGGAGCCCGGCACGCTGAAGACTGAAGTTACCCGGTGGAGACCATTGTTTTCCTAAAGGCGTCCCTTGCTCAACTCCCTTTCTCCCGCTCTGGGGGGACAGGCTCCCGCGCACACAGCCCTTTTTATTGGAGGCGTCTTCGAAGGGAAATCTCTGGTCCAGAGCATCACAAGGCCCCTTGACTGAGATCAAAGGCCAGTAAGAAGCAAGCTGTGAGTACTGTGCAGGTTTCTCCAGGGAGCCGGCCAGCCTGGGGTAGGCGCCCTGGGGAGGGGCCCTAGAACCCAAGCCCCACTATCATTTCCCCTAAACTGGGGTCCACTAAAGACAGGTGGGCCTCCCCATGCCTCAAAGGCTGCTCCCTTTCGCTGTTGACCGAGGAGGGTGGAGTCCCAAGAGGTCCTGCAGGTAGGGGAAATGGACCCGCTGACCTAGCCCTCTGATGGAGTCGCTGACCTCCAGAGTGGCCAGGGCTGGCTCAGTGTGTTTTGGGATTATATATCATCACAGGGTGAAGTTCCACATAAAATTCTGTATTCTTTTATTTTTTTTCCTCACTCCAGTGCTTCCTGGCAGAGCCATTTTGTCATGTCCAGCCAGGGTCATTGCAGGCCACCTTCACTTTTAGGGACCCACGAAATATTCTCATTTTTTTTCTTAAATTATTTGAAATAGTGTAAAAAAGTGTGAGGTCATGAGTTCAATCCCCAGCACAAAAAAAATTGTGTGAAAATACATAAAACTTACCATTTTAGTCATTTTTCAGTGCACGGTTCAGTGGCATTAAGCACACTGGCGTAGCTGGGCAGCTGTCACCACCAGTCACCTCTAGAATGATTTGATTTTCCCATCCTAAACCCTGTCCTTGTTAACCCTAAACTGCCACTGCCCTGCCCAGCCCCCGAAACCCCTCCTCTGCTCTCTTACTGTGAACATGGCCATTCCAGATGCCTCCCAGAAGTGGCATCGCACGGGGTCTGTCCTCCTGTGGCTGGCTTATTTCATGGAGCAGCAGGACCTCCAGTCTCCCATGCTGTGGCAGGTGTCTGAATTTCCTTCCTGTAGAGGAGCTGAATGATACTCCATTGTATGAAGACACCATTTCTTTTGAAATCAGAAGAAGAAAAATGAAAACCTTTGTGTCAAAGAGAATGTTTTCATCTATAATATCAATGAGCTCATTGGTATAGTTGTAAAGTGTAATTTTTAATATTTTTTTAATAAAAAATACAAATTTATGGAGGCAGGGGTTTGTTCAGGCTGATGTGTCCAAGAAACTCAGAATGAGCCCCACTATTGGGAAGGTCCCACGGTTGGCATCTCTGGGAAGGCTTGGTGGTGCAGATCACCAGCTCTCCCTGTGCAGGCCCCAGCGGTGTCCGTTGGTGGCCCTGGACCAATGGCCCTGGGAACAGAGGGTCCGCCTGCACATGTGGCCTAACTCTGGGCATCCTCAGGCCACTGCTTTCAGAAAGCTGGCTTCTGTTTGATGCCACAGATACAAAAGCCATGGCAAGCACCAGGGAAGAATCACAGGCCTGCCTCTCTTTCCTTTAGAGTTCAGTTCTGTGGTGCTCCGAGCTGGCTCTGGCCCTGTGAATTTCTCCCGGATGTCCGTCTGGCCTGTGTCATTGAGTTGATCGCCCTGTGATTTGACAGTAATGATTGTAATGGGCTGATTTTGTATTCTTCAACTCATTTGGACTGGAAGGTTCAGAGATGGACCTGCGTCCCCACCCCCACTTCCCCCCTCAGAACTGGTGCTTTCTTTGATTTGAGAGAAACGGCAGTGTCTATGGAAGAAAATACACACTGAGAAAAAGGCCCTTTGCCTTCTGAACCCACTGATGATTACTGGGTTTTATGTTTTCAACCTATAGACCAAGAACGAGCACCGTAGGTGTCAAGAAATACCACGCAGCGCTGCAGGAGACTCTGTGGGAGAGAAGCCTTTCCTGGAATTCTGAAGCCCAGCTACAGCTGCTATGGACACTGAGCTGCCCGAGGCTCGCTCCCTCCAGCATTCTGCTGGTGGGACCTTTTCATCTCCTTGGTTTCTCACTGACAAAGACACGTTCCCATTTTCCCCCAACCTGACTTCTGCCTTGGTTCCCCCAATAGCCCTGGACAGACAGTGGACAGACAGACAGATGCGAGGCTGTAGATGTTCTGTGACTGAGCCCGGGGGAGCTGGGCCCCAGGTCATTTCCCACTTAGCTCTCAGGCTGACCACAGGGAGCCACGCCTGCCTCCTGCTGACTCTCACGCATCCAAAGGATCCCTAAGAATCACCTTTCTGCGCTGGACCTGCCCAAAGAGTCCTGCACACTGTGTCTGCACACTGTGTCCTGGCTCTGGGCAGCTCTGCTGTGTGCCCTGGGAGGCTGGCGCCAGTGGACACAGCCTGTGGAATCACCCGCACTGCTTCCGAGCAGCAGCCGTGGTGAGGCCGCCCTCGTTTTTCATGTCGCTCATTAGAAGCCTGATTAGTAGCAGCACTCACCAGTGATTTCCTCGTCAGGTCAGCCCGGCTCCTCTCCCGGCAGACACCACCCCCCAAGAAGGCTGGAGTGAAGGCGGAACATCCTCCTCCTGCAGCCCCAGCCCCTGGGTAACAAGAGCTTTATTGTCAGATTCCTAGGACTGGGGCGTGGGGACACAAAGGGGAGTCTCTTGCCACAGAGTGGAAAAGGGACTGTGCTTGGGGCAGGGAGGGTCCCCTGCTTTAAAGCCTCAGGTGCTCGGCCTTGCGCCCTCCCTTGGGTCCTGTGCTGGCGAGGAAGCTCTGGAAATGTGCCTTTAAGGCCAGAGCAGCACCCGGAGACAGCAGCGCTGAGGAGGAGAGGGCTGCAGGTTACCAAGGCGAACCTGTCGATACAGTATTGAACAGGCTGCTCCAACAGGCCATAATTGTCTGTCTCAAGCAGTCAGCCCCTGCTACTCCCTCCGTGGCCTGGAGGGCTGCAGGCTCCTAGCAGGGCCAACATACTGGGGAAGGTGAAGACCAGGTTCCCAGGAAAGGGAACCCCCCAGGGCCCCATCCCTGAAAGGACACCTGACGTGGGGACCCAGAAGTTCCTTTCTTCCTCACGCCCATCCTTGCTTCCGACTTGATGTAACACAAAGAATATCCCAGTTCGTGGGAACCTGGCCATCTTTATCCAGGGGACCTGCCACGGCTGGATTTTCCCACCTTCCTACCAGTCCCTGACAAGTCTAGGGGGGCTGTGGGTTTACCTTGAAGTGTAAATTGAAACCATGAAGGCCTTTACTCAAAGATTATGAAGATTTTTTTTTTTTTTTTGTACCAGGGATCGAACCCATGACCTCGCACTTGCCAGGCACGCGTTTATGTCACTGAGCTAAACCCCCAGCCTGATTCTGAAGAATTTTAAGATGATAAACACGAAACCATTGTGGGGCTATTCTGGTGGCAGCCCTGTGGGGCTGTCCTCCCATGCCCTTGAAGCCTAGCTGTCCTTTTGCCTGGCAGTGGCTGGCTGTCCCCTGTCTGTTAGTTATTCCCAGATGCAACTCGGCTCCTGTCTGGCCACTGTTTCCTCTGGGCCTCTTGGCCTCCACCCTGGATAGACCAGCTCACAGGAGCCGTGTTCTCAGGGGAAGCTCGACCCTTCAATCTTGTAATCCTTGTCAGGAAGGTCAGGTCCAGTCCTGGGGTGGGGGGCAGAGAAGTGGGTGGAGGGGCCTGGGGTGAGGCAGGCCTTTGAGGTGTGGTCTGGTCAGCCCCCAGCCTGCCGGGGCCTCCCTGCCAGGCGTCCTGTCCTTCCTTTTCCTCCGCGGGTGATGTCAGCCAGCCTCCCTGGTGGGGAAGAGACGCCCTTGTGGGGCCTGGCGGGGCGCAGGCACATGAGACCTTCCATCCGCCTGCTCCCTACAGCGCTTGTCTTCAGCTCTGTCGTGGGGCTTCCTCACACCCAGGGTGCTGCCAGTTGATGGGGGTCTCAACTCCCCCTCGCTGTCCCCAGGTCCCCCACATCAAAGGTGCTGAAAGTCAGAGATTCCTGGCTGGACCGTGACTGGACCCTCAGACAAGGGAGACAGGATGGCGCATGCTGACGCTTTCTGGCTGTCCCTCTGCCCTGCGAGGGCAGGAGGGCAGAGTGCGCGGTTAGAGCAGAGTGGCCTGTGCATCTCTTCGCTTCCACCTGCTTGCTGCCTATGTGAGTCTGGGCCTCAGTTTGCTCATCTGCAAAAAGAAAAGGTTTTGTTGGTTCAACACCCTACAGAGTCCTCCAAGACCCGGCGTGACCTGTCTTTCACCCTATGGCTTTCTCTCCTGCCATTCTACCTGTTGCACGCTCTACTGTAGCCCTGTGTGACCCACGCCTGAGCCTAAACACACCCAGCATGTTGCTGCCTCAGTGCCTTTGCACTGGAGGTGGCTGCAACCAGGAATTTTCTTCTTCAGTTATCTGCATGATTCTCTTCTATTTGTTCAAGCTTTTGCCCCAATGTCATCTTTTCCATGAGCTGGCCCTGACCACCTGATTATCATGGCCTCTCCCTGCTGCCACCCACATTCCTGATCCCTCTGTCTGAGTTACTTTCTCATTGCTTTCTCATTTCTCATTCTCATAAAATACCTGACACCCACAAGTTAGAAGAGGAGGCGAGGCGTTTATCTTTAGCTCACATTTTGTAGAGGTTTCAGTCCACTGTGGGCTGGCACTAAGGCAGGGCAGCGTGGCAGAGGGGGCGGCGTGCAGGAAGCACAGAGGGGAGAAGGGAGGAAGATAGAAAATTCCGGGCCACACCCACAGTGGCCCCCCTTTCCACCAGGCTTCACCTCCCAACGTCTATAAACCCATCAGTGGGCCAATCCAGCATCACCTGCGTCCAGACCCCTCCCAGAAGCCCCACCTATGACCACCTCACTGTGAGCCCTAACACTGTCCCCTACCCCATGGCCCGCCCGCCATCAGACAGAGCCATCAGCCGCACAGCGAGCCTGCCTGGTGGCCACCTCTCCTTCCAGGTCACCCGCCCCCAAGGCCAGGCGAGGCTCGCTTCCCCATGTGTCCCCAGCATCTAGGATGGTACCTGGCACGTGGAAGGTGCCCAGGGAGAATTTGCTGAGTGAGCGCTACATGAGTACAAGTTTGGCTCTGCGAGCCGCTCAGACGCCTGCCTGAGGAGCCTACCCTGGCTGGCTGCGGCCCGAGGTTCCACGTTGCGAAGTGCTGGACCCCGTTAAACGCTGCCCTATTGCACGTAAATGATTTCAATTTGCCATTAAATAAGTTGCGGTAAGAACAAACGCAACGCGTACTCGTGTCTCATTCCCTCCTAGTCTTTGCAATTCCAAACCCCACTTTCCCCATCTCGAGGTTATTCATGTCTGTGGTGTCTCCTTAAGAGGTGGGTCTATCTCCATAAGCTCATCATGAAAATATCCAAGACGAAAATACAGCTAGTGGACCTGGGCTATCAGCTGAGCTCACCTGAAAGGCCCAGAATGCTCGCTGTGTCTCCAGATAGGACGAAGGTACGCGGTGCCAAGTCTGACCAAATCTTCGCTACATCACCGAGTTTACTGACTACTGCAGCCAAAGTGCCGTAAAGTAAAACCGCAGGAGTCAAGTCACGCAGATACTTTCCCACCATCCTAGGTGAGAACCTGTAAGCTGAGGCCTCTGTCACGGGGCCACAGTGTACCTTGCCCAATTCCACACTGGGAGGTTGAGACCAGCCATGGGAGAAGTTTTATGCCACAGAAATCTACAAACACTACAACTTGGAGTGTGGCTTATGTTCCATTGATTGCCTAGATTCAAGAAGGTGATAGAATTTTAAACAAAATGGTAAAAAAAAAAAAAAAAGGCCTGGAGCATTCTGGGAGGCTGAGGTAGGAGGATCACAAAATTGAGCCCAGCCCGGCCAGCTTAATGATTTAGCAAGACTTTGTCTCAAAATAAGAATTTTCAACAAGCCTAGGGACGCAGGTCATGCGAAGGCTCTGGGTTCAATCCCTAGTACCGTATACACACAAAGGAAATGATAGCACAATGCTTCACAATGCAGGTCACGCGGAAAGGTGTGTCTTGTCCACAGCTGACACCCTCCTTCGGTTGGAAGAACGCCTGATTCAGAGAAGTCACTCGCGGTGTTGCAGACACGCCCAGTCTCATGCAGTTCCTTGTCGTTTCATTTCATTCTCCCAGTTAGCTTAAGGAAAATATCAGCGACCACTCACATCAGAGCTCTGCTCATTTATCACTTGCAAGGACGGCTGGCTTTTGACGCAAGAGTTTGGCAGGAGACACCAGGGGCGTTTTGTGACTCCACGATGGGGCGGAGGTATAGCGTCTGCAGTCAAGACCCTGGTATATTTATTTATTGTCAGTTACATGCTTCGCATCCTGGGCATCATCAGTACAGCTAATAATAAGTCGATATATTTGTGTGCATATATTTTTTTTCTCCAGAGCACCGGCTGTTAACTTGTGAACACCCCACACAGGGACCAGCTCAGAGGAGACATTTAGCTTATCATCAACATGTAGAACATATTTTATACAATGAGGGTGAGGGGACTAATTGGGCTCCACAGTAACCAGTCCCCACGAAGGCAACGAGACGAGAGGAGAGACCACCCTGGACCCATGGGTGGCCAGAGCCAGGTATCGGGGAGGGGGGCCGAGGGTAGAAGGGAGGGCGCGTTGCGTAGGTTGTGGCACATGGTGGAGCCCAGGCCTGTGGAAGGTGGAGCAAGCTTTCCGGAGACGCCTTCAGCTCTAAGTCCAAGGACATTGTGTGGTTGGCGTTTTGGGGTTTGGAGACACAGCCTGATCTCAGACTCTCTAGGTAGCCCGTGCTGCCTCCAATCTGTAGTTCTCCTTCCTCAGCCTCCCAGGAGCTGGAATCACAGTGTGTGACTCCACTTCTGGCTCCCAAGACATTCTGCTCCCTCCTGTGGGCTGCAGTCCCAGGGGTCAGGCCTGAGGCATCATCCCAAAGGCAGCTGGCCCCAGGCCCTGTCCTCCTAGTGTCAGGGGGCCCCGAATGTCTCAGAATGGAGCACAACTCTCCTCTCCTGGCCTCTATATCTGCTGCGCCCAAGGTCTAAGCTGGTCTAAGCTGGGCCCTGACCTTCCTCTTGCTTTTGGGAAAGAATTCTGTGAGGCTTTTTTTTTTTCTAATTGTATTTGCGTTAAGCGTGCTTTAGACTGGGTGGACAGGGAAGGCCTTGCTGAGCGAGCTCCCTGTGATCTGTAGCCTGATGGGGAGGAGCCATGTAATTATGGGGGGAGTCATTCCTGGGAGTAGGGACCATAGGGGCAAAGGCCCCAGGCATGCCTGGGGATCAGAGGAAGACAGGGGAGGGAGTGGTGTAGGCTGGGGAGGCAGAGTAGCAGGGCAGGTTAGGGGCAGAAGGCAGACGCCTGAGGGTGTGTGACTAAGCTATCCGACCAGATTGTCCTTACCATGCAGAGCGGCCTGGAGGAAGAGCTGCTGCCTCAGTGCTTGCTGGGGGCAGAGAACCAGGAGGCTACTGCCCTCCTCGGTGGCCTTTTTTCCTTCAACTTGTTATCATCCCAGAAACATGCCGGAAGTCCCATCTCTTCAGAGTGTGTGTTTGATAACAATTCCAGCAGCCAGACTGCATGGGTCTGCAGCCCAGCTGGGCTCTTTATTCACCTCTAGCAATTGTCCTCTGTCTCCATGCCTCAGTTTCCTCATGCTGAAAACAAGAGTGAGGATAAAACAGCCAGTCAGCCCTTGAAGGTTAACTGGATTGGCAAACGCAGCACAGCCCTGGCAGGAGTGAGTGCGCATTGGGAGTGAGCTACCACTGCAGAAGTTTTGCTTTTGTTTTGTTGTTAAGGTATGGAGAGCTGGATGTGGTGGTGCAGGCCTAGAATCCCAGCATTCTGGAGGGCAGAGACAGGAGGGTTGAAAGTTCCAGGCCAGCCTGGGCAAGTTAGTAAGAGTTTCTCACAAAAGTAGCTCAATGCAAGGGTGCTTGGTTCAATAGTTCAATCTCCAATGTTGGAAAGAAAAAGCGGGGGGCAGAATTCATATCTGGGAAGCCAGTCCTTCCTCCCTGCGGGTCAGCGAGGAGGTGGGGTGTCTGGGGCCCAGGCTTCCCTTGTGGGGTAAATCTCATCTTGGACCTGCCTCTCCTGCTTTCTGGCTGGTCTGAACTGCCTCCCCTGTGGCGTCCTGAGGGGAAATAGATGTCACATGGGTCTTGGGGAAGCTTCAGAGCCAAGGAGGACCCCGCAAGCCTATGGAGGCCTTGAGGTCCGCAGGCCTGGGGCTCAGAAGCAGAGCTGTGGCTGTTGCTTTGCTCCTCTGCCCTTGACTGGCCCCAAGCACAGAGAAGTGTCCTCTCTTTCGAGTGAGTCTCTCAGGATGTCCCCAGTGCAGGGCAGTGAGTGATCTGGGCCACAGGAACCCTGGAGGGACTGAGCTCCGTGCTGGTGGGTGCGGCTTCTTGGAGGAGTGGAGCCCGGAGCGGGGGCGTCTGCATCCTCTGTGCTGGGCCTTCAGCTTGCTGTGTACAAGGATGCTGTGTTAGCACGTGGCCTTGGTGCCAGCCTCAGACATAGGGGACCTGGCTGAGCGGCTCAGCTGCTCAGGGCAGGACGGAACTAATGTGTAGCTCAAACCGGGGTGGAGGAATGGGCTGGTGGGTGAGACGCAGTGTGGCTCTCAGGGAGCCACCTACCAGCCTGCACCGAGGACTAAAGCTGGCTGAGTCAGATGCTGGGGGAGGTGGTACCCAGCAGCCGTGAGCACCACACTCTTACCTCCTTTGAGAGCTGTGTCTTATCTCTGCCTCCAAAGGGGGAGACAGGCTCCAGCTGGCTGTGCCAGGGCTGCTCAGGAGCCCTAGGTATTGCTGCAGCGTGGAGCATCTAGACACAGGCCCCTGCCTCCCACAGCTTACGGCATAGGAGGCGGCAGGGGAGAGGTTGGGCAGAGGTGGCTTCTGGGTCCATCAAGCATGGGCTGAGCACTTGGTGAATGTGCTCTTGTCCTGTCCCTGCTGTCACTGCCTGAGACAGTCATCACTACCCTCAGCCCTCTGGGGAGCACCGAGGCTCAGAGTGATGTGACATTCGAGGGGATATTATTTGGCACAGATCTTTGGCGGTATAATTAAGGCTTTGTACATGAGATCAGCCTGGATTAGGGTGGGCCCTAAACCCAACAGCAAGTGGGCATTTAAGATGATAAAGAGACATACACGACATGTCCCTTCTCTCTGCAGAAGCCACATGAGGCCACCTCTGATAATGTAGCCACAAGCTCAGGGATACTAAGGACCTCTAGGAAATCTAGTGGGCCAGGCAGGATGCTTTCCTGGAGAGAGGTGACTCCTTCATCTCCAGAATGTGAAAGAAGCCAGTTCTGGTTTTTAGGCCCACAGGTCGTTTGGGGTGGAGTCAGGATTTGACCACTGGAGTGTTTGAGGCCTGGGTTCCTCCCACCTTTAGCCCTGGGAATTCCTTCATCTCACCAAGCTGGCTCCTGAAATGAACCATCCTGAATGTGCGAGATGTGATGAGGGATAGAGCAGGCCACTAAAAGGATGCACAGCACAGTGTCACTCAAAACCCCCAAGTTTTCTCTAAGCACAAGAGAGAGATCTGACAAGTGGACATCTCAGGCCCTGCCCTGCCTTTCCCGTGGCCCCTGCCCTGGGTCCTGTCCAAACGTTTGAATGCCCAAGAGAGAGCAGGTTTGGGGTCTGGCCTCTGCTTCACGCTGCGAGCCCACCCAAATGCCATCTCCTGAATCATCCAGTCCCTCTGGCACCCTCGGCAGCCTTGGCTCTGTCCCCCCACACTTGGCTCCCCTTTTGGGCCCTGGTCAGTTTAGGAAAGGGATGGACATTCAGGGATGGGCAGGCGTGAGGACTTTCACTTGTACAGCAGCTCCCTCTAAAGGCTCTGGTGTTTCATAGATGAGGGCCCGAGGCTTAGATGCTGACTGAATGGCTTCATGTGGTTGCCGAGGGTCAGAGGGGACTGCAAACGTCACCCTATCTCCACAGCCTGCGCTGGTCACAGCCTCGGAGCCCTCCTGTGTGCTGATCCCACTGGTCAGCTGACTCTGCTGAGTCTAGTTCCTGCTCACCCCAGCCCCAGCTCTGCTGCCTCCCCCCGGGGTGGGGGAGATGCAGTGCCGCCCCACCCTACCACCCCCACACCTGCCACTCTGTTGTTGATGCCCCATCGCACTGTGCGGGAAGATTAAACCGTTTCACACCTGTGTACACGTGTGCCTTATCTCCCCCCAGACTATAAATTCTGGGTTGGCGGGATACACCTGCCACTGCCGTGGTATCTCCTTGTGTCCCCAGCTGGCGCTCAGACACCCACCTGGCAGACCTTGCAGGAAGGTGTACAACTCGTGTCACAGTGACTGACCCCGCACTGTGCTCCCTCACTGGGTGCCTCTCTGGCCCTCAGGGCACCAGCAACTGTCCAAGCCCCTGCCTGCCCTGCGGTGAGGCTCAGGGAGGTCAAGTGTACTGCTTGACATCACTCAGCGAGTGGCAGCTCTGACTCCGCTCGGTGTGAGCAAGGAGGTGCACTTTGCTATTTATAGGGATGGCGCAGGGGAGCACTGGCCATAGGGGCATCAAAAGGACACCTCTGTGATGACGAGGGTGAGGGTGAGGGTGAGGGTGAGGGTGATGACGGCGATTATTTTGAGCCAGGATCACGATGTGTTGCCCAGGCTGGCCTCAAACTCCTGACTCAGCCTC
Source organism: Hydrochoerus hydrochaeris (assembly GCA_004027455.1). Lineage (NCBI taxonomy): Eukaryota > Metazoa > Chordata > Mammalia > Rodentia > Hydrochaeridae > Hydrochoerus > Hydrochoerus hydrochaeris. Next base: position 147,476 of record PVLA01001819.1, on the reverse strand, counting down.
TGGAGTCACTGAGACTATAGATGGTGCCCTGGCTCACCTGTGTGATTGGAATTTCTAGTGCCCACATGTAAAAGTAAAATGGATTGCATGGGCTTCTGCCTGGCCCACACAACCACAGAGAAACAGCGCTGCCTCCAGCTGCTTCCTGCCTGCAGGAAGCCCACCCAGGAGGACTTAGAAGAGCAGATCAGAGGCAGGACAGGAGTTGACCTTCCTAGGTCCCCGTGGGGCTGTTGAGTCAGGTCTCTGGGCCTGGAAGTTCATATCAATAACGTGTCATCTGCTCACCTGTGGAGGCAGCAGTATGTCGGTGGCCTCACCCTGGCTGACTGCAGGCTCGAGCTGGCTCCTGGGTGTCCAGTAACAGCCTCTTCCCATCGCATGTCTGTCATGCTCCGGTTACGGGCAGTGGAGCGGAAGCCGCTGACGTTGGCACCTCGGAGGTGTCTGGTCTGCAGCGCCTCCCACCTAGGCTGGCTTATCACTGCCATGCACGCCAGTCACTGGCCGCTGAGGGTAATTATGGGGCTGCCTCCCGGAGGACAGGTCTGCGCGTGTGTCTTGTGAGGCCGGTGGCCCAGCCCTCAGCTGCTCAGTGAGATGCAGGGGCTGGAACCCTGAGCAAGACCCAGAGGGCAGTGACCTCTGTAGAGCCGTCCTGGGGGCCCGGCCTCCAATGCTAGCCCCCCAGGGGTGGGGCTGCAGCGGGTCCTCCGTGTCTCTGTCTCTTCCCTCCTCCCTCCTCTTACCCTGCAAACTCTTCTCAGCAGCACCCGCACCTGCGTGGCATCATCCCCATGTCTGGGATGGTTCTAGGTTTCTCCCGCTTGGCTCATCGGTTCTTGGCTCTCCTGCTTTCTTCTTTGCTGGACTCACCCAGTGCTGGTTGAACAGTGTTCCCTACCTAAAACTGCACAGCCAGCTGCAGCCATGTGACTCTGTTTAGAAATGGGGTCTTTACGGGTGTAACCAGGTTGTAACATGGATTGATATTGGATGAGGACAAGACCTTCCTTTAGTGGGCTCAGTGTCCTTGTAAGAAGGAAGAAAGTTGGAGCCAGGCACAGGAGAGGGGCCTTGAGGAGGTGGAGGCACACAGGCGAAAACACAGCTGCAAGCCGGGGAGCACCAAGGAGAGGCAGGGCGGAACTCCACCCTGGACGGATCCTGGCCCTGCTGACCTCTTCATTTAGGACTTCTGAGCCCTATAAGGGTAAGAGAAGACATTTCACCACCTCATTTGTTGATATATGTTAGAGAAGCTCCTGGCTGTACAACCAGGATCCCTCCCTGGCTGGGATCCTGGGGAAACTCCCCAGGTGACCCCTGCTCTCAGGCCACCGCCAAGCCCCAGCAGGTCACAGCTAGAACCCAGCGCTGTATGTGGAATCCCCAGGATAATGGTCTTCAGAATTCCAAAGGATTTATTTGAGCTCACCAGACGCTGATCACAGCCGACCGTAACCCCATACTTGACAAGTGATGTGATCAGCGCTCCACTCTTGACGGAGATTACTCAGGCGGCTGATGGCGCTGAGGACAAGAACAGGCAGCAGAGCAGGTTATTGCAGCAGGGCAGGCTGGAGCCTCCATGCCTGACCCAGGGGACAATGGGCAAGAGGTGACTAATCTGGGCCACCCTGGGAGCGGAGGGCACTGGTGGATCAGGGTGGGGTAGAACAACCACAGCTGGAGAAGAAGGGGGAGGAGGGAGGCTGTGGCAGGGCAGTCAGGAGTCCCTGAGCTGCAGCCTGACATAGTTGGGGTCCAGATCTCAAGGTCTTCTTCTGGGGTAGCCCAGCTCCCAGGGCCCAGGCATTAGTAGGGGCTGCAGCAGGATGCACCCTTGGGCGTCTGCACAGCTGTCAGATGTCGGCACCACTTGGAAGTTATAGATTGAATCACACTGCAAAAAGCAGAGGGAAGAGGAGCAGATGGCCAGTGGCAGCCTTCAAGAGTGTCAGCGGGAGGGTGGCCCTGAAAGATGGAGTACAGCAGAGACAGGTTGAAGGAAAAGGGAGGTTTGTGGGCACCCAGGGGATGCACAAAGTAGGGCCCTGAGGATGATGTAGGAGACCTAGACAGAGTAACCTCAGCAGGTGGAGAGCTAAGGACAGACAAGTGGACGCATGCATGCACACACTTGCACAGGTGTACAAACCCGCAGCTGCAGACTGACAGTCCAGTACATCAGTGCAGATTGTCAGAGTGCAGAAGGGTAGGGGTGGACTGGAGGACAGCGGGACCAAGTAAAGGATTCATGCAACGGCGTCCACAGCTTGGGATGGGGTTGGAGCAGGTGGATTAGCAGACGCTGGGCAGCTGGGTGCTGGAAGGTCAGATGGGGCTCACCTTGGATCGGGGTGGGGCAGCTAGTCCAGGGACCGGAGAGGGGAGCGGGCGAGGCACCAGGTTCTGGGGAAGGTGCTCACTGGCTGTGGTCTTTTCAGAAAAGCCAAAGACAAGGTCAGTATTGGGTGTTTGGGCTACACTTGGGAGGCCAGGGCTGCTCTCAGGGTTCTGCAGGAGATTAGGGGAAATGGGTAATGAGCAGGGAGCTCCCTGAAGCAGATCCACAGAGCCAAGGCGATACAGCCCTAGATCACCCCCTGCAAAGACCCGTGGCTTGCCACTAGGAGACAAAAGGGCCAGCAGCGTCCAGGGCTGAGAGCCGATGTCCATCAGGGCGGCTGGAAGTGGCCCAGCTCCCCTCCCTCTCCTCGCCTGCCTGGGGTCCGGGTTACCTACAACCAAGAGATCTGAGCCAGGTGCCGAGGAGGTGCAACCCCACCGGGTTGCCCGCCACCGTCGACACTCCTGGGCAGAAAGTCTGCTGGTTTTTATTTTCCTCCTTTGTTCTTTGATGTTTTTAAATTTAGTTTGTAACCGCATGCACTTCTTTTTCCCAAGCACAAAAGGGTCTTCGTGGCTTTCTTCGGCACACGCCCCTGTTGCTTGGATGGAGCTGGAAGGAGAAACATGTCTACCAGGCGCTGGCAGCTCTGTGTGCTGTTAGCAGCACCTCCCTCAGCCCCATCTCTGTGCAGGTGACCTCGGAGAGCATTCAGGTTGCAGAACGCAGCCACCCCCAAACCTCCCAGCTGAACTGTCCCAGGTGGGAGCCCCTGCCCACATCTCCCTGCCCACCGCTTGCTGCCTCTGCCAGCCTCACTGTCCTTGGGTCACCCCTCTGCTAGTTCATGTGTGGACTTTGGCCTTTGCCTCTATTCTGCCTGCATGAGCCCTGCCTTCCAGTCAAAGGCCCTTCTGTTCCCGAGCAATCACGTGCTGGCCGGCCTGCTCCTGTCCCCCGGGATTGAGGCAGTGGCAACTTCCTTGGCGTCTCAGTCGCTGCATCTGGGCTGGGTGCTGGGGCCCGGGATTTGAGCAGAGCTCCCTGGGAGACCCTCTGTGTAGCCAGGATGACCTTCCTAGCTCACAGCCCCACAGAGGTTTCACCTTCCTGGCCTTGGCCTTAACCAATGGCATGCTGGCACTACATTTTCCCAGAGCTGGGGCTAGAACCCAGGGCTTTGCACATATATGCTAGGCAAGCACTCTACCACTGAGCTGGATCCCCGACCCCTGGTAAATGTGCAAGACTCAATGGTGGGGAATGTGAATAGAGGCCTTGGTTTGTGCTCTGCCAACTGCTGTGGTATAAATACCTCCCCCTCGCCCCACCAGTTGCCAGCAACCCACATGATGTGTCCTGGTGGGAAGTACCTGAAAACTTTCCTGCCAGTACAGCCCCATCTTTGGGGCAGCATCTCCCGGTGGCCCTGTCTCCTCTCTGAGCTGCCCTTCGGTCGGTTGGTCCCTCTGCACCTGGTCAGGCCAAGGATGAGGTTCTCTTTGGGGCCCCGCCATGGATGGAGAGACAGAGGATTTCCACCAAGTAACCATTGGGCCGGGCCGGGCCAGACCTGGCCTCACCTCGTTTTGCAGTATCACTGAGCACTTTGTCTGACAACCTGAGTAAGTGCCCAGCACCACATGGTAGGCAGACTCCGGAGCCAGCTGAGGCTGTCCCCACCTTCTGTGCCCTGGGTGCACCTCTGGAGGGTCCTTCTATAGGCTTTATCCTCAGGATGCAGACGCCCCACTCACAGCACCCCATCCCCCAAGAGCAGAAGTGGGACTGGCGCTGCCCAGCTGTGCTGCCCTCCTGGTGCCCTCTGAGTGGTCTTCCTGGCCTCCTAGAGGTGGGAGCTGCCAGCTGGCTCCAGGGTGCCGGGGTGGGGGGCAGGAAGCACTCGTGTTCTGGCCGATGTGAAAGCAGCAATGAGGCAGACTGCCACTGTACTTGGTGGCCCTCAGCTTTCCCAGGTGTCCCGATCCTCCTTCCTGATGTGGTGGAGGAGTGACTTCCTGGTGGGCAGCTAGGAGTCCTTTTGGGGGCCGAGGAGACCTATGTATCCTGTCTTCCTGGTGGTCTTGTAGCCCCTGACTTCAGGCCTTCAGTAGCCAGAGTGGTTCTCTTTTCTCCATCTGAACCAAACGATCCATCTTTGTGGGTCACTTCAGACCCTTCTGCCCTGTGGCCTTGCTCAGCCTGGGTCCTCGAGCCCCTTCTTCCCCATCCTTGACAAGCGTGGCTGTGTGTATCAAAAGTGTGGGTGCTGGCCTGGGACCTAGAACCATCTCAGTGAGTTTTCTCCAGGCCCTACGACATTCCCCCAGCCACACAGAGAGCCCAGAGACCAGGAGAGGGGCCTGCGTGAGAGCAGGGGTGGGCAGGTCCGGGAGGAGGCACTGAGGCTGGAGCAGGACTCCACCTCCACACGCCCTTCCCTGCAGGGCGCCCTCTCAGTATGCCACCGCCACCGCCGCGGCCACCGCCACCGGGGTAGGAAGGAGACCGGAAGTGGGAAAGGCTGGTCGGGCATCAGTGAGGAATGATAGCTACCAGCGAGGGAGGAAACTGGGAACAATAAAAAGAAAGCCAAACTGCAATGCCTGGCCTGGCCGGGAAGCTCCCTGGGGGCCCCTGAGGCCACCTGGGCTGGGTCCCTGTGGTTGTCAGTGCTCTGGGGGAGCATGAAGGGGTGCACCCCGCCCCGGCTTCTCTCCAGGGTGTTTGAGAGGTTCCTGGCTGGGGCAGGGGTCAGAGAAATGTTTCTTCCATTCCATCTTCTCTCCACAGTGCAGCAGCCACATTGAAAAAGGGCTCTTCACGGGATCGTTGTAAAACGTATCTTTTACTGTATCATGTCCCACAGCTTCCGTAAGAAGTGCTGGCAGAGGAAAGAAAAAAGCAAAAAAAGCGGGGCAAAGGAAGAAAGGAGGGATGGAGGCTGGAAAGGGAGGGAAGGCACAGGGAGGGAGGAGGGAGGGCAGCGAGGAGGGGTCTCTGGCCCTCTCTCCCACGGCCTCACGCTCGAACGGTATCTGCACCTACGGTCTCTGTGTAAATATACATTAAAATTAAAAACTAGTAACAATGACGACATATTTAGACATCTATATTCTTCCTTTCACTTAGCTTTAGTGTTGTTTTTTAATTACCCTCTCCTACCAGTGTAAACCCAAACCCCAGCATCTTAACATCTTTCAGTTAAGGTTGCCAGATTTGGCAAGTGAAGATAACAGAGCATTGCCCATCTGCAGGTTTGGGGCAGACTCGTGCTAAAAAAGGGATTTGCTGTGCATGTGACATTCAGCTTTAAGTGTGGCCTGGGTTTTGTCTGATGACTGGACCTCCTGCATGCTGAAAGGGTGCAGGGTCAGGGTGTGGAGTCCGGGTCATGCCATGCTAGGTGGGGACAGATGTGCCCTGCCACCCGCCAGAGGCCAGGCTGGGAGATTTGCCGTGGTCCCTTTACCCTTCACAAGAGTTGCAATGCCATTTCTCAGGAAAAGCAGAGGTTTTGAACCTAACTGCTGCATGGGCTCCCCTGGCTCCAGCTGAAAAGAATGAGACAAAAACCCCACCAGGCAGCCAGGAAACAATCTTTGGGGTGCAAGGCCACTTCCCTGGGGTACAGCCTCCTCCAGATGGTAGACCTCCAGAGACAGGCCAGAGCCCACAACAGCTGGCCACAGAGCCACCAACTGCACTTGGGAGCAGGGCTTTTGAATGGCTGGCAACAATTTCTTCTGCGCCCTCAAGGGCTTATTTAAAAGCGGTTCAAGTGCTCGGTCCCTGGTGGGAGAGGTTAAACAGCAGAGCCGAGGATCAAGTGCCAGCTTGGGGTGGGTGGAGCTTGGGAAGCCTCTGCAGCTCCCTGTCATTGCCTGAATCCCACCAGGGCTGCTGCATTCAGGTCCCTGAAGGAGCAGGGCCAGTCCCAGCCAGCACAAACCAGCCTGGGGCTGGGGTAGGAAGAGAGCAGAGGCCACTCCTCAGCGCCCTCAGAGAAATGCCCAGCGCTTCTTGGCTTCAAAAGTCTCAGGATGATGGGGCTCTGGATAGGCACCTCCTAAGGGACTCTCACGCTGGCAGTGCCTGGGGGCCGGGCCTCCTCCTCCTCCTCCTCCTCCAGGAACCCCTGAAGAGGCAGGTGGAGGGGTCTATCTACTCTGTTGCCTCTTGCACCCCAGCCCAGAGGCTTCTAATCCAGGCTCTGGGCTAGGATGGTTCATTCTCTGGGGTGCTGCTGGGGCCAGGGGGCCGCCACTTTGGCTTGTGGGTGAGCTCTGGACTAGGACTCAGCAGCTGCAGAGGGATCCATTTCCAATCTGGGGTTGAGCAGTGGAAGGCAGCGCTCTTCTGAGCTGGGAGGAGAGGGGTTGGGCGCTGCTCCAAGACGGGGACCAAGTCAGGGTACCCTGGGCAGGTGAGAACTTGCCGTAATGCATTTGGGATGCAGCAGGAGGGTTTGGGGGACCGAGGCAAGGCCTCGCTTCCTGGATCACATGTTTCCAGCAGGCTGTGGGGGCTCCCTGTGCTCTGCGGAGATTCAGGCTCACAGCAGTGTGCAGAGGTGGCCGTCTGCAGGTGGGGGCCGATGATTCCTTGTCCTCATAGCCTGCCTAAGCCGGACCCCACAGCCTGCCCCTGCCCTGGGACCTGTGTGGTAGTGCTACAACCCTCCACTGTCAATGTTCTGAGCATCTCAGTTTGTTTTGAGCAAGGCGCTCCGCCCTTTCCTTTTGCTTCTGAAATGGTCTTCTCTGTGTAGGAGAAGTTGAGTCTGAGGTTTATCTCTTCCCAGACTCACCAGTCAGACCACTCACCGGTGCCTTCTCCAGAATGTTGGTGGGGGGACACTGAGGGGTGTGGTACACAGCTCTGGAGGCCCAGGAGGAGGTAGATAAGACCCGGAAGGATCCAGAGCCCAGGGCTGGGTTGGGGTTGGGATTAGGGTTAGGTGAGCTGACCTTCTTACTCCTGCCCTTATTCTTCCAGGCTCTTCCCACCTTTGGGAAAAGGTTTAGGGTTAGATTATTGTTTATGTTATTGTTATCATCCCATTTCACAAAGAGCAAAACAGATCCCTGGAGGTTTACAGCTGGGAACCCCCACCTAGGGAGCTGCCTGGCTGCCTGTGACACCTGGTTGGCTTGATAGACAGGCCAGGACTCTCCTTTGGGGGAATCCCATGTACAGTAGGCCTGGAATGGGACCTGAGATTTATATTTGCAAAAACTGCTGCTTTGGGGAAGATGGCTGTGTCAGGATTTGAACTCAGGGTCTTAGCATAGCTGCCTTTGAGGCAGGGACTTGCCACAACACATTGGGGAGGTGGGGAGTCCTGAACTGTGTCCCCCTCACTCCCTGCCCCTCCATGGTGGGGAGCCTCATGGCCCATCTCACAGCTGAGTACAGGGAGGCCTTGAGGGCCCCATACCTTGCCTCATGTTGGGGCTCACACTGCCATGACTCTGGAGATTGGAAAACTGGGGGAGCCTTAAAACAGAGCCATGCAGAGCTGGGGTACTCAGGGGTGGAGGGCACTGAGAAGAAAGAGAAACTGCCCTCCTGGGCCCCAGCCAAGCTCTGCAGCAGGATCCTGGGCTCTTAACAAAATCACTCTGGTGCTCGGCCAGGGTGGAAATCGTGAGTTGGATGAAGTTCTAAATGTCTTTCCGTGAAGCAAGGCACAGTCTGAGTGACTCCGAGTGACACCCAGCCAGGTCTCTACTGTCCCCTGAGGGCCAGGGACACCAGGAGGATGTGGTGGACCAAGGGCCTGGGGCTGAGTCCTTGCCCCTCCTTTGTCTCCGGACCCACAGACTCAGCCAGCTCGCACCCCGGCTCTGGGTCACCATGTTCACAGCCTCCTTGAGCGTCAGACTCTGTGCTCCTGGGGCTGCGTGGTCCTCAGATTCTGTTCCTGTCCACACAGCGTAGGTAGGAGCGAACTTCTCACGACTGTACTGTAGCCCCTGGGACAGAGACCACGTGGCACGGCTGGACCCGGGGCCGCAGCCTGGGCTACCCTTGCACCTTGCAGAGTCTCGGCAGTTCTGCTCTTCAGCAGGTACCAGCTTGTCCACCTTGTGCACCTTGTCCATGGTCCCCTGAGCTCTGGGAGCTCCCTGGGCTGGGCTGCACCCCTGCTGGCCAGGTGAATGGAGACTTTTGCTTTCTCAGTGACTTTCAGTAGAGCAAGCAGGACACTTGGGTCACCCTCCACAGCCAGGAAGCCCAGGCCCTTCCAGGCCAGAGGCTCACGGCCTCTGGGGACAGGGGCAACTGCATAGAGTGTGATCCAGCCTTTCTATGGGCATGAGAAATGTGTGGGTGAGGGGTGCAGTCTCCCAGGGGCAGGCTTGGAAGCCAGAGAGGGACACAGGTTTTCCCTGGCATTTAAGGCCTGGCTTTTCCTATGTCCTACATGGGGAGACTGAGAGATCCCACATGTTGCCCACGCTCAGGGAATCATCACCGTGGAGTCAGCTAGGGCACAGGGGACACATAGTGGACAAGTGCATCTCCCCCCAGCCCCTGCCACATGCTTGCAAGGCCCCAGGGCTGGGCACCAGTTACCATAGTGATGGCAACTCCTCAAAGAATCCTTGTGCCACCGGCTCAGCCCCTGGCTCCCTCCTCTCCTCCTGTTCCTGCTCCTGGAATCACTTTTCCAAAGAAGCCACCTGCAGATAGGGCTGGCCTTACTGGAGGCTGTGCTTTGGGGGGAATGCAGGCCAAGGTGGGACTTGGATTTAGTGACCGCTGGAATGGGGGTGGAGAGGAGTGACAGTACTGGCAGGTGGACAGGGGTGGAGGTGACAACAGGGGTGGGGACAGACAGGTGGGGAGCCGAAGGTCCATGCTGTCAGGACGGGGTGTGGCTTCATTTAGTTTTAAAACTAATGGTGTGTTTGTGTGTGCGTGTGTGTGTGTGTGCGCGCGCATGTGTGTAAATACCTGTGGGCTGACACGGCTGTCGGAAGGAACGACACCCAGCAATCCTGTGTAACTTCCACACAGCAGCCTTCACCAAACCTGACCCTGACGGTCTGGCTATTGATTCCTGCGCTGCTCTTACCGCCATTGCCGTTTCGCCGGCCCGTGTGTGCGTGTGTGCTTCATTTACACGCATCTGTTCCTTCAGGGGAGACAGTGACTGCTCCCGCACCGCAAGGTTTTCCTGCTGCTTTTTATAACTACACTCTCTTCTCGTCCCTCCCCTCCCCCTCCGCTAACCTCTCCATTTCTACAATTTTGCTACTCTGAGAATATTTCATAAATGGAATCATACACCATGCGACCCTTTGGGACTGACTCTCCCCCGCCACTGAAAATTCCCTGGAGATTCATGCAAGTCGTGGTGCGAATCCTTAGCTGTGTGGTGTGGACCCAGCCACCATTTGTTTAACTGGTCAACTGTTGAAGGTCAGTGGGAATTTCCAGGTTTGGCCTCTCGCAGATAAAGGCTGCTGTGGACCTTTGTGTACAGGTTTCCTCTTATCTGGGATAAATATCCAAGAGTGCACTTGCTGGGTCTTATAGTCCTGATGCGCTTGGTTTTATAGGAAGCAGCCAAACTGCTGTTCAGAGGGGTGGCGCCCCCCCCCCCCAGCAGTGCACGCCTGCTAGCACTTGCTGTTGTCCCTGGCTCTTCTTTGTTTTGCTTTTTTTCCCCTGGTAGGTGCTGGTGGGGTTTTAGTTGCTCAGGCTGAAATTGTGTCTTGTGCTTATTTCCTTTTCTGTGAAATGTCACCACGGGTATGGGTCACTCCATGTTGCTGTGACTACATTCCTGACAAAAATGACTGGGGGGGTATTTATTCTGGGTTTCAGAGGCTTCGGCATTAGCTGGCTCCAAGGTCACGGTGGGAGGATGTGGTGAAGGAAAACTGCTCTCCTCACAGCAGCCAGGAAGGAGAGAGAGAGAGAGAGAGAGAGAGAGAGAGAGAGAGAGAGAGAGAGAGAGAGAGAGAGAGAGACTGGGGACCAGTGGACTTACTGAGTCACGGGCCTCGAATTTTAGGTCCTCCTGCCTCAGCCTCCTAGTTACTGGAATTACATAGGTATGCCACCATGCTTACCTGTTTGTTCTCTGTTTGTTTCCACTTTTTATCTTTTCTTTCCTGTGTGCATTGCTGGAATATCAGGGTTCCACCGTGGCTGCTTTCTAATGCCTTTGGTGAGCGCCTCCCCATTATCTCCTTCACAGTTGCTTTGGGTATTGCAATGTTCTGGTAACGTTTTACCACCCGAGTGTGGAAGACTTACTGCCATATAGGTTCCCTGACCTCTCCCATTTTCATTTTTTAGCTTGAAATTATTATTGTTGTTGTTGTTAGTTTGGTACTGGGGACTGAACTCGTGACCTTGCACTTGCCAGGAAGGCACTTATGCTGCTGAGCTAAATCCTCAGACCAAATTATTATTGTGAAAGGTGAGGCTCTTGCTATGGTGGCCTTGATCTCCTGAGCTCAGGCCATCCTCCTGCGTAGCTGGAGGTGCATCAACCGTTAAATAAAATTCACAAAGCTCTGAGGAAGAATAGCTTATTGTGTTCCCACATTTAACCCTTTAAAACAATCATTCTCTTCCTGGTTAGAGAACTTCCTTTTTTTTTTTTTAATAGGTACTGAGAATCGAACTCACAACATGCACTTGCAAGGCAGGCGCTTATGCCACTGAGCTAAATCCCCAGCCCCTTGGAGAACTTCCTTTGGTGGTCCTCAAAGGCAGATTGACCAGTGTGAAATTCCTTTTTTTTTTTTTAACTTTTTTTTTTTAACAAAGAAGCAGTTTCTATTTTTCATTCTTAGAGAACCTGTAATTTCTCACTGAAACATTGTTATGCTGCTTTAATGTCTTAGGATGCCTTTATTTCCTCGTCATTCTTGAATATTTTTACCAGATGATTCACAGGTAACAATTCTTTTCTTTCCACACTGGAACACCTTCTCCTCTTCCGCCCACTGAGTGGTGTCACTGAGGTGGCATTCTTCCGCGGGGAGGGTGACACTCCCTTCTGACTGCCTTCAACATTCTTTTCCCGGCAGTGTCCAGAGGTCTCGGTGTGAGGTGTCCTGGCGTGGATTTCTTTGGGTTTATCCTATGAGGAAGTTGCTTGACTTGAATCTGTAGATTTATGTCTTTTGCCAAATTTGGCAAGTTTCCGGCCTCTCCACTTAAGTGCCACATAAACAATGCAGATTCCAGGAGGCTGTATGACAGTTGAGACCTTCTTCTCCCTAGTGCCACAACATCTGTCACAGTCAGTGAGAGACACACCTTACACTCGTGTTTGTCCTGTAAGAGTATAGCTACAGTTCCTAGTACTTGATAATGATGGTAAATGACTATACTCCCGGGTTGTAGACTGACTAGATGTCACTTTCAACTGTTGTTTTGGAGTGCATGCCTTCTTAGAATTTAGGTGAAAAGTTTGCTATAAAACAGTGTGCCCCCCTCCTGATGGAGGCCCGCTAGTGCCAAGTGCATTGAGTCTCTGGGTTGCATGGAAAAGCCACGTGTGTGACTGATCTGTGCCCTGCAGAATTGTGTGAGTGCACACATGGGTTTCTGCAGGGGGCCATCTCCTGGGAAGTGATGCATGACCGTCGTGTTCCTTCAATTACTCTTTTTAAAAATTTAGTTTAATTTTTTAAATTTTTGTTATTTTGAAGAGAATAAAGCCTAATGAGACAAAACAGAATACTCAATCAAAACAAAAGTATCAACATGGTACATGACTTAAAAACAAAATACAAGGAGCTCTACAGTGGCTACTACAATGCCTCTTGTTATCTTCAAAAGAATTGCCCTTATCATCAGGCATAATAAAATCGAACAAAATAGTACAGAACAAAACCAATAAAAACAAAACATTGGAGACATTATAGGACTTCAAAAGAAGATAATAGTCAAACCAAAATGGGTACCATAGTGTATCTTATTGTCTTCAAAGTAGCTGCCTAAACCCTCAGGCTTGATACTATCAAACAAAACAGAGTAGAATAAAATCAGTCAAAACAAATCAGTGAAAACAATATAGGGTTTCAAATCAAGCTAATAGGAAATAAAAAATGGTTACCATAACATGTCCTGCTATCTTTGGAATAGCTGTCCATGCCATCAGATCTAATACAAGGAGACAAACTGAAACAGAATATAACCAAACTAAAAAGAGCAATGAAAACAATATGGGTTTCAAATCATGATAATAGATGAACAGTGACCACTGCCTTCCCTTTTTAGACAATTCCTCCCCTTTCACTTTCACAGGATGTATTATACATTTTGGATCCCACTAACTCCTTTAGTTTTTGTGTTAGGGAGGCAACCCGCTATTTACCTAAGTGATTTTTTTTCTGAAACTTTTTACCCCTTTAGCATGATTTCAGGTATCCACTTGCCCACAAGAGCCTCAAGTTTTTCTTTCTTTATAACTGGGTAGTTTTCCATTGTATAAAAGTGCCATGGCTTTCTAACCAATCTGCAGTTGATGGGCAAGCTAGCCCCAATTTTTTCTGGTTCCTTGTCACATAGAGCATTGTTCTCTCATCTTTGATAGTCAGTCTATAAACCCCCTTTCGGGTAAAATATATTTCTTGTATAGAGCATCTTGATGGACCCTGTCTCCTGATCCACTCTGCCTGTGTTTCTTTTTATTGGTGTATCAAGACCATCCATGTTAGCAATTATGGCCAAGCTTCTCTGCCTCGTCTCTGTCATGCTATTTTTCTGCTGTTGGTTGTCTACTTTTCGCCTTCATTCCACTGTCTGCCCTGTTCAGTGAGCCTCCTATGTCACTGTTCCTGAAACCATAGTCTTTTTTTCTCTCTCTCCAGAATGTCCTTCAGTATTTTCGGTAGGGTCGGATTGGTGGTCATGAATTCTCCCAGTTCCTCTTTGTCATGGAAGTATCTTGTTTCTCCATTAATTTTGAAAGATAGTTTTGCAGGGTACATCAGTCTGGGTTGGAGGTTATTTTCTTTCAGGGCTTGGAATACTTCACTCCAAGCTCTTCTTGATTTGATGGTTTATGTCGAGAAGTCTGTTGTTATTCTGATGGGTTTTCCTTTATAGCTGATCTGTTTCTTTTCTCTGACAGCTTTTAATATTCTGTTCTTGTGTTGAATTTCTGGGTTCTTGATTAGTATATGTCTGGGAGTAGATCTATTTTGGTTATTGCTGGCTGGAGTTCTGTATGCCTCACTTATCTGAATATCATTTCCTTTTCCTATGCTTGGTAAATTTTCTTTAGTTATTTCTGTAAATAGCCTTTGTATGTCATTTGTGTTTACCCTGCTTCTTTACTCACATTTTTTATTCTAAAGTTATAGTGCCTCTTGTCATCTTCTAGCCTTTGTATTGTTACTTCCTGGTTCCTTGTTATTTTTAAGAGATTTTTCCTTTCACAATAGCAAGCTGAAAACCTGTCTTCAAGGTTTGATAGTCTATCTTTAGTTTCTTTCAAGAAGATTTGTCAGCTTTCAATGGAGTTTTTAATTTTCTGGTAATCTCTTTGAATCTGTTTCCTGTATGCTAAAGCTTTTTTATATTCTTCATCAAAGGTTTCCTTCATTTTCCTGTGCTCCTCTATTCTTCCATCTGTGTCTTCTTTAGAGGTGCTTAGCAATTCTTTTATTATGTTTCTCATTTCTTCTTTTACCTGAGATAGTATTTCTGATCTAAGTTCTTTTATAGTCTCTTGAAGTTGTTTCTTTATTTCAGTTGCTGTTGCTTCAGAAACTGCAGCTGCATGACTCCTGATCTCTTCCGTGTTTACATCTTCTGGACCAGTGCTGCTTGGATTGGAGGCCAGAGACTGACTTTTGCTTCTTCTTCTTCTTCTTCTTCTTCTTCTTCTTCTTCTTCTTCTTCTTCTTCTTCTTGTCATGTTCCTGGTTTCTTCTGGACAAGTGGTAGTGGGGTCTCTGGCACTTCCTGTGTTGGTTATAATTTCTCTGAAGCGTGTTGGCTGGGGATATCAGGTGGTGACCATTGGGTGCGCTGGTGTAGGGCTATCAGTGGCTGGTGGAGTGCAAGCAGGGGCGGGCAGGCTGGTGCCTCCCTCTGGAGCTGGTTAACCACAGGGAGCCCTCACCACGTAAAGTACGCACAGGGTGAGCCGGTTAAAGTAGGTAAGTTATGGGCAGAGCTGGTTGCAGATAGCTTTAGGGAAACCTCGGAGGTAGCTGTTGGATTGCACAGAGGGTGGGACTCAGTCCAAGCAATTTCTGGCAGTCTGCTCCAAGCTAGGAGTGGCTGAATGGAGCCAGCTGCGATTCTGGTTCTGGGCTTATCCTGCCTGACTCCAAAGTGGCTCCTGGCCAATCGCCTACTCCTGCAGGAGGACCAAGTCCCCCACACTCACCACCAGCCAGTGCAGTTCTCCGGTCCAATGCTCCCCTCTGCCATACGTCTCCTTGGACAGGCCTTTGGGCTTGCCAGCCACCAGCTTCACTGTGACCGTGTTCCCAGGTTCCAGCAGTGCTTCTCACACGGTGGTTCTTGCTCCAGGAGAAAGCACCACCAGCCACCACCTTCTTCTGTTTAAGTTTTTTTCTTTTTTAAATTCTCTCTTTGGGCTTCAGTTCTCACTCTAGGTTCTTCCTGGGTCCAGGGACCCACTTCCTTCCTTCTGGTCTTCTCTAGATTGCTATGTTCCAGCCTCTGGGCTGCTTCTTCCAGAGAGGCTGCTGACTCTGCTGCTTACTGTTCCGCCACCTTCCCAGGGTCTCTCCTTCAGTCACCCTTCCCACTGCATGCTGCTGTTCGAACTGTGACTCCAGTGATAGGAGCGCTGGCCCTTTTTACAGCTCTATAGACACCTGCAGCTCTGCTCAGCTTGGATAAGTTCTCTTTCCATTCTCCACTTCAATTGTTCTGGTACCTGTCATCTCTGTTTTTCTACTCTGTTCATTTCTGTTATCAGATCTTTCTGCTCTATAGTTTTATAACTATTGGTTTGCAGGGATTTCCTGTCCCTTCACTTGTTTCAGAAGGATTTGTGGTTGCTTGCTGAAGCATGCTTACACTCTTTGAAATTCTTGCCGGATCTTTTCTACCTCTGCTTCATTTTCACGTTGACATCAGCTGGTATTTGCCTCATTTGACTTGTGGCTTTCTTGCTTCTTGTATGAGGGGTGCTTTATTTTTTTATTGTACCTGGACCAATGAATCTGCTATATTAGGAGGCCCCAGTCCTTTTGAAATCCTCTGCTTCAGCGGGCAGTCATCTAGCTGATGTTTAGCATGTGGGTCCTGGACTCCCCTATGGGCTGTGGTTCCCATGACAGTTTAATCTGTAGAACCTTTTTGCTTCTAGTTTGGGCCCACCTGGTACCACTGAGGCCCCCACTAACCCCTGCTGCTTCAGGGAACATAAGGAGTGTGCCCAGAAGAAGCCAGAATGGTGGCTGAGGGGAGTCTCCTGCCTGTGGACCCCCATCTCTCAGTGGGAGAAGGGAGTTCAGGGCTGGGAAGGGATGAGAAACTTCTCCAGGATACTCACTCTAGGTGTCCTGCTGTGCTGTCCATTGGCCAGCACTGTGGATAGGACTCACATTTAATCCAAGAGAAGGACACAAGTTGCCTTTTCTTGCTAGATTGAGGTTCAGGAGACTCTGGGCCTGGGCCCCCTCTGGAGTTCCCTCTGTTGGGAGGCGGACCTGGGCCAGGCACTGGCTGAGCAGTGTGGGAGCAGGTTTGGAAGGCAGTGGGAAGGACCTGGTAAGGGTGCCTGGGGAAGATGGAGACAGAGGGGGAAACTGAGGGCAAGAAGCTCCCCTGGGCTGGTACCAGTGCTCTCTCCATGGCTTGATATAGAACCAGAGCTTGGAGACCACATCCCGATGGAACTGATCATGAGTTTGTGGGCAGGGAGTCCTCCTTTGGGTGATGGGAGATGCACGAGGTGGCCAGGGAGGGGAAAACAGGGCCCAAACACACCACGACGCTGAGGTGTGGAGGTGTGCGAACCCGAGGAGGTAAATGACAGCGAACGCTGGCTCGTAGCACCCACCTCTTCTGTACCCTCACAGACCTATCCTGGCTCAGCCCTGCCAGGCTCTGTGAGCTGACATCACTCGCACCTGCCAGACTAAGATGAGCACTCAGCAACCCAGAGCTTTCTGCAATTAAAGTCTTAAGAGCAGAACCTCATAAGGTGGGGGGTGAGCAATTTCCCGCTCAACATGTCAAAAGCTGCTCATCCAAAGTGCCCCTAAGAGAGAGCAGGCAAGGAAGAAGTGTGTGCCTAGGCTCCTGGAGCGATGCTGTGTGGGGCTGGGGTGGGCAGGGCTTAGTCCCGTCTGTCACCCAGAAGTGCAGCCTCCTTTCTGCAGAGGTGGGGGAGTGAGAAGGGAGAGAAGATCAATGCATCGGGCCCAGGGCCTTGCAGCATGAGGGTCAGGAGGCGGAGAGGGTGTCACAGCAGGCTCCCTAAACCCCTTCTGAGCTCTGTGCTGGTGGCCCATCTGTCTGTTTTCTGCTCGACACCTGACCCCTCAGCCCTGGGCCTTCCTGCTGGAAGGTCCCTGACAAATGCACGTCCACGTGTGTACCCTGTGTAATATAGTTATGCGTGTACATGCATGATGTGCTATGCATATATGTGCAAGCAGCTGTGCTGCATGTGTTTGTTATGTGCACACATGTATGTAAGTCAGTGCACATGTATGTATATGCACGTGAGGGGCCCTGTATATTATGTTTCATTTCCTCATTATACAAATAGCTCGATGGGCTGGGGGTGTAGATACGCAAGAGTAAGTGCTAATGTTTGCAAACCCCGCATCCTGTCCCCAGCAGTATCACCTAATCAGAAAGAAAAGCACCGACTAAATTTCCTAAGAAACAGATCAGTACCTCAACATAAAAATAGGAAACTGATATAAGGGAGCAATTCATAGAAAAGGAGGTTCAGTCTGTTACATGTAAAACATGTGTAACCTCAGGAAAGGATAACATTGTACAAAGGTTTCAATACAGTGAACCAGCCACTTTGGTCCTAGGGGGAAAACAGAACAAAAGGTTCAGCCTCACTGATACAAAAATGCAAATCAAGATGAGGAGTGATACAGTGTTCCCCTCTCATGAAGCTGAAACTGAATCTGAATGTGAAACCAAAGAGGCGAGATGGGGGGGACAGACACCTGCTAGTGCCTGATGGAAGTGGGAGTGGGGACAAATTTTTGGGAAGATAATCTACTAAGAGTAATGTCTAGCTGGTCGTGGTAGCACACCCTGTTACTCCAGCAATAGGGAGGCTGAGGCAGGAGTATTGCTGGAAGTTCGAGGCCAACCTGGACTGCAAAGTGAGTTCAAATCCAGCCTGAACTGCACAGGGAAACCCTGTCTCAAAAAGACCAAATAATAATAATAATATCTACTAAGAAGGATATAATACACATAAGCTCTGGCCTGTTGGGCCCGCTTTTGGTGACCTCTCCTAACAAAATCAAAACAGTGTATGAAAACAAATGTTAAAGACTGATGCCTTAGACCAAAGGCAAACAAAAACAAAGAAATAGGAAGCACTCAAAGTACACATCGCTAGGGGAACGATTCATAAATCACAGTATAGGGTATCAGAAGAGAGCAGATAAAATCTGTGTGACTCGACACAGAAAGGAAAGGAATGTCCAAATACTTTGTAAAGAGGGGAAAAAGAAGGCGTAAGAGACAATGTCCAGTTTTGATAAAGTCGAGCACTAATAACCCCTTGCAGCAAACCTCAGCACACTGGACGTGGATGTGGGCGGCCTGAGCGGTCCCGGGCACTGCCCAGCCTGCAGGAGGCTGGTGGGGAGTAAAGGGCAACACGCTGGACGTGTCATCATTTATCTTGGTGCTGTTTTCCTTGGTAAAATGAAGGGCTTCCTTTTGGGCGCATACTGGGGACTGAACCAAGTGCACTGCACTCAGTCAAAAATAATTTCTTTTTGCGGGCGGGATAGTTTTGCTAAATTGCTCAAGTGGGACTTGAATGTGCAATGCTCCTGCCTCAGCCTCCCATAGTGCTGAGATTATAGGCACGTGCCGCCACGCCCAGCGTGGACTTCTCTCTCCTTCCTTCCTTCCTTCCTTCCTTCCTTCCTTCCTTCCTTCCTTCCTTCCTTCCCTTTCTCTCTCCTTCCTTTCCTCTTTCTTTCTTTCTTTCTTTCTTTCTTTCTTTCTTTCTTTCTTTCTTTCTTTCTATACAACCCTTTTGTTGTATACAATTGCACTGTAACACATACGCATGTTTCAATGGTCTGATTTGATCAGTTTTGACACACACGGCTATGCCAGTCAGGTCCCTACTCTGATCAGATACGGAGTGCTCCGCCACTCCCAAGAGCCTCCTGTCCTCAGGGCCTCCCTGTCCCCTCATTTCCATCCCTGTCCCCTCATTTCCATCCCTGTCCCAAAGCCAGAACCGCCCATCTTTTGTCACCATAAGCAAGTTTCAATTTTGTAGTTTGGTGTAAACAGAATCCCGTGCAGTGTGTGTGTGTGTGCGTGTATATGAGTGTGTGTATGTGAGTGTGTGTGAGTGTGTGTATGTGTGTGTGAGTGTGTGTATGTGAGTGTGTGAGTGTGTGTTTGAGTGTGTGTATGTGTTGTGTGTGTATGTGAGTGTGTGTGAGTGTATGTGTGTGTGAGTGTGTGTGTGTGTGTGTGTAGGTGTGTGTGTATTTGTATATGAGTGTGTGTATGTGTGTGAGTGTGTGTGTGTTTTACTCTGCTTCTTTTACTCAGCACCATTGTGTTGGGAATTTTATAGTCGTTCATGCTGTCGCCTGTGTGAGCTGCTCGCTCCTTTGTGCTGCCCGTGGTGGAGAGTAACCTGCCGCCGTATGGAAGTAGCACGGTTTGTTTATCCCTCACCTGCTAAGGGTTGCTTTTCGCTGTGGCTGTTAGGAGAAAGCTGCCAGGAATATGGGGGTTCTCCCAGGACCTGGCTTCCCCTAACTCCTCATGGGATCATCTTTGACTTTAAAGAAACTGCCACGCTTCTCCCAAGCGGCGCACCGCCGTGCATCTGACCCGCACCGCTGGGGAGATCCAGACCCTCGCCCTCCCCAAACACCCTGCACCTCCCGGTTTTCTGTTTCCTGCTTCAGGCTTTCTAGTGTGTACACAGCCACGTCTGACTGTGGTTTTCATTTGCATTTCCCCGTTGACCGGTGACATTTTGCATCTTTTCATGAGCTATTTGCCATATCTGTGTTCGTTGATGGTGTTCAAAGCCTATGCCCAGTTCCGGGGTGTTGGGGGGCTTATTGCTTATTGGGTTTTGAGAGTTCTTTCCGTTATTCTTTGTAGGCATGCGTCACTGCAAAGGTTTTCTCCTGGTTTGTCTCTCCATGCTCTTAACAGTATCTCTCTACGTGTCTCTCTGTCTTTCTGTCTCTCTGTCTCTGTCTCTCTACCTTTCCCATGGTGTCGCTGATTGGACCCAGAGCCTTGTGCATGCTACACAAGTGCTCTCCCACTGAGCCACATCCCCAGTCCAACAATGTCTCTAAAGATGCAAGGTTTGATAATGAACTGTGAGACCGACGCTGGAATGAAAGGTGTGGCTAAGACCAGCTGGGAAGGTAGCTGTGACCATCCATCCCAGGACAGTCCTCCACGCCCTGCATGCAGACTTGTGAGAACTCAAGCAGGCCTTGCTGAGAGGACGTGGACCCGACGCAGGCCTGGGAAATACACTGCGGCCCGCGAGCTTCCCGACAGCTCACCCTATGCTGTTGGGCTATTTAAAAATCTCCCCCCTTTCTTCCTACTTTTACTTGGCTCAGACACTCTTCAGGGCCTGTTTATTTCCACCTTTAATAAGTGTGAAACGTTGTCACCGTTTATGCTTGTTTCAGTCAGTTCTTTGAGCCTGAAAGAACCTAGAAATTGCCTCTAGGAGACTCCAGCACCCCAAAGCTTAGTAACAATACCAGAGACCAAAGGTGGGGGGATTGTGCATGCTAGGTAGGCACATGGCCTCAGGGCCCCCCAACCTACTTTTATTTTTGAGCCTTTTTTTTTTTTTTGGTACCGGGGATTGAACTTACAACCATGCGCTTGCAAAGCAGGCGCCTATGCCACTTAGCTAAATCTCCAGCCCCCTACTTTCATTTTTATTATATTTATTTATTTATGTATTTTTTTGCTATGTGGCCCAGTCTGGCCTCGAACTCGTGGCAATCCTGCCTCAGCCTAGTGGTGGAATTACAATCCTGTGCTGTAGTGCCCAGCTCTTCCCTCTTTTTGTTTGTTGACACAAGATTTTGCTGTGTAGTTCAGGCTGGTTTTGAACTCATGGTGATCCTCCTGCCTCAGCCTTTTGAATGCTTGGATTACAGATGTGCACCACCATGCCCAGCTTACTCTCAACATTTACTACATAGTGAATTCAAGGGCAGCCTGGGCTACATAATTAGACTCTGTCTCAACAAACAGAACAACAATAAAAAGTTTTATTTTAGAGACACAGTGTCACTATGATGCCCAGGATGGCCTTTTATTTGGGAATCTCCTGCCTCAGCCTCCCAAGTAGCTGGAATTACTGGCATGCCCCACAATGACCAGCTAAACTAATTTTTTCTTTTAGAAATTATAATACTGCTACTGAGATATAATTCATATTCCACACAATTCAGCTATTTAAGTATAAAACTCAAAGTTTTTTCAGTATATTCACAAATACACGGAAACAATCATGACAATTGATTTTTGAACCCCATATTTGTTGGGCATTTCCTTGTACCCCAATCCACAGGCAAACACTAGTGAGAACTTTAGAATTTTAATACATCTGTCAATTATTCTCCTTCCTTTTCCTCTCCCTCCTCTTCTCCTCCTTTTTCCTCTCCCTTGTTTCCTCCTCTTGCTTTTCCTTCTTTGGATCACAGTTTTGGTGTAGCTAGGACATTCTTGCCTAAGTCTAAGCCACAACAATTTCATATATTTTCTTCCAGAAGTTTTATTGTTTTAGGTTTTTCACATTTGGGTTAATCAATGACTCATTTTAAATTAATTTTTATGTGGCACTTCACATGGATTAAAGTCTCTGGATACATGGAGATACACAAATACACACCTCATTTGTTAAAATGGCTCTTCTATGTCGGGCATGGTGGCTCACACCTGTAATCCCAGCACTCAGGAGGCTGAGGCAGGAGGATCGTTGTGAGTTTGAGACCAGTCTGGGCTACAAAGTGAGCTCAAGGCCAGCCTGAACTGCATAGGGAGACCCTCTCTCAAAAAGACAAAATAAATAAATAAATAAATAAATAAATAAATAAAATGGCTTTTCCCTCTCCACTGAATTACTCATTTTTGGTACCTTTGTGAAAAAGAAAAATCAGCTGCTCGTGTGTATATGAGTCTGTTCTGTCTCATCAGTCTGTCTGTCTTTCCACTAACACCCCACTGTCGTGCTTATGGTGTTTTCATGATAAGGTGTAATATAGGCTATATTAGTTTTGTTTGTTTGTTTTTGTTTTTTTGAGACAGGGTCTCACTACAGAGTTCAGGCTGGCCTTGAACTCAGTATGTAGCCCGAGCAGGCCTCAAGCTTACAGCGATGCTGCTGCCTCAGCCTCCGAAGGGCTGGAATTAGGGGCGTGTGCTCACGCCTGTCTGTCATCTTAACAGTCCCGAGTCCTCTAAGTCCCAGTCAGAGCACCTGTCTCCACTATTCAGAGCCACTTTAATTTCTCCAAGCAATTGTTTATAGTTTCTAGTGCACAAGTCTTGGTCATCTTTAGTCTGTTTTCCTTAAGTGTTTCATATTTTTGGTGCTGTTGTAAATGATACTTAAAAATTCAAACAATTTTACTATATCTAATAAAACTGACATTTTTGTGTGTGGCACTAAGGATTGGACAGAGACCCTTTACAACTCCTGCCTTTTGGGGTTTTTTTGTTTGTTTGTTTGTTTAAGACAAGGTCTCCCCAAGTTGCTAAGCTGCCCGTGCTGGGTCCGAATTGTGACCCTCGTGCCTTGGCCTCGGTGAGTGCTGGCACTGCAGTGCCACCCTGCTGGCTAAAACCGAGCCTCACATGTGGGTGAAGAGCCCGCAGACTCTCTCAACTCACTTATTAGTTGTAGCACTTTTTTAAAGGTTCCGTTAGGTTTTCTGCGTAGCAGATCGTGCCAACTAGAGGTAAAGGCAGCGTGCCCTCCCCGTCCTCTCTGGGCACCTTTCTTTCTTGCCTGTCTCTTGAGCCAGAACCTCCAATGCGTGGCTCGGTGGCGGTGCTGGGCAGCCACTCTGCACCGCGCTGCTCCCCCAGGGAGAGGCTTTGTTGTGAGCTCTTTATAGATACCCATTCCCCAGGCCTGGGCATTCTCTGCTAGTGCTAGTGTTTGGGAGGTTTTTGTTTGTTTGAGTTTTGTCAAAAAATTGTTTTTGCCTCTATCTTGAGTGAGTAACATGAGTCTTTCTTTTTCCTTTGTGGACACCATGAACTATATCGATTGCTTTACAAACGTGAGGTCAAACTTCATTTCTGGGACAAACCCCACGTGGCCCGGATGTCCTGTCCTCTTACAATGTCAACAGGTTTGATATGTTAAAACAGACTTTCTACAGCTACCCTTGTTGTGTGGGTTGGTGGTTTTCTCTTCCTGTAAGGCCTTTGAATTCTCTAGGAGGGTAATGCAGGCAGAATCCAAGGTCAGGCTCTGGATTTTTGATCAATCCTGGAGGGAGAGTCGGTAGGTACACTGATAAATTGGCCAAGGACGGAGGAAACAGTCAAGGCTGCTGCAAGTCCCCTGTGCTGGAGCAGCTGGGACGACAGAGCGGTCAGTCACTAGGGCGGATAGGATGGCATGGGCAGGGGTGGGAAACCCTGGGTGTCCTGTTCCTACCTTGGGGAGTCCTGCTTCCTCCTTGACAGACTAGCAGACAGCCCATCCTTTGCTAGGTGGATGAGTGCATTGGAGCGGGGAGAGTGCTTTGGCCAAAACGGGCTACGCCACGTGTGGGCCAGGCTGAGATCGCCACTTATATCTCATCTTGCAATCCAGGTGGACACACCATTAAATCCTTGATGGAAAGATTGAAGATCAAACCAGGTCTGCTTCTGCCCCTCCCGCTGGAGGTGGCCCCGATATCACAGTCCCTTGCTGCTTACCCGAAGGGGGAACTGCGTTACACCCATCTTTGGAGCCATGGAGGCAGCGTGCTGGCACCTCCCAGCTGCCTCCAGCCTGGGGAGCCCAGGCTGTGTGGCCTCTGCCCTCCCTTTTGGAGCATACCTCCTCCGCACCTCTCTTCCCAGCCCCACCGCTCTGTGTCTGCGCTGACTGTCAAGCCTGGGCCTGGTGGTCTGTGTTGTAACCAGTTATAGTCTGTGCTTCCTTTGTAGGTTGGTACTAAGAGCGGAGGATCAGTAACGGCTGCACATAACAATTTAGCGCACAGCGGATCTGCTTATCATGATTACAGCTTCAGTTTCCTCCTTGGGTCTCTGACTGTCATCTCCTTTGTTTACATGGCCTGCTACTGGCACATCTTTGGGTTCTTCTGACCTGGTGACAGCAGACAGAATCCCTGAAAGACCCTCAGGATGGCTGATTTGAGGCATCTGCTGACCTGGATAGGGCACGCCCAGAAGCTGGAGACTCATCACTTCTCCATCGCTGCGCGGATGGCTTTCCGTGCCGCAGTGCGGAGCGCCTCTGCCTTCTCCCGGCTGGCTGGAGTCTGGTAGGAATGATCATCTGGCTGGGGGTTTCCAGAGGAGATGGGCGTGGGGGAGGGCACTGCCTGGTAGGCCGAGGCCCAGAAAGGAAGAAGGAGAGCGAATCTCTGCTCTCTCGTGCAGAGCAGCCTTGGCCTCCTCCTCCCACTGCTGGACACCAGAACACAAGGCTGTCCAGCTCCCGGGCCGTCACCTGCAGTACTCAGACTCTCCAGCTTTGGGCCTTGGATGAGAGTCACTCCATCAGCGTCCCCAGTTCTGAGACCGTGGGTCTTGAACTAAGCCGTGATAATGGCTTCCCAGTTTCTTGAAGATGTCCCAGCATGGAATCCACCTTTGGAAGATGTAAGTGAGCCAGTGTCTCTGCTAAATCCTCTCCCACCTGTTAGGATTTAAGTGTGAGAGTCCATGCACCCAGGGTGCCCACTTCAGCAACAGGTGAAAGCAGTGATGGGCTCGTAGCTAGGCCACCTACCAGGAGGCAGCCTGTTGGAGAAGCGGTCACTGGGAGTGTGCCCGGGAAGGGTAGATCTTGTCCCCATCTCCTTCCTCTGGCTTTGGCTTGTCCCTGTCCCTACCTTGAAGCGAGCAGCTTTGCTCCACTACACCTTCCCACCTTTCTGCCTGGGAGTCTGCTGACTGCGGACTGAACCCCCCGAAGCCGTGAGCCGGTTGTGTGTGTTAGGTGTTTTGTCCCAGCAGGGGAACCGTCACTGCCATGCTGTTCCTCACTGCCTGTCATCCTTCCGACTGGAGGACCCTGTCAAAGCAGCTTATCATGGAGAAGGACCCCTGCAGATTCTGTGCTCTCCCCTGCCCCCACTTGGGGCTCGGCTGTGCCCCAGTGCTCCTCCCCACTCACCCTGCTGCACAGAGAAGGGTTTTTCGTGCCCATCACTAACTCCTCCAGTACTGCAGCCAGTGCGCTGCCACCACACCTCCCTTCCCACCTCCTCGAGTGCTACCACGATTGCTGCGATTTCTTCTAGTGCAGGTGAAACCCACACAGCATAAAATGAACCATCTTCAAGTGCACAGTTCAGCCAGCAGCTAGTACATTCAGGACATTGCCTGACCCCACTTGTATCTACTTCCAGAACAGTTTTTGGCCCCTTGCAAGTAGAAACAGTGTATCCATTAAGTAATCACTCTTCATTTCCTTACTCCCCCCAGCTCCTGGCAGCCCCCAGTCTGCTTTTCATTTATAGACTAGAGTGTCTTGGGTGATCCACACAAGGGGGTCACAACTCTGTGCCCTATGTACCTCGCTTCTCTCATTGAGCGTGCCCTTAGGGTTTCATCTATGTTGTAACATGCATCAGAATTCCATTCTTTTTAATGGTCTAGTAACATTCCACCGTGTGGATGTACACATTTTGTTTATCCACGTGTCTATCCATGATATTTGGCTGTTTCCATCTTTGGGCTCTTGTGCACAGTGTTGCTATGAATACATGCATATGTGTATTTGAGCCCTGTTTTCAGTTCTTTGGGGTCTACACCTGGAGAGCACCTGCTTGCTGTAGGGATATTTTATATGTCTCCTCTCTGTAGGAGGAGACCATACTGTTTCCCAGTGTTTCCTGTCAGACCACCTCCAAAGTAGCTTCCTGAGAAGGGTGTGTGGGAGCCCAAGTGAGAGGGCTTGCTCAGAAGCCGCGCCTGTCCCTTGTCATCAGAAGCAAAGGTTCTGACCATGGGAAAGTGGACGTCCTCACTGGGATGCCCACAGGACCCTGCAGGATGCTGAGATGAGAGGCTGGAGATGTAGGTGTCCTGTCCCGAGCTCAAGGAGTCCAGGCAGAATTGAAGAAGACTGTGTCCCCCTAAAAAAACCCTGTGTCACTGCTGTCTGCCCAAGCCCTGGGGCCCTGAGCAGGACCCAGACTCAGCCCCTCACTGACTGCCCAGACTCTGGGCAGGGGTTTTAGCTGGAGGGGTGTAAGGCCAGGCTGGGCCAGTGCAAGGGACATCTAACCTGTGGTGGACTCAGGGAAGGTTCCCTGGGGGAGGCGACTCTGGGTCCACACATGTGCAGGCATCAGGTGGTCAGCCTGAGTGGGACGGGGGACATACAGGAGGCTGCCTCTTGGTCAGTAGGGTTTGTCGGAGGGGGGAGGGCGAGGACTGGCTGTTACCATGGAAGCAGTCAAATAGGGAGGGCCCCCTGGGAAGGGCTTTGCATGCCAGGGTCAGGCTTTATGTTTTATCCTGAAGGTTGTGGGTGGCCCTGGGCAATTTTGAGCCATAGCAGCCAGAGGTAGGAAATTCATTCTGGGTCAGCGGTGGGTTGACCTGAGTTTTGCAGGGCTGGGGTGCTCCCTGATAAGCCCACACACAGGGTCCCAGGCTCCCTAACACCATGGAGATGCCAGGTAGGGCCTGATATCGCCGAAAAGCATGGGTTCTCCTCCTCCTCCTTCTCCTCAGTGGTCACTGTCATCTCACCATCGTCTTCCACACCTCAGCCCCCCACACCCCTGCCAGGGAGAAAGCCTCAGGGACCTCTATCTGCCATTTTTGGGAACCTTGAAGGCACATTTCTGAGGTTCAGTTCCTTATACTCCTTTGCCCTGATGTGGGGCCATGCCAAATCCAGAAGGGCAACTATGGAAAAAACCCAACCAACAGAAAATAGCAAGTGTTCACTGGCAGAAGAGCTGGAGTCCCTGTGTGATGGGACAGTTCCCTTAGAAACGGCTCACCAACCCCAAGTATTCCAGGTTCTTTCCTCCAGGAAAGAATTGGACGAGACAGGCCAACAATGATGCCAAAAGGTTTATCTGGAAGGTGTGGACACCAGCAGCACCAGCATCTGGACCTTGGGCTTCCGGGGCTCCAGGACTGTAAGAAATAACTTTATGTTCTTTGCACATTAGCCAGCTTCGGGCATTTTGTTAGGGTATCACAAACAGAACAAGGATTCAAAAGAATTGAAAGCAGGGTCTTCAAGAGATCCTTGCACACCCATGTGAGTGGCTGCATTTTTCCCAATCGGTGAAAGGCAGAAGCAACGGGAGTGTTCATTAGTCAATGAATAAACACATGCATAAAATGTGATACACGCATAGAGTGGGAAATTCCTCAGCCTTGAAAGGAATGGATGCCTTGATATACATAATGCAGCATGGATCTGCCTTGAGGACAGTCACATGCTCAGTGAGATGAGAGACTCGGAGGACAAATGCCGTGTGGCTCCATTCATAGGGATGTTGTTAGCAGAAGCAGGCTCTCAGATGGGGCACCAGTCGCTCCAGTGGTAGAATGCCTGGCTAGCAAGTGCAAGGCCCTGGCTCAACTCCCAGCACCACAAGACAAACGGACAAACAAACCCCCACAGAGACAGAAAGATGGGGAGGAGTGGGGAGCCGGTGCTTGCTTCGGTTTGGTCCGATGAAGAGCCTTGGAGCTGGACAGTGGTGAGGAGCTGACCGCTGCAGACTGCGCACTAAGAAATGGTTAAGACGGCAAATTTTACATCACGTGCATTTTTATCAAATAAAGAATTCGGAGGCAATACAAAGGGATGTTACAATGGTGATAGGAAAGCAGGAAACCGACTGTGGACCCCTCCGAGCCAGGGACGTTACAGGGGACACAGCTGTGAGGCTGGCATCTTTTCGGGGAGTGACCGGTAACGAGGCCCAAAGGCAGGGCCGGCAAAGGGGGCTGTGGGCGTAAGTGGGACCTGTTAATCACAAGATGCTGGAACGCACACGCCAAATCACTTCCAAGGCCTTGTGTACGGAGTGCTTGAGGGTTCCCCAGAGGCGTGGAAGAAACAGGACGCTGCCGAAGGTGCAGCACGCAGGCTTGCCAGGTAACCCGACCTGCGTGCCCCAGGCGTACTTTAATTTTTATTTAGATTTTTCCTCTGTTTTATCTGGCCCAAGTTGGCTCTGTAGAGCCAGCTTCTCCTTTACCTTTCACTTTTAATTTTTCAAATAAACTTTGTCACTATTTTTGCTTGTTTTGGTCAATTCTCTGTTCGAGATGGAAAAAGTCTGGAAACCAAGATCCCGCCCGCTCCCCACCCCCCACCCAAAAGCAATGTAGCCATCGTCCCTGCCATTCCTTTTCAGAGAGGCTGTGTTCCATGATGACACAGTGGCCATGTGGGGCTGGGGGCTTTGCCTTTCTTCATGTCCACAACAAGGCCTGGCCCCTCCCTGTGCTCTGCTGCTTCCACCTGAATCCTTAAGACACTGGCCCGTGCCTGGGCAGAAAGGCACTGCCCTGTCCCCAACAGCTGCTGAGGGCGGTGCAGCGGCCTGAGGCCCATGAGGGACCTTCTGACTTACGATGCACAAAGTGAGCTGCCGCGTCCCCTGGAGCTGCTGGTAAGACAGCGTACTTCGGAAAAATTCCTAGGCCTGCAATTGCCGAGTCTAAGAATCAAACCAAACCATTGCAATGTGGTGAAACAGTGAAAAAAAAAAAAAAGCTAAGAAAGTTGTACTATGCAGTTTATGCGTATGAGGAATTTATTTACTCAACAATACATTCATAATCAAAGTTTCTCATCTTTGCCAAGTAAATAAATGAGAAACAGTTTTCCAAATAGTTTCCATTTGTTTTGTTTTATTAAAAAGTGGAGGTTTAGCTGGGCGTGGTGGCTCACGCCTGCAATCCCAGCACTCGGGAGGCTGAGGCAGGAGGATCATTGTGAGTTCAAGACCAGCTTGGGCTACAAAGTGAGCTCAAGACCAGCCTGAACTGCATGGAGACCCTGTCTCAAAAAGACAAAAAAGAAAAAAAAAAAAGCAGAGGTGATAACTTCAAAGGTGTGAGCAACAAGAGATAAAACATAACAGCCTTCACCAGGATGAAAATTTTCATGCGTGAAAGAACATTATTGAAAATATCACTTGCAGAAGGGGAAGAATGTTATGCATCCTAGGAGGGTCTGGTGCACAGAACGTGTAAGGAGCTCTCACAAGGACAGCAAAAGGACAAACAGCCTGGTGGAAATATGGGCAAAGGACTCAAATAAACAGCTATCTGCAGAAGACACACGGAGGGCCCAGAACTGTATAAAGACACCTGTGGCACCACTGCTACGGTAGCTGCTTCACACCGGAGGGCGTGGCCACGGGAATAACAAGGGTTGAGGGGGCGTGAAGAGAGGGGTCTCTGGGAGGGTTCCCCAGAGGGAACCTACAGGGTGCAGCTCCCTGGAACGCAGGCCGGCGTCTTCCAGACTCAGCCCTACAAGTGCTCTGCACGCCAGCAATTCCCTGACACCCAAAGCACTGCAAGCAGGAGCGCGAATCTGCGCCCAGGCAACGCGTCTACGCGTGAGTCACAGTCGCCAAAAGGGGAGACGACCCTCACCGGCAGCTGCTGAGGGGACAGACTGTGTCCTTCCGTGCAGAGGTTTCTCAGCCACAAACAGGAGCGCAGGGCTGACATGTGCCTCGAGTGGGTGAAACGTGGAAAACACAGCGCAGGAAAGAAACCCCGCTCGAAACCCACTTTTCATAGGGTTCGATTCATGCAAAGTGCCCTTTGATGGGTGGTCACCAGTGTCCCTGGGAGAGCAGGAGGGAGCCAGGGGGAGACCATTTAATAAAATGATGAAAATGTTTTGGAAATAGAGGTGGTGGTTTTTACTAAACGCCTCTGGGTGGTTCACTTTAAAATGATTAATTTAGTTATTTGAATTTCATTTCAATGGAAGAGCGGAGCGTGCAGTATTTTAATGTGTGTAAGAGGCGTCTGCACGCCTTTAGCTGAGACCTGGTGCTTTTGTCTGAGCGTTTTTCCTATTGAGTTATGGATTTTAAAAAATTGATTTGTAATTCTGTCTTCAAAGAAAATTATCTTTTGTGGTAAATTGCCAGTGTTTTTCTCGGTTTTTAATTTCTTCTGAATTTGCCTATGGTGATTTTTGCTCTAAAGATTTAAACATAGTAATCATAACCAAATTTATCATTCTTTCTTACAGCATTGGGCTTGGGAATAGAATTTAGAATGATCATTTAAAAATTCCACGCTTGGGGGTTTAGCTCAGAGGCACAAGTACCTGCCTGGGAAGCACAAGGTCACAAGTTCAATCCCCAGCACACACACACACACACACAAAATCCATGCTTTTTTCTCCTGCTATGGTTTTTGTTTCTTTAAAGGTGGAATTGAACTCAGGACTTGTGCTCACCAGGCAGGCGCTGTGCCTGCTGAGCTACATCCCCCCCATGCTTTTTTTAACTTGCTTTTCCAGGGCTATGGGGGTTGGACATGAGGCTTTTGTACTGAGCTTCATCCACAGCAAATTTGCTTTTTTTTTTTTTTTGAGGTAGGGTCTCACTACATTGCTAAATCGCCGAGGCTGAACTTGAACTTGTGACAAACCCCCTGCAGTACTGAGATGATAGGTGTGCACCATCACACCCAGCTCGTCCCTCCTGGATGGGGTCTCCGGGTCTGGCTCTGAGGCTTGGAAGCACCTGTCCTGGGGCACCCAGGTGTGTCCTGGGGTGCACTGCCAGGAACCTCTGTGGCCACGGAGGGAAGAGCAGCTTGAGACAGAGCTGGGGCTCAGTGCAGATGACCTGTGTCAAGCTCTGGAGCCGGGCTGCTCCCACAGAACCCCTACCCGGGTGCCAGGCCTCTGTGACATGGCTATGCCAGTCTAGGGGTGCTGGCTGCCGGGCCAGGAGCACACCCTCAGTGGAGACAGTGCTGGTGGAGACCCAGCAATGGGTAGTGCACCACGTGCCCAAGTCCTGGAGTGGGACTCTGAGCAGTACCCCTCAGTGTCCACTACTGTCCACTACCAGCTATGGAACTCACAATTTCTACCTTACTCACAGCACCTGTCATGGTCCACACCACTCCCAGCTGCTGTCCAGTCCCATGCCAGTGGTGTCCACTTGCTTCAAGGAGCAAGTTCACCCCATAGTGAATAACACAGGGTGATGGTCAGCCCTGGACTTGCTTCCTAGCTCTGCTGCAGTGCGTAACCACAGACTTGGTGGTCTGGTTCTGCAGCTGGAAGTCTGAATGGAAAGCATCAGTAGAGGCCCTGGGTGGGGAAGGGGACCCTGGGGAAGGAGCTCCAGGTGTTCCGTGGCTGTGGCTTCTCTCCAGTGTTTGTCATTTCTCCTGTCTCTTACAAGGAGACTTGTCCCTGGGTTCAGGATCCCGTTGGTTATCCAGAATGATCTCATCCTGAGACCTTTAATTACATTTTACATAGATCTTCTCCCCCAGTAAAGTCATGCTCACAGCTTTCCAGGGTTAGGACTTGGACTTACCTTTTGAGGGTCACTGTGCAACCCACACTAGTCCCTGTTCCCGGGGAGTCTCATGCAGGGGAGGCTCATAATTCAAATGCTGGCTCCCTCCTCTGCATCCGGTCTTGGGGCCACAGGTGACATCACCTTCCCCCTGCACTAGTCACCCTCGACCCCTGCCCTCAGCTAGCACCTTTGCTGGCTTAGGTGGTTCACCCTGTGGGCACTCACACTCAAATTCCCGGAGGCCTTGATGCCCTGGAACCACACCCTTCTCAGGCTGTGGTCAGTGAAATTATGCAGTGGTCCTAAAAATTAGATGCAGGCGCAGAGCTCAGTGGCACAAGCCTGTAGCTAAAGAACTCTGGGAGGCTGAGGCAGCGGGACTACAAATCCAAGCCCAGGGGGAACTTAGTGACTTCCTGAGAACCTATCTCAAGGTAAAAACTTTTGAAAAGGTGTGGGAATCCTGGCTTCAGTCCCCAGTATAAACGACAAACCAAACAGCTGGGCAAGAGTCAAAGGCCCACCCACTTCCCTGGACTTACAGGGTGCTGCTCCACGTCTCCCCCACCCCACAGTGTCACTGCAGACCCTCCCCGGCAGGGCTGTCGCCCGGCAGGACAAGAACCCCTCCTGCTTGCTGGCCTTTGGCACAAAGTGTCCCAAGCACCCAGCCGATAGCTGTATTGTCTAGTTTGTTGGAACGCTTGATGGGAATCCAGTGGGAGGATTCTAGGTGTCAGGATGAGTTGAGGGTCTGGAAGGCAGACACTGCCTGTGGACACCAGAGGGACAGTACGTGTGGTCACTCCCTGCTCCTTCCACCCTGTTCTGGATGGCGTGCATTCCCCCTAAGGGGACATAGTGCCCAGAACTGGTGCTGGCTCCATGGTGCTCTTCTGGAGACCGATGTCACACCCTGGCTTCATCCCAGCCACGTCTACCAGAGGCCACTCTGTCTCGCTGCAAGGCCAGTGGCCTCAGGGTGGTGCCGCGTGTGACAGCCAGTGGGTCCCCTGGGAGAGGCTATGCCCACACAGCTTGGCTGTAAGTGGGTCCCTTGGTCCAATGCCGAGGTTTTGCTTCCTGTCCCCAGAACCCTACTCTTGGAGGAACCTGCCGTCCCATCTGGGCAGCTACAGCTGGACGCGTCTGTCTCATGAGGGGTGGTTGCCAGGCCTGCCTTACTCGTGTGGCAGGTCTGATGTGACCCAGCTCATGACAGGCAGCTCTCAGTGGTGGCCAGTGCCGCATCCCCAGGGTGGGCCAGGAGCCCGGCCAGAGCTGTTTTCCAGACAGCACAGGGGTCCCAGGGGTCCATCCACCTGTGACTTTCCGACTGGGACTTGCCATCAGCGACACATGGCATCACTTTCCTTGCATGGGCGTCTCCAGCTGCTCAGGTCCTCAGGGCCTGTGGCTGCAGGTGGGGACAGGGCAGTCCCTGCTGCTCAGCCCACTCCTGCTCTAGAGCAGCAGCCTGTCCAGTTTCCCAGCATGGACTGGGTGTCTCCGAGTCAGGAGTGGCCCAGGGCAGTCGCCACAGTGGGGCAGGTGTGAGCCTGGCCCCTGTGGACCCCGCACTTTAGAGTGGCATCGCCTACCCCCAGGACACACGTGTCTCTCCACAGTTTCCAAAGCACTCATCGTTTCCGGCTGAGGTCTGACCCAGGGACACTGAGACAGTGGACTCAGGTGACATTCCCCCGGAGGGCCAGGGGCCCTCCCGACTGTGGAGACGGAGGACACGGAAGGAAGGGGAGTCAGCGCGCCTTGGGCTAGACACGGATGTGCACCGTGACCCGTTCTGTGAGAACACAAACTCCTGGCCCGCTCCATGATGGGGACAGAAGACACACATTTGCTGGATCAGGGGCCCAGGCTGTGCCACTGTGTTGGTGGCGGCAGTGGGGTCTGCTGTCGAGCTGGGCTTGCTGTGGCCGCAGCCTCCTCCAGGGCTCGTCTGTGCTTGTGAGATTGGCACAGTCCCGGGGGTGGGCAGCCATGAGGGCTGTACCTATACCCGGGAATCTCTGCCACTGCCTCCAGGTGACGCACAGGGGCTGTCAGTTTCCTACAGCTGCCATAACAAAGCACCGTAAAGTTAGTGGCTTAAAATAACCCAGATTTATTATGTTATGGTTCCGAAGGTCAGAAGTCTAAAATGAGCTTAGCTGGGCTAAAATTAACTCTGTGTCGGGGACCTGGTTTTTTTCCGGGGGCCACACGGGAGGCTCACTCTGCAGCACTGGCCATCTGCAGAGGCCACCTGCAAATTGTGTGTGGCTCTCACCCCTCCCCTGGCATCTCTGCCAGCAAGACCAGACTGGGAACTTCTTTTTTTTTTTAAATCCATTTTATTTCAAGGAAAAAAGAAGATGAAGAATAAAAAAAATTGAAACAAAATTTCAAAACACATTAATCAGGGGGCAACAATGGTATACACTGCACATTCTCATCCCCAAATCAGTCACCCAGAGCACAAGACAGCTGCATTCAATGGTCGGAACAAGACCAACGTAAGTCTCTCTTCAGGGAACTCAGAGAAACCCGCAGTATCACTATCTCAACTGTTGTTTATACGCGCGGGCACGCACACACACACACACACACACACACACACACGGGGTTGCTTTCAGCTTCTCACACCCATAAGACAAAGCATTGCTCACACACGTGGCAGACTGAGCGTGTTTTAAGAGCAATAGCTCCCACTGTTCCCCGACACGTTCTCCTGTGTCCTTGACAAGGGACTTTGTGAAAAAAGGGTCCCACCAGACAATCCAGAACAATCTCGCCCCCTGAACCCGGCAGGTTAGCAACCTCACTTCTTCACTATGAGAAGTGGTGTTGGCGTTTTGTTCATGGCTTTGGTTGCCCCATGGGCCCTTTGGTGGGGCCGTCCCAGTGCTGCTGGGGCTGAAGCTCATGCGAAGAGCTACTCCCTCCAAGGGACGGTATTAAGAGGTGGGTCTGGAGAACCAGGTGTGGTGACAGAGGCCTGGAATCCTAGCACTTTGGGAAACTGAGGCGGGAGGATCACAAGTTCAAGCCCAGCCTGGCCAACTTAGTGAATAAGTGAAAATCTGTCTCAAAATAAATAAAAAAGGGCTTGGGATATAGCTCAGTGCAAAGGTCCTGGGGTTCAGTTCTCAGTATTGAAAAAAAAGATGGAGACTGAAGGAGATGGGATTGTATGGGATCCTTTTTTTTTTTTTTATCGGTACCAGGGATCAAACTCACGATCACGCGCTTGCAGGGCAGGCGCTTATGCCACTGAGCTAAATCTCCAGCCCCATCATATGGGATCCTAAGGGAGCTGCATCTCCTCTTCTACCTGGCAAGGATGCACCAAGCAGGTGTCCCTTGGAGCCAGGGGATGACCCTTCCGAAGGTTCTCACACCTGTGAGGGACTTACTTCCCAGGTTCAGGACAGGAGTGACACCCAGGTATTTATGAGCCGCCCCGTTGATAGACTCACACCTGTCTACCAGAGCAGGTGAGCTCCTGGCCCCCTCCAGAGCTCTTCACCACAGTGGCTCCTCCACTGACCCCGGGGCAGTCACTGGCTGTGACTGCACCATCACGCGGTGGGGACCAGAAAGTGGCCACTGTGTGGGCCTGGAGCCAGGGTGCCCACTGGGAGTCTTGAGGTACGGAGAGGGTGCATCACTGACCCTCACATGCTCAGGCTTTCACAGGGGACCATAACGGCACCTTGGGTCCCCGGGGGGCCAAGCCAGACAGTGTGTGAATAAGCCCTTGTCTCCAGCGGGGCGGAGGTAGACTCAGTCCACGTCGGTCTGGGGAGGGTGGGGGCACGCGTACTCTCTGTGGAGCTGGGGCGGGGTCCCTGCGGAGGACCTGGCTGGTGCTTACTCACTGGGTTTGGGGCTGGGGATTGGTGTGGGTCTGAACACTGGACAGGGAGCATGAACGGATGCTACTGGGACACGCTTTCACGCGTGGCGTTTTGTTCATGGCTTTGGTTGCCCCACGGGACTCTTCCGCCAGCCATCTCCGGAGCTCTGCGAGGGTCGTACTCTCCCCGTCCCCCCATGCCCACATGGCTGATTATTAGGGGAACTGTGCCCATGCTACTTATGGGTGATGCCTCATCACCCCCATCTGTGTTAAGGCCATTCTGTTCCCACTTCACATCGCCTGGCAGCAGCCCCTCCCCAGGGAGGTCCCCGGCAGCTCCTTGCTGCCTGTTCCTTTGCTGGAGAGCAGGCAACTCCGAGGGTCCTGGCTCTCAGCCTTGGGGCTCTTCTGATGCTGGCCTTGGGGGGCTGATGTGATCCCTTCCCTTGCGCAGACAAACCCTCTCTCCAAACGGGAGAAAGTGCCACCAAGTGTGCCCGGAAGTAGAGCTTGTCCTTCTCTTCCTTCCTGGGTTTGTCAAGATGTTCCTAGTGGCTACTGAATGTCACCCTAGCAGGAGACAAATGTAAAATTTACCTTGTTGGCACGCAGTCCGCCACTTACCTTTATGGGTGCGCGGATGATTGTAATAGCAAACCTGAGGGCTCGGGGCTTGTAGGCAGGATCGCAGCAACGCAGCCCCTGTTTCCCAGCTTCTGGACGTGGCAGAGATGCCACGCACTGCCGACTGTGATTTAAATCTCTGCCAGGAGGCCGGGGTGCAGCTCCCGGGCAGAGCGCGTGCCTGGCCCTGCCTTCGATCCCCAGTGTCACAAAAGAAAAAAAAAATCCCTCACTTTTACTAAACAGATGACAAAAATGCATCGTGGCTTTTACTTTTGCTTAATCACATTGAGGCTGACGACATCACGCGGTGTCTGCTGAGCTCTTTGCAGTTCGTCTTTTGTAAACTTTATATCTTCACCCAATGACGTGTTTTTGGTTTAGCTTTCCTTTTTTTCCTTTTTTTTTTTTTTGGCTAAACTTTGGATGTTAGAATAGCTTTGAACTTTCAGGAAAGCTCTGAGAATGGTATTGAGAGCTCCCGTATACCCTGCACCCCTGTCCCTGCCATCAGCATCTCCCCTCAGCCTAGGATGTTTGTCACTCGGAATGGGGGTGGGCAGCACGGCTGGGTGCCGAGCGCTTCCCCAGCATTTGGGCTCCATCCCCAGTGTGGCAACCAGGGTCAAGAGTCCTTAGTGCCTGACCCGGGAAGGCCCATCCCTCATTCGGGTTTCCCTCCGGTCCTCCTAGTGTCCCTTCTGTGTCCAGGACGCCACTTCACATCTGTCCTCACACCTCCTCTGGCCTGTGACGGCTTCTCAGACTTCGCTTGTCTTTTGTGACTGTCGCGGGTGTGAAGAGCACTGCTCCGGGGTCTGGTACAATGTCCTCACAGGGAGCTGCCTGCCGATTGGCCTGGGCTGCGTGTTTTGGGGAGCTGATCCCGGGCTGGAACACTTCCAGATGGTCAGCCCCTGTGACGTGTTGGTGTGGTGTGGCCATCAGTCACCTGGTGAGGCAGAGTTTGTCAGGAGTCTCCCTGATACGGTGACTCTTTTCCTATTTCTGGCTCTTTCTCCTCTTTCTCTTCCTTTTTTTTTTTGGACCGGGGATCCAACTCACGACCTCACACTTGCAAAGCAGGCGCTTATGCCGCTGAGCTAAATCCCTGGCCTTGTTCTCTTCTTTTTCTAACCTGGTGTGCATATTAAAAAATAAGTCCTTTAAAGACTAACGTGGCACAGGGGACCCTCTGCTGTGTCTTCTTCCCTTGCCTGCAGTGCAGGGGATTTGTCACACTGCCCTTAGATCCCCTGGCTGCCAAGTTTTTAACCCCTCCTTTAGCCTTGCCTCTGCCCAAGGGTCACCCGTGGGACCTACCCTTGGTGCTGGTTGCAACTCTGGCCATCTTGGAAGAGTTCCTGGCCGGTCCCCGAATCCCAGTGGCCATGGGAACACCAGTCTCTGGCTGTCAAAGATGAGATGCATCTTCCCCAAGAATGGACCCCTGGCCAGCCTTGAATCTCCTGCATCCATCCATTGTCCCTTAACACTTGTAGAATTTGTTCCCTCCTCACCTGCTGTGCGCTCTCCTGGAGGTCCCCAGAGGGCTCCTGATGGAGTGAGGCCTTCAGGGCTAAAAGAAGCAGTTGGTCACCCCATCTTTGTCCTCTTCAGTCCCCCCAGCTTCCCTTGAGGACAGCACAAGGCTGTTCTAAAATTTAAATTCCTGCTTCTTTCTCTCCTGCTTGACTCCAAATCACCTTCAGGATGAAATGTGCCCACAGCCGGGCATGCGCCCCTTCCCCCTCTGCCTCCCCTAGTGGGTCAAGGGCAGCTCAGCATCAAATGCCATTTGGGAAGATGGACTTGGACGCACCATGACCTCGCCATGTCTTTGGGCATCTCTCCACTGAAACTGTGTTGGTTTCACATGGCTGCTGTCACAAACTGCCATAAACTAGGTGGCTTGGAACCACAGAAATTTACAGTCTTGCCTGTCTGGAGGCCAGAAATCCCAGCTCAAGGTGTCACAGGGCTGCTTCCTCCCAGGGGAGATTTGCTCCATGCTCATCCCCTGGCTCCTGGAGGTGTGGGCAGTCCTTGATGTCCCTTGATTTAAATTTTAGGCTTTAAATTGCATTCCAATGCCCGCCTATCTCCATGGCTTTCTGCATGTGTCCCTGTGTCTTCTATTTGTCTTCCAAGGACACTAGTGGTTATGTAGGGTCATCTAGGATGACCTCATCTCAGGGTCCTTAACTTATGACACCTGCAAAGGCTCCATTTCCTTTTTTCTGGGGCCTGGTTGGATATGAATTTGTGGGGGACATTATTCAAGCCACTACAGATATCCCAGGGGCTGACCATGCTTCTGGGGAAACTGAGGTGGCCTCCCTGCACCAGACTCCAAGGGAGGCCTGGTTGGGGGGGGGCCCAAATAGCTCTTGGGGTCAACCTGAGAAGGGAGCAGCAGCCAGGAGAGAAGCCAACTGCCACCGTTCTGAGGAAACCTGTGCATACTGGGGAGTACTGAGGTGGGGTGACCCCTCAGGCTGTCCTGAGTTGGGGGACAGACTGGGCCTTCATACCCCTTCCTTATTGGGTGCCCACTGCTCTGGAGGGGGTGCCCTAGACTGAGGCTGGTCTTCTGTCACGGCCCACTCAGGAAGCAGCTGGTCAGGGAAATGAGCTCCTTCCTCCCGGTGGGAGGTTCCCATCAGCCACACCACCAGGGGCCCCGGCACAGCTGCCCCGAAACTCGCCATGCTCACGGCCTTGCAGCCTTGGTTTGTCTGAGCAAGTCAGCGTGCTGCCCTCCATGCCGTCAGCTGCCCACTGGACTCATGCCCATGTCCACCAGGCTGTGGCCACACCTACTCCAGTCTCTGGTCCTGGCCAGGCCCACCCAGGTCCATAGCCATGGTTGTGGCCACGACTATAAGGCACACCTGAGTGCCAGCAGGAGACTGTGACATCTCAGCAGAGCAGCTCTTCTGCAGAAGCTAGGACTCGCCTTCGGACTGACCAAGGGACCTGTGGCCAGTGAGAACAGCCTCAGTCCCTTCTGACTCTTGCCGGTGCCCTACCCACACCTGGAAGGTCTCCTAGAGGCACAGACAAGGTCCAGTGGGTCACCCGGCAGCAGGAGCCTCTCCTCCCTTTCCACCGGCTAGGAAGTCCTTGTCCCTGTGGGTGAGGAAAGACCTCGGGCTCAGGGAACATCTAGACCCACTCCTTCAGGGATCTGCGCAGCTGGGGTGCAGCCCAGCAGTGTCAGCCTGTCCTTTCTCCCTGGGCAAGCCCTGCCACTCCTGGTCAGGCTCCCCACGCTGGCCTTTCTGTCTGAGTGAGGCCCCTCCAGAGACTGCCCATTGTGTGACAAGCAGAAGCCTGGAGAAGCAGAACCAGATTCCAAGGCCAGCACCTTGCTTCAAGCTGGTTGGTCTGCTTCCAGCAGTCAAGGATTTCTTGTGGGTTTTGGGGCCCAGGGGCCTCGGGCCTCGGGGTATCCTCAGCCGTTGTGTGATTTCCCAAGGACACCAGATTCTTGGAGGATGACAGCCCTGCTCAGTGATGGTCCTCAGTGCTGGCCATCTTTGCCCCTTTTGGGAGGAGTATAAAGGTAGATGGGGTGACCTCAGAGGCCAGCCCTGTCACCCCCATCCTCACCCTCCCTGAGGCCCTCTTGTGGGCTGGGCCTTGCCAGGTGTAAGGCGCTCAGTGTCCCTTCCATGCCAGCCCTGCCTTGGCCCATTCTGAAAGCTATCAAAGCGGGGGCCAAAGGAGTCATGACCGCAGAGCCAGGGAGAACCTTCACCAACGAAGGAGGTGGGTTCTGAGAACCTGCAGAGTGGATGAAGACTTGGGGACAAAGCCTTGAGGATCCACGAGAAATCACAGTGCCTGCCCTGAGCCACCTGGGGAAGTGGACAGAGGAAGCCCAGCACCTGGGTGGCAGCCCGGGTCGTGGATTTTGTCACTGGATCAGAGGCGTTAAGACTGCGTAGTCACGGTGATGATGGTATTGTCGATTCTGTGCTGAACAGACTAGTCCGGCAGGTGAGAACTCCCGCCATAGATTAAGCACAGACCCAGCAATGGGGCCTGGCAGCTGCCCACTGCACAGCCCAGGACTTCCGGGTCTTAGCCACACCTTGCAGGGAGGCACTGAGGCTCAGAGAGGGCTGTCACTTACCTGAGGTCACACACTAGAAAGGCAGAGCTGGATTTTAACCCTCAGTTTCAGAGTCTGTCGCGGTCTAGGGTGGCCTCTGCGCCCAGCTGAGCCCCATGCCCAGTGCCCTGCGAGCTCTGGGGCTCCCCTGGGCTCGGGAGGCAGCAGGGGCCTCACCTCACTCCCGACACCTCTCCCACCCTGCCCTGCTGGGGGGCCAGCAGTGCGGTAATGCAGGAGGGTGCTAATTGTGGCTCCTTAGCCACAGGCACAGCCCGTGGCCCGTGGGGCGGGGGCTGAGCAGCCACATGGGCAGTGAGCAATGTCAAGCCCTGGCCTTTGCATCCGCGCCTGTGGGAGTCCTCAGTCTGGAGACTGATCCCCAGGTGAAGCTCAGACCGCGCCAGGCTGGCCTCAGCCTCCTGCCCCGAGCTCTGAGCACTGTGCCTGGGAGGCCAGGCCCCTGACACCCTCCCATGCTCCCTCCTGGCTGCCTCCCCTCGCCGGGCCCCACACAGAGTGGGAGTTGCTGCTCTTGGGCCCTCACTCCTGGTGCTCGGGCCTCCCTGGCTCAGCCCCGTGGCTGCCTCGATGGCCTCTGTGGCCAGGAATAACCAAGTGACTCAGGCGGTGCAGACGGCCATGACCCTGCTCTAATGACACTTTTCCCTTACAAGGCTGCACCTGCCTCCTGGTGACAGGAGGTGACACTTGAGACCACTGTCCCGCTTCATTCTCTCATCTGCACATTTGCCCACTATGCATTTATGAAGCTGACTCCTCTGCACATGCGTGCATGCGTGAGTGTGCATGCGTGCATGTGTGTGGCTGTTTAGGTGGGTGGCAGGGGAGGTCACATCAAAAAGTGACCTCAGACAAGAGCCAGAAGGGGCCAGGCCAGGTACATCTGGAGGGGCAGAGCTGGAGGCCAGGGCCGCAGCTCAGAGGCCAAAGTAGGCACCGGAGGTTGGCATGAGGAGCCCTGGAAGGTAGTGCTGGGGAGGAGAAAGAGCTGGCTGGGTGGCGGAGGGCCGGATGCCCCTGGCAGGGCTCTGGCTTTCTCTGTGGGTGTACTTGGTAGTTCGGGGAGGGGCAGTGCAGGGCAGGGCAGAGGGCAGTTTGGATTGGCTGAGGACTTGCTAGGGACCCAGAGCAAAAGTCAGTCCAGGACTCATGCCAGCTCTCTGGCAGACTCTGTCCTGGGCCAGCCCCATCATGTGACCAGCCCTGGAGGGTCACGAGTAACTATGCCAAGTCTGCTGCTGGGCAACACCACCAGGTTAGGCCAGGGCTCCAGAGTGACCTCCCTCCTCGGGAATGAAGGAGGGGTGCCAAGCCTACCTAGTGGAATAATTACCCCTGGTCTGCTGCCTGCTTGCCTAGGGGAACCAGCCAGTGCGGGGCTCCCGGCCAGCCTGCCCACTGCACCCACCATGCCTGCCTGCCTGCCCACCCCGCCAGCTCTGCAGCATTCCTTCCCCGGTGAGGAGCTGACCCCAGGCTGGAGAAGCCCCTGCCTGTGAGTCACCTGTGCGCCTGCTGCAGGGAGGGGCTGGTCTGGGGCTCGGCTGTAGGGTGGCAACGTCTCCCGGAACATGGGAGGGATCCTGCGTGGAGAAGAAGAAAAACACTCTGGTTCCTTCACTCAAAGTCACTGCTAATGTGGGGTGTATTTCCCTTTCCTCTGTGCATTTACCTGTGCACGTCTTTTTTTATAATGATGAAATCAGAGTGTACTCACCAATTCACAGCCTCAGTAATATTTCCCCCGGGGACCTGAGCTAGTTTACAGCTTCCCTGAGATACAGCTGATGCAGTGCAAATTCTCCCACTGACAGTATAAAATTCAATGGGTTTTAATTTTTATTTAAAAAATTTAAATTTAAATTCTAGGTTGTGGCACACCGCTGTAATCTAATTCCAGAGTAGTTTCAGTGTCCCTGAAAGAAATCCTGTGCCCGTCAGCAGCGACACCCTTCCCTCCCTCGTCCCAGCCAAACCACTCCTCTGCTTCTGGTGTCTCCGGATTTGTGTGCTCTGAATTCTGGCTTCATACCAGTGAGTCCATGCCAAGGCCGTTGGGGACCTCAATATTTTCTGGAATCCCATCTTCACTGGGTGACCACGATCGATGGTTATGCCTCACTTCCTTGTTGGATAGTTTGGTGGCTTTGGATAGTGGACCCTAGTCTAAGGCCTAAGGGGGGTGGCGATAAAGGCTGAGACAGTCTGGAGGGCCTCCTCCTCCTCCTCCTCCTCCTCCTCGCCCAGTGCATGCCCTGCGGTGACTTGTTCTCTCCTCTTTGCTAACAAGGGTTTCCCTAGTGCAATCGGCAGGGACTTGGCAGGCATTGGAGGGTGGTCACAGACCCTGGGCTGTCTCCCCTCTGCAGACGTCCCTTCAGCTCACCTGTCATTCCTCCTCCCCATCTCTGCAGATGTGGCTGAGACACCCTTCCTGGTGAGAG
The DNA here is from genome assembly GCA_004027455.1 of Hydrochoerus hydrochaeris. Taxonomy (NCBI): domain Eukaryota; kingdom Metazoa; phylum Chordata; class Mammalia; order Rodentia; family Hydrochaeridae; genus Hydrochoerus; species Hydrochoerus hydrochaeris. The sequence goes on along the minus strand of PVLA01001819.1, from coordinate 105,109 downwards.
CCTGTCCTGAGGATGGAGAGCCGCTGAGTTTGGGTCAAAAAGGGGAGGGATTGTGCATAGTGGGAAAATTTATTGCCCGATCACAGGTAAAAACAGGACAAACTCTGAATAAGGTCACAAAGGAACAGGAATTCCCAAAATGTTCTCAGCCATGGTCAACCACTAAAGCCACTATGGATTGTCCCCAGATGCCAGCTCTCTGGGGATTCTGTGGTGGGAGGAAGAGGAGGGAGGCCTGCGCTGAGGTGGAATACACACAGACACGCTCAGGTGCAGCAAGACCCACAGCTGGGGACCGCCTCCCCCACGGGAGCAGCGAGGCAATTCCCCCAGCACTCCCGGTTTCCGTGGCAGTCTTGGTTTTCCTGTTCCCCACTTGGCCGCTGGTGGCCAACGAGGTGCTCTGCAAGTGGTGTGAACCGGGACAGACGAAGCTGGAGTTGTCCCTTCTGTGAAGAGGCCCCGAGGAGCCCCGAGGGCTGCCTGGCTTGCCAGACTTGCCCTGCTGGCCCTGGCCAGACCTGCCCATGAGGGACAGAGTTCACCTGCTGTATGGTGGGAATCCTCCCATGCAGGGCAGAAGATCCATTTCCCCAGAGGGTGTCCAGGACGCCGCCCCTCTGCCTCTGCGCTGTTCCTTATCAGCCAGGCAGCTGCGTGGCCCCAACCCTCCCAGCTCCCACTCTCTACCATGTGCTCAGGGCTCAACTCAGACAGGGTGTGTGGTGAGTGACACCCCCAGGGCAAACCCTAGGACACTCAGGGATGTTCCTGTCCACAGCTGTGGGCACCAGGGAGACGGGCAAACGTGGGGCACACATTATCTGGACTAGGGGTGGCTGACTTTCCGCCAGAGCCCCTTTTAAAGTCAGAGAATCGCACCTGCCCAAGATGCCACCACAGCCCTTCCTTCTGAGAGTGACAAGACTTACTCTGCAGCACTTTCGGGGGAATTTGCATTTTGTCACAGCAAGATCATGGCAACTGAGGACTGCTGAATAAGTTTCTGACTTAAGAGAGTCACAGACCTTCACCCAGCACCGTGGACATGGGACTCCCTGAGCCTGGCAGAACCCAAAGGCAGGGACCCCCCACCCCACAGGCTGTGCCAGCCCCAGGCCAGCTCTGGAGAAGGGAGCTTGGGATCTGCACCTGTTTATTGTGGAGGTGTCTGTCCTCAGCCTGGCACGAGTGCAGCTTCCCTGCCGGTGCCCACTGCTGGTCGGGAGCCCTGTCAGAAAAACCTCCATCCCGGAGTCCAGGGACCCAGGGGCCTGGTTCTGCCCTCCTCTCGCAGCTGTCCCCACTCCAGGGGAAGTGAAACAGCCAAGGCCCGGTGGAACAGGTCCGGCCGCACCTGGCAGCCTGTCCAGAAATGCCGCAGCACAGCCCTCCCTGCTGACCTCTGCACACCCTTCCCCGGCGCCCTGCCAGGCCTTACTCACCCCAGGCAGTGCCAGGGCCTCTCCCGGACACTGGGCAGGGCTGTGGCTCTCGGCCCCAAGCCCAGCCGAGCTGTACCCAGGGCAGGCACTGCTCCCTGCAGGAGCTGCTTCTTACAGCTGGGAGATGCAGCCCAGAGACGGAACAGTCCCTGCAGGTTCTCTCAGGGTGGCACTGAGGAGCAGAGGGCACAGGTGTTGAGCAGGTAGAGGAGTCCGCTCCAGCCCTATGGCTCCCTAGCAGTAAAACCTGTGTGTTACCGAGCCCCTCAGCTCACTGGGGTCCCTAGGAAAGTGCTCTTGCCATCCCAGGCGTTTGCAGGACAGCAACATGTAGAATCACCTTTGCCTTCTGCCCCGAGTGTGGCTCACTCAGCAAAGGGGTGTGGGGTGCAGCAGGTGTGTGTGTGTGTGCGCGCGCATGCGCGCACGCACATGCACATGGGAATGTCTCCACTGGCAACCACAGAGTCGTAGCCCAGCAACCTGCTGCCCCAGGCCTTTGAGCCCTGGGGAACCCTGAGGGGATGGGGGGGCCCTGTGGCTTAAGGAAACGGGGTGAGGAAGGTGATGGGAGGCACAGGGCAGCTTCAGCACCCCCTCCCACAGTTGTTCTGACTGAATCTGGGGGGTCTTGCAGAGCCACTGAAGAAGGCAGAAAGCTTATGGGGGTGGGGAGCGGGGTGGCAGCTGCTTGCTGGCATCCTGGTAACTCCCTTCTTTCTGGGGAAATAGAGGCAGCAGGTCTTCAGGGTTCCTCCCTGGGCGGGTGCTGCCGTAAAGCAAAGGCCCCCACTCAGGGCGGAGGTGCACAGGTGTGGGTGTAGGTGCGCAAGGCGTGGGAATCAGCTGGGACAAGTCTTTTCCCAGAGCCTGGCAATTACCACCCCTGGAGCTTGGGCTGGGGCTGCTGGCTCACATGCACACCCTGACAGCTCCTCCCAGGGTGCTTGTGTTTTAGGGGGACACTGGCCATCGGAGCACCTCCTGGTTTAGCATATGGACACATAGACATTCTGACCAAAAACTACAGGGTTCCTCCTCTTTCTCCAGAAGTAGCAAATCCAGGGGTATGGCCTAAGCACTCAGAAATAGCCCAGCTGGACTCTGGAGAAAAGGGGACCTGGGTGGCTGAGGGAGCAGGAAGAAACAGTTTTGTTCTCTCTTGCCTCCCAGTGAGCTCCAGCTCGGCAGCACCCACCCACTTCGGCCCAGCCTGCTCGGGCAGACCCCAGGGAGGAAAGAGGTGAGATGTCAGCTCAGGCTTGATAGCGGGGGACCTTGGCGATGGTGAGTTTCTGTTTATCTGCAAACTGAAGGACACGCCCCTCCACCCCAGTAGCTGCTCAAGGCTGCCGGTGACACTGGGGCAGGCCCACCCTGGGAGCCTCCTGGATGGCTTCGGTGTCCTTGCCTGTACAATGGACACAAGAACACCCACACAAGGGTTCTGCCGTGTCGGCCCCTAGGAACCTCGGGGCCTGGTGGCTGCTGGAGCTGTGGGAATTGGGAGTGAGGATGAGAGGGACCTTACTACTTCCTGGCGAGGGAGCCTCATTTCCTCCTTCTGGAGAATGGGGACAGGAGCACAGCTTCAGGGACGTGACCTGGTCTCCATGCCCTGTCTCCCGTTCCGCTGATCGCACCGCGGGGCGCTATTTTCTTCCGCCTCCTTCCTCTCTGGTTCCATCCTGCTTCGTCTCTGCCCCTCCCCTTTCACTATCGGTTTCTTTTCTCTGCCTCCCATACCCAGGAGGCCTGCTGGCCCTCAACTCTGCCCCGGCACCCAGGGCCACCCTGCTGCTGCCAGGGGCCGGGTGGCTGTGCTGACGTCACGGGCTTATCCTCTGCTCCTGCCTAACGCAAATTTCAGCCTCCTTCTCTCTGAATCAATTTACTTTTATTGCCTCAGCTGCTCAAAAGCAATTTTTCAAGAACAAAAAGGTCAGCACGTCCAAGACTAATCAATTCTCAGAGAGCTCCTGCCGCCGCCAGGGGAGCCGGCGACCCGGCCCCCCTTCCCGCCAGCCCCCTCCCACCAGTCCCATCACTTTTATTGCTTCATGATGCCTGTCATTAGTGGTGTGTTTGAGATGCCCCACGGTGTTCTTACAACATAAAACCTGGGCGACTTGCGGAGAGGGGGCGCTGGGCACATTTACGGCCACTCGCCGGCTCCTGGCTGGCTCCGGACAGGAAGAGCTGCTGGCGGGAGGACAGGCAGGGTGGGAAGCACCCAGCCACTTGTGTAAAGCCTGGCAGTGAAGGGCGATCTGGGCCCTGGGGTCTCCCCTGCAGCCCGTCACACGGCCTTGGGCACCGCCAGCTGGTGCCCCTTCTAGGAATCTCCCCGAAAGTCTGCCCTGGTCCTCGCTGCTGGGAGGCAACACATACCTTGCAGGGATCTCCCATCCCTGTTGCCACTCTGATGCCAGGTTCCGACCCTGCGTGGCCACCTGGCTTCCACAGGTGAGGGCTCTGAGGAGCAGGAAGGGGCGGTGGAGAGCTGGGTGGTCACGTGACCTGCCTGAAGCCACAGCTATGGCTGTGCCTGGGGAGAAGCAGGTCACCGTCCCAGGCTGGTTCTCCAGCTGTCCTTGTCCCATGTCACCCTCACTCCCAACTCCCACAGCACCAGCAGCTGTAGGGCTCCCAGGGGCTGACACCACACTCAGAGCCCTTGGGCACCCCTCACCTGGGGGTCTTGTGTCCATTTTACAGGCGAGGAAGCTGAGGCAAGAGGTGCTCATGGCCACACTGGGGGCTGGACATGTGCAAGGGGGCTACGGCCCAGAACTCTGCTCTTTGCTCTTTTCTTCTCTCAAAAATGCCTTGGGATGAACAGTCCGAAACAGGAAACCCACAGATCAGCACAGCTACCACCCGTTCAGGAAGAGGCTGGTGACCAGCTGGCTCTGGTGACTCTGTAGAGACAGCCAGGCTGCCATGCTAAGCAAGCAGGGCTGGCAGAAGGGTGGCCGCTTCCCAAAGTGTTTGGCTGTCCCCACCAGCGCTGGCGGCCTCTCCCGGCCACCTCCTGCGAGTGCGTGCCCTGAGCACCTGGCTGTGAGCTGTGGCGAGCCTCTGCGAGGGCCTCGGGCCAAACTCCTGCCTCCTCACGCCTGGCCTGGCCTGGCCTGCCCTGCGGCTCCCGGGCTCTGGGACCAGGCACACACTGCTGGGAGCCCCTCCTGGCTCCCCCAGCCTCCCTTGTCCCCAGCCCCACTCCCAGGTCTGCTGAATTCTCCTGAGCTCCGGCATCTCCTCCAGGGCTTCCATGGTGACCTGCTGAGAGCAAGGTCCCCAGGCCTCCCCACCACGGGGCTCCCAGAGCCCCTCAGGGTCCTTGTGATTCCAGGGCAGCCTCTGAGAGCCAGAGTGGAGGGCAAGCCTTGTCCTGTCCCCAGGGCAGAGGGCCACTTGCCCAGCCCCTACCCTGTGGTTTCTGAGCGTCTCAGTGTCCCTGTCAGCCTCAGGCTGCTTTCTGCCCCCAGGACACTGACCGTCCCCAGGGCTTCTCCGGGGCTGTGAGTGGGCAGTCAGAGGGGAGGAACCACCTAGTCCTTCAGGGTCACTTGTGCCTTTGGGTCACTGCTGTCCTAGGTGGGGTGTTTTTTGTCGCTGTTATCTTTAAATTGGGGATTTCACACTGGGCTCCAGCTCCAGGCAGCCCTGTATTTTATTTTATTTTATTTTTATTTTATTTTTTGTCTTTCTGAGACAGACTAGCTATGCAATTCAGGCCAGCCTTGAGCTCACTTTGTAACCCAGACTGGTCTCGAATTTACAATCCCCCTGCCTCAGCCTCCTCAGTCCTGGGATTATAGGAGTGAACCACCACGCCCGGTTATCAGCCCTTTATTTATTTATTCTTTTTTAATATTGAGATAGGGTCTCACTGAGTCACTAAAGTGCCCAGGCAAAATTGCAGTCCTCCTGCTTCAGCCTTCCAGAGGGCAGGAAATTCTTATCATGAGCTACCATACCAGAAAAACAGGTTCCATCTACCCTTAACCCAGCCAGGAGGCGGGCACACACAAATAGGGTCACAGAGAGGCAGTGACAGTATTCACATACCTGGCTAGGGACTGTCTGATGTCCTCCAGCACCCTGGCTTCCCCGCCCCACGCTTGGGACCCTTGCCAAGCCCCTCTGACTGTGTGGCAACTGTCCACGTTCTGAGAAGTTCCACCCCGGGGCTTTCTTGGGAAGCTGGGTGAGGCAGGAAGTCCCCTGGGGCTGAGGAGCCCTGGAGGCGGGCAGTAGGCCTGGTGGGGGGCAGGGGTGCTGACCTACAGGCCAGGCTGGCGGTTGTGGCTCGGTAGGTAACCCCTCCACATGGGCTGGGCTCCCGACCTGCCCTGTCCACAGAGCAGCCCTGCAAAGCTGGGGGCCACAGGCCCGGGCTGCTACGGCTCAGGGGGGCCCCTGATGCCGGCTCTGGGGGGCCTTCAGGTCACCATCGGACAGCCGATGGCCCCTGCACATTGACCTCTAGCCCACTTCAGTCTTTCTGGCCTGGCACTCGAAGGAGGTGAGAGCTTCCAACCTAATTTATTTCCTCCAAATTGAATAAAAATAAACATTGGCTTGACATATAAGACGTCTTTTCAAATCCCAACAGTCTGTGGTGCTGTCTCCGGGTGACGTATGCAGAAGGGAAACCTGGACGGTCCCTGGGTGGTGGCCTCTGGTGTCCTCTCTTTCACCACCCTTCCCCAGCCCCACTGCCCTTTGGCTCCAGGGCCATGCTGCCACCTGAACAGACCAATCACAATGGAATCCATTATAGTTCCAAAGTGATCAAATTAAAAAGGGGGGTCAGGAAGGGGGCGCAGGACTCTCGCTGCACCCAGGGGAGCAGTACAATCAGCTATTGTGGTGTTAGAAGTCCCCTGGCGATAAAGAGCCAGCCTGGAAAGGCTGCCTCCCCTGCCAATTGCGAAACAGACTAGAAAGTTCAAGGCCAGGGGATCCCAGAGCTGTGCTCGGGACTGGCCCTTCCGGAGCAGCCTGGGGCCTCTGAGCTGACAAAGAGGCAGGCCAGGTCCCCAAGCCAGTCTTCTGAGGGCCCTGGGTGGGGCACAAGCTCAGGGTCCTCTGCCTCGGCCCTCAGGTCCTGGGGCCCGGATGCCAAGGTGGCCCTGCTTCTCTCTAAAGTAACTGCTGCTCGACAAAGGTACTGTGCTCCCTGAGTGTTCTAGTAGAAGGTATCTCCCTGCCCTCCTTGTACAGGCAGAGAAACTGAGGCACAGATGGGAGCGGGCTGTGGGTGTGAGCTGTGGGCCTTGGGCATCGTTCCATTCTCCTGCTCCCGTTTATGCTGTAAGCAGTGTCCTGGTGGAGAGGTCTTCAGGGAGGACTGACCGTGCATCCTCGCCCGGGGCACCAGGGGACCAGGGCCAGGCCACTGTGGGACTACACCGCCTCCTTCTCCCATGCTCCATCCTTTCCTTAAAGCTGCCCTTACTCTTCTCTTCCTCAGGGACACCTGTCCTCGAGTGATCCACCTGTCCCAGTAGGGATGTAAATAACACCTACGTGAGCTCAAGTGGATCCTTTATCTACCGTATGCCTCAGTTTCCTAATTGAGAAACGAGGGAGAAGAATGGCTGAGAGTGCTTGGCTGGGTCCCTGCCTGGTGCTAAGTGCCCAGCCCAGGCTCCTCACCTCACAGAACAGCCAGCCACACGACCCAGAAACTCAGCCCCCACCGCCATTCTGCAGCTGGTGCTCTCGGCATCTTGGGATCACTTTCCAAGGCTGGCCGGAGCATCCCAGCCCTTCCTCTGCCAGGGCTGGCAACCAGCAAGGCCCATGCCAGGTGCCTGGCTCTTCCCAGTGGATACAGCCACAAGCTGGGAACAGGTGGTAGCTGAGGTCCCCAAGCCAAATGCAATGGATGCCACAGCCATAGCTCAGGGGCCTCGGACCCTGACCCCCAGTGAGTCACTGCGGGCTTTCGGGGCAGGGAGGGTATGGCCACCCTTCCCTTAGCACTGTAGCACCTTGTCTGCAGTCTCAGGGTGTCCTCGGGTCTCTCCAGGGTAGAGGCTTTGGTTCAGAATCCCCTGCCAGGGACATGGCACCTTCCTGAGGCGGCGTCCCTTCCCATGCATCCCCTCGTCCCTCCCTGGGGGTGCCCTCTTCCCAGCCACCACCTCCCCAGCCCAATGAGGCCACAGTCATTAGCTTCAGTGCTTCTGTCCCTCAGCTGAAAAATAAAAACAAAAAACACAGTGAAAGATACAACTCCCGTGCCACCAGGCCAAGTCCCCATCCTGCCTGGCATCTGACTGCATCCAAGGGGGTTCTGCTCTGGGACCTCTCACCCCATCATGGCAGGGGTCCTGAGCCAGAGACACAGTGCACCTGGGTCAGAAAGCCTGAGGGTCACAACCAGCACAGTGGACACAGTCCGGGCTCCTGCTGTACTCACAGCCCCAGCTCGGGCAGAGCCTGACCCAGAGCTGGAGTCCTCCTCTGCTCTGGCCACTTGGGCTGAGTTACCATGGCTTGTTCCCCGTTCTGTCCTCCCTGTTCGCGCATGCGAGGAGCTGTCCAGGATCCACCTGTGTCAGTGCCCTGGTCACCACATCCTGCTTGTCACCACTCCCTCGCCGTGGGACAGTCAGTGATCTGAGCCTGCAGTGGGGAGCCCCAGGGAGGGCTGTGGGGACCTGGCCTTGTGCACCCCAGACACCAGAGCGCCTGTTTGTTAGTTCACGATGACTCCTGGTGTGAGAGGTGGGTGCTGTGTCCCCAGCCCCCACCTCACAGGGAGCCGCTCGAGGTTCAGAGATTGAGTCACTTGCCCGAGGGGTCACAGCACAGGGAAGCTTCACTCAGAGCCCGAGGTCAGGGTGCACAGAAGGAGCCACAGGGATCCCTCGGGTTCTGCCTCAGGCAGGAGGCTTCTTCCCCGGCTGGCGCCCGGCTCGGTGACCTGCTGAGTGGCCTCGGGGTTCGGGTCTAATCTTATCGGCCCATCGGCCCTCATCCAGGCCTCTTTTATGGTCTGTGTACACGAACATGTGTCCATATCGGCTGCTGCGTTCCTGCATTCAGACAATATTTGCCGAGCATCCAGGAGGGGCCTGGTTTATTAATTTATTATCCAACAGACACCTGAGAGGCTGCTGCAGGCCAGGCCCCGAGCTGGGGGTGGGGACGCAGGCCACGCAGACCCGACAGACGTGCTGCCATGATGGCCAGGGTACGGGGTGGGCACGGCCAGGGACTGCATTGCCCATGGCAGCACTCAGGCCCTGAGAGGGCACTGGGCGTGCAGGGCCAGGCGGAGCAGAGAGCTCAGGGTCCAAGCGCAGCCCCCCATGGGGTACCCTCTAGCCTCCTTTCCTGAGGCCATGAAGGGCACGTGTCATACCCAAAGGCCGCCAGTGAGTCCAGTCCCTCTCCGCTGGAGAGTGTGGGGCAGAGTGGGCAGCCCCTGGGAACCCACTGACTGCAGCCCCCCATTCCACCTTGGGGTAATTGGCAATCCTTCCAGTGTCCTGCCCCCTCGGGTGTATCCCCCAGAGACAATGGGCTGGGTGCAGGCTCGGCTTGACTCAGGGTCGGGCACTTGCAGTTCTCAGCCTGGGGGGGGGTGTTACTGTCAGCACTGAAGAGGGGTCTCATCACCCCCCAAAAAGAGGGGGAGGCACTAGTACCTAGTGCTCTTTGGAGGCCTGAGGGTCCCTTTTCTGTGACTCTGCAGAAAGGGGTACAGTGTGTGTGTGTGTGACAGAGAGAGAGAGAGAGAGAGACAGAGACAGAGAGACAGAAACAGAGAGACCAGGCTTTGTAGGACAGAGGCGCACAGAGAGAAGACCAGTGAGCTGAGGGCCTAGAATTCTGGCAGGTGGAGATGCCCGGGCTGGTGTTGGCTCTGGACTGGGACAGGGGCGGGCAGCTGGCGGTCTCTGAAAAGCTGGACCAAGCGGCCTTGTTATGCCCTGCAGTGCAGCACTGGGGGGGGTCAGATGAGAACTTTCCCTTGGGACCTGGGGCAGAGCAGGGACCCAGGTCCCTCCGGGGCTCGGTATCTTTTCCTGTGCGGAGCTGCTGGCTTGCACAGCTCCCTTGTAACTGGACTCCCCGGGTTCTGCCAGGCTATTGGTATTTATGTGCAGCTTGGCTGATACTGAATCGGCGGCCCCCTCTGTACTTGCACAGGAACTGTGTGCACAGCAGCTGAGTCTGCTCACCGGCGAGTAGCAAATTGGCTATGGAGTGGACAGCAGTGGCCAAATCTCACCCTGAGGGGCTGGTGTGAGCGGAGCTGGCCTCTTGCTGCTGAAATGGAAATTGGCCCAGGATAATTCCTGAGCACTCAGGTGCCCACCTGCACCTCTGTCCCCTTCCTGGTGCATGGATCACATCTCCCTGTGGATGTGAGACCTGCAGTGGGCTGGGGGCTCCAGGCACTCATCCCCTCCCTCTTCCCACTCTGCAGAGTGACAGTGAGCAAGCGCGTGGTTCAGTTCCCTGCTCGTCTGTGCTGGCCTGGACTTCCAGGCAGGCATTGTGGAGCACACGGGAGCAGCAGCTGCCTCTGAAGACCCTGGGGGGGCTTGGACTCCCCCCACCCCGCACAAACACACCTCCATGTTCAGGTCAGTCTCTGTGACAGATGGCACCCTGCCCTGGTGGCTGCACCCTGGTCCAAGAGTCGAGGGTCCTTCTGCTCAGACTCAAATCTGCAGCATGCTGGAGGGGGTTGGCAACCATCCTGCGACCACCACGTGGGCAGGTGCAAGGGGCACACTGAGAGGGGGAGGCTGGGGTGGTAGGGAGACCTTCGTCTCCTGGCTGGGCCTCTGTGTCCTGGTGGGTCCCTGGTGGCCAGCTCCTGCTCCAGCCTCATTAAGCCTCCAGGGAAAGGAGAGCGGGTGTCTGTAGGCACCTGTTTCCAGTTTGCAGTATAGGGAGGTGGGCACAAAATCAGGGGGAGGCTGGAGTCCTGGATACTTCCTGGGAGCTGTCACTGCAGGTTACCCGTCTTCTACCTGCCCACCCCAAGACTCTAGTTCCTGTGGGGTTTTTTCTGTCTGTTGATTTTTTGGTAGACTGGGACCTCCTTTCACAGAGGGACACTGAGGGGTCGGGGAGGCTTCCCATTAGAAGCCAAAATGCCCTCACCAGTGTATTTGTGTGGTCTTGGACCAGAGACCCTGCTCCTCGCCCAGGGTAACACCCACACCCAGAGCCTGCCCTCCAAGTCCCAGACTTCTAGAAAGGAGTGGAGTGGCACCTCCTGAGGGCAGCCCATGGCAGAACCTTCTGCAGCCAGTAGCCCTCTGCCCAGGTCCCCCAGTCCCAGACAAACAGCGAACAGCTAGTTGGCACCCTCTCCATAGTTTATGAATGCTTGACATTTATTACCCAGCAGGCTTTGCTGTGAGGCCCCATCACTGACCCTTTTGAAAGCTTTTCGGTCACTTTAGTGTCACTCTCAGGATCTTCTGCCCGTCCCCCGACACTGGCTGTAGCGCTCCAGTGAGCCCAAGCAGAGCTCTGAGTCTCTTTCCTGCCAGGGTTTGCCAGCCCCCACCTGCTGTTATATTCTACCTTTCGGTTTAAAACCTGCTAGACCATGTGCTCACTTACGTCGGACGCTCTGTGTCATCTTCCAGTGCATTTCTTCACCGCCAAAAGCAACAAAGTTTATCAGAAAGTTTGTGTCTGGGCCTTGGCGGGTCCTGTGGTGGCCTCTTGCCACTAGGAGCACTTCTGCTTCCATAGAGCCGGTCACTGCTCCCAGCCTGAGGCACTGCCCCTCTGCGTTCCACAGGTTTGGGCACTAGGTTCAACCTCTAGACATGGACTCAGGACATTCTGGAGCCATCATCTCCAGGTAGGAGGGATCTCAAAATACCCGGTGTCCCTTTCCGTTCAGGTTGAAGAGCTGACAGCGTCGGGTGGTGGAGGCGGACTTACTCCCATGCAGACCAAGTGCTTATTTTCAGCCGCTTGTGTGAATGACAAGCTGCTTGGCCAGGAGCCCGAGGCCTGGCCACTCTCCTGAGACACAGAGAGAGAGGATACAGGGGGGCAGGGGGTGGGTTGAGGAGGCACCGCCCCTCCTGATGGGTAGAAATGCCGAAATCTGAAGGTCAAGTGCAAGGCCAGCGGTGGTGCCTTCTGGGTGGCAGAGGACAGGGAAAGGGCCGAAGGTCTGGCCCCTCCTCAGGTGCACAGCCGGCTGAGACAGGGGCAAGCGTGAGGCTCTCCTGTTCCCGGGCGGGGAAGCTCCCCTCCTGGATGGGTGGAGCACATGTGCAGAGAGGGCAGGTCCAGGCCGCCAGCCCAAGAAGAGCCAGGCCTTGCTGGCTTCTTTGGGTTTAAGCAAAGGGTGTCTCAGCAACAGCCAGGGCCTGGGGCAGAAAGCCCGGTTTTGCACAAGAGTTTTCACCCTCAGCTGCTTACGTCTAGGATGGAGCAGAGAGACACTGGCAACACTGCAGCAGCCCTGGATTGGTGGGGGCTCACACTGGGGTTCAACTGGAGTGAGGGGAGATGAGGTGAGGGGCATCTCTTGCTCACCCGTGTCTCTGGAGCCAGTCACACCTGTGGCAGAGGGACAGTCCAAAGCCACACGGAAACTGAGATGCAGGGTTGGCCCAGGCAGAGGCTGGCAACGCACTTGGCCTTGCCCTACATGTGAATCAGCCCTGTATACCCCATTCCAATCCCTGGGGTGAGTCCAGAGCACAGCAGGATGGGTCCCCCTACCAGGGGAGAGTAGGGCTGAGCACTTGTGGTCCGAACACATGCGTGAGCCATGCTGGGTGGGGTTGTGGGCTGCGCTCTCTGCTGAGAGCAGAGCAAGGCCCAGAGAGCTCGGCCTATGCAGCTCCTGGCCGCAGAGTAAACATTGCATTGCCAGCTGTCCTGCAAACGATGTACGCTTCTCAGGCATAACAGGAGCGGCCAGCTCGGGACAGCAGGAAATCTGGCTCTCTGGGTGGTTTGTCCCTGTGGCCTGGCATTGGTTCTGCTCACTACCAAAGGGACAGAGGTGTCGTTACACAGTGCAGTGAACTGTCACTTCTCATGGCCTCCGAGAGGACCTGCTGGCCCCTAGACTGGCTGGCCATCGTCGGCCAGCCTCCGGGGGACTCTTCCGGGCACATAAGTGCATGATACATGCTCAGATGTCTCCGCCAATGCCGAGCAGGAGGTAGGTGAGACAGACCCTTCAGCAAGGGAACTCCAGGGATGCAAACATCAGGAGACCTCCTGACAGTCCCTCCCGCAGGCACAAGCACAGAAAGACACACCCGAAACTCAGGAAAAGCAGCTGAAGCCCTGACTCCATACTCTAGAAACCCCCGATGCCTCAGACCCCTGCCCACTGCCCCACTGTGCCCCAGGCCCATGTCCCCGCAGGGTTGTAAGATGCAGGGTTGATGCCTTAGCCCTGCCCATCAAAGTGGAATTCCCCTTTCTGTCTCTTTAAAAAATAAGTTCACACATGCAAGATTCAGCCTTTTCCTGGGCAGCTAACACTGAAAAAAAAAAAAAATACTGCTTATATTTCCAGACGCTGGTCAGCTCGGGGACCGGTCAGCTTTCTGTAGCCGTCTGCCTATCGCCCCGTGCCAGGTTCTGGCCGCCCTTCCTCCTAGCCAGCTCCCTGCAGGCCAAACACCAGTCCACCCACTGCCCAGGGTAAGGCTTCCAGAGCAGCCTGCAGGCCCAGCCTCCCAGGGGCGCCCACTGACCCCTGGGGCTGCCTCCCTCTCCCACCTCCGAGCCAGGCTAAGTGACCACAGGCCTTTCTGGCTCCCCTCCTCCTGAACCCTCCCTGCTCAGCAGCTCTTCCAAGCCTAGCGACATCCCCCACCCACCCCTTCTTAGAGGTACTGTACCGGACACACTTGTTGTCAACATGATTTTATTTTCTCTGCAGTGGAATCTGTGGAAGCCAGGAGCACAGGCAGGGCCATGGCTCACAGGGTCATGGTGCCAGCCCTGGGTCCGACTGGTGAGCAATTCTAGTTAAAAAACAAAGCAGTCACCTGCTGCAGATGTCACCAATCTGTTGGGAACAGTGGAAATTTCAGGAGACTTCCCTTAAATAACTCTACCCACAAAGCACAGGGACAAAGATGGCCACAGGGCCGAACTCTCTTTGGACTCAGAGCGCTACCTTCCAGCCTGGACGCACAATGCAGCGCATAGAAAAGACTGGGTGGGGGCTGTTTGCGTTTCTCTGCGTAGGGAGGCCCTGCGTGTCCTGCTGCTGGTCCTAAGCTCCGACCCAGGAGGCCGGAGTCCGTAACCTGTGAGATTTTCACGGAAGGGGGTCACATCTGGAGGGTGCGCAGCACCTTCCTGTGGAAGAGCATTGCGCATGGGTGGACACACAGCTGTACGCACGTCAGGCTCGCTGAGGGTGTTCTGTGGCTGATTTTTCTTCATGGCAGGGATGATCGGCATGGAGTGAACTTCTTGGAGGAGACAGAGTCTGCCCTTGCAGAAGACACGCAGCAAGGCGGGTATACGGGAGGCACAGGGGTTTGCTGACCCCAAACCACCTGGAGCATGTAGCCCCACGGGGCTAACACCAGTGGTCTCTTCCCTGAGTGGCAGGTGAGGTCCTGAGCCACGGTAAACCATCTGCAGTGCGGCCTGGACACCAAGGGTCCCAGTGGTGGCCCAGGGGGCGCCTTATTCTTGCTTCCCAGGAGAGGAAACAGGCTGGGAGAGGTAGAAGGTCACACACTAGGGAGGCCACGCCCCCAACCCCAGGGAAGGGCTCCTCCCCCTGCACAGTGCAGCCTCTCCGCTCTGGGTAGGACTTCCGGAGAAACCGGCTTTTGGAGATGGGGCACTTCTGCCCAACCAGAAGTCCCTGTAGCCGGGCTGGAACCCCAGGTCTCACAGATCCTAGGGCTATTTCCAGGGACGGGTGAGCCCAGCTGGGCAGCCAGTCCCACCACTCTCCCGGTCTGTACCCCCAAGTATTGTGTGGTTTTCCCAGGGGACCTTTCTCCCCCTTTCCAAGGCAGGGCACCCTCCAGGGTCTTCTGCACAGGTACACAGACAGTGACTCCCTACCTCGCATGAGAGCCCCCACCCCCTCTCTCCTTGCAGAGACCAGAAGAGCTGGACCTTCCCAGGGCGCAGCCCGAGCTAGTCCTCACTTCCCTAAGGCTACCCTCTTCAAGGAGACAAGAGCCCTGAGGGACCTTACAGGACCTGAAGCCTCATCTGCTGTCCTCACCCCACTTCCTCATGGCCAACCACCCCTCTAGGGCCACCTACCTATCAAAGGTAAGAGTTGGGTGCCCTCTGCCAGCCCCACTGCCTTTGTACAAGGCAAAGGTAAGCTCCCACTTTAAAGCCCCCCGCCCAGCAGTGTGTGACACGGGCTCCGAGGCTGAGGTCCTTGCTTCTGAGGTTTAATAGCTTCCCTCTTGCCAGAAGCTGGGTTGCTCAGGAGGATGCAGTGTGGACAGTGCCCAGGCCCAGGGCTGCCCAGTGGACTCTGGACCCTGCTCCTCTGCAGAGGTGAGCAACGCCATGACTAGTGAGTCTTCCCGGTTGGGAACTGAGATGGAATCTTCCAGAAGAGCACTGTGCCCCCCGCACCCTGGGAAAACATCCTTCTGGCCTGGTCACAGAGCTCTGCCATTTCCGGGTGTGTCCCCTCCTGAGGCCCTGGCATCGACCTTTCTCCCTGGGAGATGGAGTGAGAAGTCAGCGGGGTCTCCCTGGGTGGCAGCAGACATCAGCCTTCGCCACTGCTCTGCTAGTGCCTGCACACACACATCAAAGGTGCCCTCTCATCCCAGAGGCCCCGGGTGACGCCACGCAGCACTGTCAGCACAGACATTAGTGGTGGGGTTGGACCGAGCACCAACTTTTAAGTATGCGCACACACGCGCACCAGCCAATAACATAAAGTGTCATTTTAAAAAATGGGTTAAATAAGCAGCATCGCTGAGGATGGCAGTGCCGGGCTGATTACCCCCTATTTGCACATCCTGGCGGTGGGAAGGTTTGGAGTCTAATGACTGAATTATCACCCTAATGCCTTTTGCTGGCTGGGAATAATCCTGGGGTAACAGCTGCCGCAGGGTTTTTGGCTGCTTTCCTCTAATTGCATCCAGATTAAGGGAGCTGTGCGACTAGGGCTTCTCCGAGGTCCCAGCTTGCTGCCGCCCCCAGCAGGGTCCCTCCACCCAGCACTCCCAGGTCTGGCTTCCAAGACCCTAGCTGGCCCACAGCTGTAGCTGTCCCCCTGGACCTGTGTCAGCCCATGGCAGGTGGGTTGAGGGGAAGAGGCAGCACCCGGCGAGGATGCAGCTGGTGGGTCTGAGTCAGGTCCTGGGGCTACCAGGGAAGAACCCAGGGAGGCTGAGACGGGATGGGTGCTCCCCCACCTACACCCCTCCCCCACCCCAGCCTGCAGATACAGCAGCCGGAAGGCACAAGGTATCAGGCTGGGGGGAGGGGAGGACAGGCCGCTGCTCTTCTCTGGGGAGTGACATGTGGCAGCAGCAAGACTTCCTGGAGGGGGCAGGAGATTGTAAGAGCAATCCTTGTCCCTCTTTCTTGTGAACTCAGCCTTTGTCTACCTGACCATGCAGAGGGGACACCACGGTGGGGGGGGAGTCCATGCCCCATCCCAGGATGCCAATTCCAGCCACCTGACCGCTTTAACCACAGGATACCAGCAGGCAGGATGTCTGCAAGGCTAAGAAAGGCACGTACCCAGCAAGGCTGGCCAGTGGGAGAGATGCAAGAGACCTACCCCCCTCCTGGGACCCCAGAGTCCCTGAGGCTTTAGGGCTGAGCAAGTCCAACCAAGACCAGAACTGCCCATCCAGAACTGTAACGAGCAAATCTGCGTGTGAACTAAGTGAATATGGTTTTAGGTCACCAAGCTTTGGGGTTATTGCTAGTGTATTACGGTGGGAAGGGGTAGCTTGACAGTGTACCCGTCTCTGGGGTCTGGCTCCCAGAGGGTTGGAGCAGACAGGTGTGGTGAGCTCTAGCTAATTCCCTAGGGCATCAGGAGTTGACAATCTTCTTCCTAGAAGCAAAGCAGATGAGAATCCAACCTCCCAGGGCCACCACTGCTAGATCATTAAAGTCAGCAGCTCAATACTGGCACAGTGACAGGGTTCCCCTCCTCCCCAGCCCCCACCCCATGCCGCCCCAGGGCTCCTGGACAGAGGGACCCCCAGGAACTTGAAGGTTCCCATGGAGAGGACCAGGCTCACAAAGCACAGAGAGGGGAGAGGCTGGTGACAGGGACTCCCCTCTTTCCTGTTGACAAACATCTTTCAAAAGTGGCACTGTCCAGCAGTGCTTACTCTTCCACGACAGAGCTGAGCACGAGGGACCCCTGCCCCAGTGACACTGGGAGAGGGCTCCAGGCGCCCGGCTCCCACCGCCTCGGATGGGCTTTCCATGCAGGGCAGGGGGAGCTCTCATCGCAGATCATGAGTCTGGATGGTCCATCCCTCCCTCCCAGAAGCAGTGAGTGACACGCAGCCTTTTGGAAGATGATGTGTTGGGAAGTCTCGCCCAGCAGCAGACAGCACCCTGTGCTGCTATGTGACAGTGGCCTTTTGTAACCAGCCACCTGAGAAGCTGACTGACAGGAAGGCCGCATTCAAGCAGAGGCTGCAGGTCCTGAGGCAGGTGGCCCCACCTGCCCAGCCAGCTCAGGCATCTGGTCTTAGCTGGTCACTTAATAGCTGGTCACACACACACACACACACACACACACACAGACACGCTTCGGTCCTTTCAGCTCCCAGGTGGCTGCTGTATTTGGTGGGCCTGACCTTGCATAGCACCTCGGATCCTTAGGTGAAAGGTCCTAACCAAGAGGATGCATCTGACGAGTGACAAGTGACGAGGGCAGGCACTTCCTCTCCACCATGGGCACGACGCCGAGCCTGACCCAGTCCTAACACTGGCCCTGACCGCAGGAGGCGTCTCCTGGCTGCTCCCACAGAGGTCTCTCAGGAATGAGGAGGGAGCATCCGCCTTCCTGGAAGAGCACGGTGGGGCACACTCCTGGCTTGCAGGAATGTCTCCGGCCTCTGCAGAGTGCCTCATTCTTCCGCATCCCTTGGTGGTGGGGGTGGATAAGGCTTCCTTCTCCTGTTCCTGCTTTTCCTATTCCCTGGCATGGAAAAACTCCGGGCCATGCTGAAACCCATTGAAGGTGGCTGGCACAAGGGCCCCATGGCCTGCTTCCTGAGGCACTCCTGACTGAGTTCCTGGAGCCAGCCTCTTGCTGGGTGGCAGGTAGGACTCCTGCTGTCATTTCCCGACTCTGTCATTACTATGCAGTGGTTCTCTTCATGCTGCCCGAAGGCACCTTTCTTACATTTTTACCAACCCTTTCCCCTCCAAGCCCGTCCCCACCCCTCCCACATGCTAGGACCTCTGTCGAGGCCCGCCACCCCTTGTCCTGAGCAGGCAGCCGCTCCTATCTGCGGAAACCAAAGCCTTCCCGACATGCCTTTGGGCCCTTCTTGCCGTCTCTCAGGGGTCTGAGTGCAGGCACCTCCACGGTGCCCCCATAGGGACAGCTCTCGGAGCCTGGGTGGTGGCCGGCACACTCCACAGCAGGCATACACCCACTGTCCCACATGCCTGTCCCACAGAGTTTGCACAGGTCGTGCAGGCCGCAGGGGATACGTGGCAGGAGGCGGAACTGATACAGCAGACTCCTGGCCTGCAAGGAGAGAAGGCAGGGTCAGGGCGAGAGCGTGGTGGCCAGGGTCCCCAGGGGAGTAGCTGAAAGCAGCAGCAGCAGCAGCAAGGGCCAATGCCAGAGGCTCTTACTATGAATGGCTCAGGGCAGGGCTCTCCCTCTAGGGCCCACTCAGTGCCAGTGCAGAGGACCGAGGCCCTGGGCCTTCAGTGGCCACTGTGAAGGGCTATGAAGCCCTCAGGGGGCGCTCATAGGTGGCTGCGGGGGGAGCTCCCGAGAGGCCTTCATGCAGGAGCCCTCTGACTCGAGCTCCATCACCCGCCCCAGGTGTCTGCCCTGTCCCACCAGCCACCTTGAGCTACTGTGGGGGTCTGTTCTGGGGTCCTGTGCAGGATACTCAGAGAACCCCTGCCTATTGCCCCCATGGACCACAAGAGAGCTCCAAGGAGCGGCACTTCCAGCCCAGGTTTGGAAACTGGGGAGCCACAGATATTCAAGCCCCTTCCGCATCCCGGCTCACCTGGCACGGGAAGCTGCTCCCACCCTCTGGCCAAGACTCCTGCTCAGTCTCCGCAGTTCTGGGCTGGGAGTGAGGAGCCGCAGGACGGGCACCAGCCCAAGCATTCATGACTCTGGAAGCCCCAGTGTCAGGATGGGGACTGTAGCAGGAGTGTAGGGACAGCGTTTCCAGGACACATCAAATCCTGAGGTGCTGCAGCAGGTGAGGGCCCTGAACCTCTGGCCACATGGGGGAGGGCAGGGCGCAGGGCGCAGGGCGCAGGGCCTGCCTTGGGGGTGGAGCTCCGTGCACGCAGGGGGTGGGGCCTGTGCTCAGGGCGGAGCCTTGTGCTGGGCGGGGCCTCTGGCCGCGTGGCCCCTTACCTTCCTGAGCACGAGCTCCCCGTTCATGTGCATGGCCAGGTTTCCGAAGTGCAGGAGCATCTGGTCCGTGGCCAGCTGCTGCTCAATGACGTCATCCCCGTAGATGGCCACGATGGCCACACAGATGAAGAGGTGGAAGTAATCCGTCTGTGGGGAGAAGCGGAGCTCGGTCCGGCCTGCCAAAGCATCCCTGCCGCCTGCAGAAGCGCAGCCGTGTGTGCAGGGCCCTGGGGCTGGGGCCCGAGCTTGTGGAACTTGTGGTCCTGCACAGCAGCAGTGGCCGTCAGTCACCCTGATGTCCCCATGGCAGACCCACGCCAGGCTGCTCTGAGTTCAGAATGGAGGGTTGGGTCCCCGGGTGGTTTGTGATGGAGCAAAGGACACCCTCCCTCCACAGCCTGGCCCGCACGCTGCAGCCGGGGTCAGGACACACTACTGGGGTATACCAGCCTGTGGCAGCCTGAATCTGCCCGTCTGCCCCTCTGCCTGCAGGCTGAGGCCCTCGGTGCATGCCTAGACTGTGGTCTGGCACCAGGACTTTGGGAAGCAGATTCCAGCTGAGCGGCTCCCTCGTGCCCTCTGGCAGGGTGGACAGTGGTCTCCCCTGCTGCCTTGCAGGGCCTGACTGAGCGGCGGGCAGCCCACACCGGGTCCTGGCGTGAGCACTGTGTGTGCGCTCCCACTCGGACACCTCCAGGCACGCTGGCCTCCAAAGGTGGAGAAAGGGTGGGACCCAGGACCTCTGTATCTGTCTCCTGCCATCCACCCACCCTCACCCAGACGCTGAGCCCCCAGCCAGGCTGGCAGAGCACTCACTTTGGGCAGAGGATAGGGGCAATGGTCTCCCCAACCTGCCTCGCTGCTCTCCCAGAACTGATCCAGAGAGGTCTTGCTTTGGCTCAGCCTGGCCCTTGGGCAGTGGCAAGAACTCTGGCCAGGCTGAGATTTCCGGGAAGTGGATGCCAGGCACCCCCTGGAAGAGCATGGGGAAGGAGAGGTGGGGGCCATTCTTCCTGACTGTCCATATCCAGCACTTTCATGAAGGTGGGAAATGCAGCCCAGACCCCAGCCAGGGGTACGAGGTGTGGCAGGCTGGGGTGAATGAACAGGTATCATGGGGGCCTGCACTACACTGCTTCATCAGGTATAATGGCCCGGTGACACCGCTCGGGGTGGGAAAGGGCCGTGCTCCTTTGTGCAGTGGACGGGGTGGTCGTCTGCATCTCTGCAAGGTCCATCTGGAGGAGCTGCTGTGGTTGTATGCAGGCAAGAGAGGTGTCCCCTCCAGAAGGCATCCCTGTTATTTTTTTTAAAGGCTGATAGATTCAGAGATTTTCCTATCCTCACTCACTACCAATGGGTGCTTGACGTGGTGTTGGAGCCAAGCAACAGAGTCAGGAAGGGAAACAGTGGAGGAGACAGCGAGCGTGGTGGACGGTGAGTGGAAGCTGGCATCACTGGCCAGTGCTCTCTGCAGGGGCTCCGGCCGGGCCCTTTTCTGGAAAGGAGGAAGAGGGGCTGTGCTGCGCCTCGCTGGATTGGAGTAGTCCCAGGGGGGCAGTGGGCGGGCTGGCCCCTGTACATGGGCACCAGCGGCACGGCTGCCGTGGCTGCACTCGGCTGGCTGATGTCTCTCCTGCAGATTGGCTGTGACAGGAGGGAGCTCAGCCCCAGAGCGTGGTAATGAGCACCCTCAGTGGGCCATCCGCATCGATTTCAGTGACTGGAGAGGCGAGGGCCGAGGCTGGCCACAGGGGACGATACGGCAGCTGCTGTGAGGGGCCTGCTGTTGGCCGCATACGGCAGGGACAGGGCACCCCAGAGGAAGTTTGGGGTGAGGCTGTCGTGGCCCCCTTGCTCACCTGGTAGTGGGCCCAGCAGGCCTCCCAGATGCGCAGGGCCTCAGCCTCCGGGAACTCCCGCTTGAAGCACAGCAGGAGCCAGCGGTGGCAGAAGAGCATCTGCAGGCCGTCCTCGCCCAGCGACACCAGGTGCTGGTAGAAGCGCAGGTGTGTCAGCCGCAGCAGTTCCCGCAGGTAGAGCTGGGGGAGGCCAGGACGGTCAGCCCGCCTGCATGACCCAGGAGGCCCCCTCACCCCAGCCTTGAAACACACACACAGGGGGTCTCCGCCCCCTTACGTGTTCCACCCTGGGAGACCGTGGCTGATCTGAGAAACAAGCAGCCCCTTTCTTAAATATTGGTGTATACACGCTGATCTGAGAAACAAGCAGACCCTTTCTTAAATATTGGTGTATACACAGGGACACAAGCTCAAGTGGGAGAGTAGCTGCCTTTGTATGGGACCGACATTAAGCCATCACGCTACAGCCGTTGCTTTGGTTATAACGTGTTTTGTAAGGGCTGGTGATGTCAGATAGCGTACAGTCCGTGAGAGAGACCGCAGACTCTGGGTATAGTGTTATATTTCTTTGCTTACCAATTTCTAAATTGTAGCTACAAAGCATTAAAATTGTGCATTTTATTACATAAATACATGAAAATTTGCAGTGTTCTAATTTCTTTTCGCATTTTGCCGCATACTAGCCACGATGCAGGTTTCCCTCAGGTAGGAGTGGCCTCCACTGTCATTTTTCGGCCGAGACCTCCAGACTGACTGCGTGGCCCAGGGGGCTGACTAGCAGGGATGTCATCCAGCCTCAGCCTGCACAACTGGGGGCTTTTTCTTCTTCTTTTCTTCTCTTTTTTTTTTTTTTGGCACCTGGGATTGAACTCATGACCTTGCACTTGCCAGGCAGGTGCTTTGTGGCTGAGCTCTATCCCCCGCTGGGGGCTGTTTCTAACCCCCACCTCTAACCTGCCCAACCCCCTTCATTTCCCTGCCACAACCCTCTATTACATGGGCTGATTCAGAGCAGGGCGGGATGGGTCTGAGCCCCTAGCTGGCTTCCCTTGGGAAAGGTCACTCCTATGACATGGGACAAGATTAAAGCTATTTTTGGCAGCACTCGGCCGGGTTGCTGACTTCACCAGTGCAGTTGGAAAATCAATCTCTGGCAGCTAATGAGTCACTGAGCCACGTGTAGCCAGGAGTCATCAGGGGCGAATGGCGTCAGACCTTATGATTACTGGGTACTGTGGAAACCTGACGTCACAGGCACGCAGGACCATGCGGAGCGGGAGCAGGGACGGGCTGCGAGGGGCTCAGATACTCTTGAGATCAGAGCTGAGGGGTCTCGGCAGCCTCATGCCCCTCCCCACACAAGCGGCCCTTTGTTCCCTTGGAGACAGTGGCTGTGACTGCAGTGGCCCAGGAAGCTGTATTCAACTGCCCTTCCTGCCAGGCCAGTGTCAGGGCTCTGCGGCTCAGGCAGGGTCAAGGCCACAAGGCCATGACGGCTGAACCCCCACGACCCCTCCACCACTAGGCTCCTCCCTGCCTCAGCTTTGTGTCTTCTTTGCTGTGCTCTGCAACTCCGAGCTCCTCGGCCCCCAGGTCTGCCCGAGCTCCACCAAGCACATCTAGTTCAGAACCAGGCCTCTGGTATGACCACCTGCGACCCCGCTCGGCTAAGTCTCTGTGGTGCTGGGGGCTACACCCCATGGTGGACAGGCACTGGCCTAGGGGACCTGGACCTCTTGCTGGCCTCTGCGTCTATATCACTGTGTCACCTTTACCTGCAGGGGCCCAGCCCCAGCTCACACTATTGGCTTCCAGGCCTGGACTGAGGGTGAGACCCCATTCTAGGGGCTGACACTGGCACCCAGCAGGTGCGTGGCACACATAGGTGACATGCAATGAGAACAGAGAACAAGTGCCTTGAGCCCGCTGACCCAGACTGGCCTGTCCCCTCCCCTACCATTCAGTGCTGCTTGGGCTACACAGGGCTCATCTGCTGGAGGAGACCCCAAGGCAGTGGTGGCCGGGCCCCTGCTGTCTTTGGGTTAGGGGTTTGAGAACTGCTGTTGCGCTCAGGGTGGCATTAGGAGTCTCAGTCCTTTTGGATCTGCAGCCCGGACGCACCGAGAGCCCCTTCCGCACAGCACAGGTGTGATGTGGCCTTCCTGTCCTTGCCTTTCTGGACTGTACTGTCTGGTACATGAAGGTGGAAGGCCACCATGGGGGGAGACCTGCAGAGGCCAGGGGGACACCCCCGCCTGGGACACTAAGGGGTGCCACCTCCCCCCGGGAGGATAAATATAAGCCATCAGCAACCCTACCTGGCTCTCTGCTGCTGACTGGTGACAACACCACACACCACCACAGAGACCCCTGGCAACAAGAGACGGTGGTGTGTCCCATCTCAGGGTGCTGTCCAGCACGTGCGTGAACATGCGCGCGCACGCACGTGCACCCATGCTGAGCCCCGGCGCTTACCAGTTGCTTCTCCATGTCCTCGTCCCGGGGAGAGCTGACAAAGATCGTGTTCTGCATCAAGCCAACAAAGCACCAGAAGGTGTCAGACTCGTCCAGGACCTCGGCCAGGATGGGTGCCACGAGGTCTGACATGCCCTGGGAGTAGCCGATGGCTGGGTTGTACACAGCAAAGTTCAGCAGGATCCTCCTGCGAATGGCAGGGAGAGCAGAGGAGGGCTGACTTGGCCACCTGGCTGCCCTCTCGGGCCTGCTGCCCAGGGCTGCTTTCTCCTCCTTCTGGGGTAGGGGGAGGCAGCACCCGCTTGCAGGCCCTGGCAGCTCTGTGACTGTCTCAAGACCCCAAGCTTTGGATCAAGACAAACGGGCCCTCGCTTCACTGAAGGTAATGGCCTGCAATTAGCTGCTCACCAGGCCCAGAGCCCAGCTCGGGGATAAAGAGCAATGTGGGTCTGATTTTCTTAATGGTCGACTGCTTGTGACAAAGGGTGGGCTGGCAGGGACATTTTTATGGGCTGTTAATTTTGTGCAATTATTTGCCAGGCTGCAGCAGAATGTCAAAGATGCCAGCCTTTGGCTCTCTGTGTGGCTTTATCACAGGAGTGACCACCTCTCAGGAGGTGGAGGGTAATCTTAGTGGGTTCTCAGGGAGGGGGGCTGCTGGTCCCCCTGGGTGGCACAGTGTGCCCACTCTGGGAAGCAGTGGCTGGGAGAGTCCTGCTGAGTTGATCACCCTCTGCTCTAGTGCCCTGACCACAGGGGCTTGGAAGAAACCCTGCAGAAAGCTGCTGTTGGGCTGGTCCCTTTTCCAGAGGGACAGTGGAGGTCCAGAAGGTCAACGGAGGCCCACAGATGCAGTGAGGAAGGCCCAGGGAGCAGGCTACCTCATGCTCTCCACGTTGGGATTGTCCTCCCCTCGGAAGAACTGGTTGCTCCGATCTGTGCGGACCACATCCTTGTCCACGGTGAACTGCACATTCCTCCAGAAGGCTCTGTGCTCCTCAGGAGACATGGCGAGCCTGGTGGGAAGAGGGCTGCCTTGCCGTCCAGCGTTCAGGGCTGGGGGTAAGTAGTGTGTGTGGGGTGGGGAGCGCGGAGCCCCTGTTCCTGCTGGTAGCAAACCCTCCAGCTCCCAAAGACTGCGGATCCAAGGTTGCCCTGTTCATTCAGCTTCCTGGTGCCCCAGCAGAGTACACCCCAGCGCAAAGGAGCAGCAGTCTCAGCCCTGGGAAGGGGGGTGGGGTGGGGGCTAAGCACAGTCCCTGGGGAGCGACACCCAGGTGGGACACAGGCCCCATCCTTCCTTTGCCCCTCCCCTGCCCCAGCCCAGCCCGCAGCTGGGGTGTCAATGCCTAGTTACGCCTCTTGAAGAAGGGTTCTCAAACTGACATGTGAGCTGAGGAGCCCCTGCCGGGGGCCCAAGCGTGTGGCATAATGACTGCACTTAGCCCACCCGATCGCTCCCACTCCCTGGAGACCCAGTCTCCAAAGGAGCCATGGGTCACAAGACATATTATCGATGCTGAATTGCACTTCCAATGGCCCTTTCAAGGCCACTTTCCTCGGTGGTGCCGTGGGGTGGGCCAGTCCCATACCTCTTCTGCTGGATCTCCTCGTATTCCTTTCGCTTCTGCGCCCGCAGTACCTCCCGCTCCTCCAAAGTGGACTCGGGACTGTAATAGCGCAGCAGGAAGGGCCAGACCTCACCCCGGATTGACACGTCAATGCCGCCAAAGAAAATGGCCTGGAGGAAGCGGCAGAAGTTGGGGGGGGGGATAAAACAGGGCAGCTCAAAGAACCCCAAGTCCTTAGAGATGTGTTTTGGTGGCTTCGGAGTGCCTCGATTCAGACCCCGGCAATTTGCACATGTTTACAAGGGGAAAGCACTGGCCTTCCATTCCCATACAGGACTCAAACCAGCTCATTTCAATGTCAAAGGCCCCCTGGGGCGGCACTCCGATTAACGTGTCGTTCTCACGTCATGGCCTAATCCCTGGTTTTGGAAATGCTGCCCCACACTTCTGTAGCCCCTTCTGTGCAGGCTGACTCAGGATCCCCAAGCCCACTCCGGAGCTGTCTGCAAGGCAGCTGCTTTGATCACTTCATCAGTGAGTGCGTGCACAGAACCTCACACCAGGAACCAGACCCTCCCGAGCCAGCGGCCCCGGACGCCTGGCCCTCCTTCCTGCCAGCTGCCTGTCCCCGCGACGGTTCCAGCGAGGCCGGCCAGCTGGGCCTGGCCTTACCTTTCGCAGCTTATACTCCTCCTCCACCTGGCCCAGCTCATTCAGGTGACTGAGCCAGGTGGAGACGTCCAGTCTTCGGTAGGAGCTCTCCTCGGGGTGCGTCTCCGAGGAAGGCAGCTTGGGCCGTCGGATGGAGAACTGCATGCAGGTACGTTCATCCGCGACCTGCTGGACAGGAGGGAAACTGGGCAAAGATAAGTATCTCCAATGCCGGGCTCTGGCAGCCGGCGAGGCCGTTCCCAGGATTTACAAGGCTCTCTCCCTTCGGAGAGGAGGGGCAAGCGCTGCCCCCTGCATACAAACCCTAAATGGCAAGAGTAATTAGACGCAATTAAAATGAAAATACCTCCATCCTAAAATCGCTTTCCCTTTGCTGCTCCCACTCTGAACACCACCCCCTGCTCTCTCTCCAAGCCCAGCCGCAAAAAACGGAATGAATGCCCCGACGGCCTAACTGCCCTCTGCCAGGAGGGCCTGCAATAAATTACACGTGATTGGCCACGTACAAAGGGATCGCTGTTCTGCGAGTGGGGAGCCGGGCTGTCAGATTGTCTCTGCGAGCAGTCACGAATCCAGGGCAAGGCTGCAGCTGACATTTAATTCAGAAATCAAAGGTTGTTCAGCGTAGGGGGGAGACGCCATGCTACTGTAATAAGGGAAGCCAGCAGGAGGCTCTGTGGGAAGGATGGGGCTGTAAAGTCAAACCCGTTTCTAATAAGCACATACAGTATCTTAAACAGATAATTAAAGAGCTCTTATTACATTTGTATGTAGATTGAGCAAAATATGGCAGGAGGCCTTGTCAAAACATGATTTTTTAAGTGTAGAGCACTGACTTTCAAAAAGCCACGGGCACATGTCTCCCACCCTGGGTGCTCTACTGTCAGCCCTCCTCAGGCTGCAGACGGCTGAAGGCCACAGGGGTCACCCTACAACCCCACAGATGGACATGGGGACGCGGCACAAGACTGGGAAGAGGACGTGCTAGGAAGGCGCTGGCCCCACAGGGCTCCTGAGGGGACGGTCACCTGCTGGCGGGCGTCCTGGGGCTTCCTGCAGCCCTACCCTGACTGCAGGTTTGGGGTTAGGGTGGGTCAGGGTTGGGGTCAGGGCTGGCAGGCTACCTGGTCTCGGAGGTGCGTCTCAGCACAGAACTTCCACTGCTGAAACACCTCGCACAGCTTGTCCAGGCCGCCGTGGTGGAAGTGGAAGACTTTGTACTGGCTTTCTCGGCTGGCGACCACCAGCTGGCCACTGGTGCAGGCCTCGTCGCTGAGGTCAGGGGGTAGGCAAGGAGTATGCAAACACCAGTGTTTACTTCCAAGTATAATCAGAATCTGCCCGAGTGGAGCCGCTACAGCGGAGAGAGAGGCCGGACTCACGCCCAGCAACCCCTAGGTTGCAGAGCTCCCTCCTGCAGGCTGCCTGGAGCTGCCACCTCCCCACCACTACCTGCCTGCCATGTTACCCTTTCCTGTCCAAGGGGTGGAAACTGACCGGCTGCCAGGGTTGGCTGAAAGCAGATTGGGAACCCGGTGGGGTGGGTACCAAGGGAAGCTCCTGGGTGCTCACCCAGGTTGGTGGTGGAGAGACTAAGCTTCCATCAGAGAGCACCACCTGCTCCACCCTGGCAGCCTCCCGGCACAAGGCTGGACAGGGCTCTGGACCTGGGGACACCCCTCCCCCCAGCTCAGGGACAGATTGGCTGCTTCCATGTACATGGCAGCCCTCGGGCCTTCAGGGAGCCAGGATCTCTGGCAGCCCCCAGGGACAGCTTCCCCAGAAGGGGAGCAGACATTTGGAAACAGCAGCCAGGGCCCAGCTCCCTCTGCTGCCATGGGCCGGGGAAGCACCCCTAGTACTGACCGATGTCCAAGAATGGCAAAATTTTGCTCTCACCTGAAGAAAAGGCGCAGCGAGCGCATGTGCCCCAGGTCCACGCGGAACACGCCACAGATCTGCTCTAGCGCGCAGCCCCGCTGCGACTCTTCCCAGCGTGGGGTCTGCAGGGGGCCGGTGACCTCCGGAAACCTCAGGTTGGCATCGGAGCTGGAGGGGGAGCTGGCAGAGTAGGTCACGTGAGGGCCACGAGTTTCCCTGCCCAGACATGGGCGTGTGCTTTATTGCATATAATCCTCATGATAATCCTCTGAGACGTACAGTAATCACCCCATTGCACAGAAGAGGAGATGGAGGCCTGCAGAGGTTAAGCGACTTTTCCCCAGGTTGAACAGCTCAGGGATGGAGGAGCCGAGATGTGAACCCACACTTTGTCCTCAAAGCTTGAGAACTGAGCTAGGGTCCTGTAGTCTACTTTACAACCCACTTCCCGCTTCCCTCGCCGCGAATGTGGTCACATTCCTGCTTGCAAAGTGTCTTATTGCACGGGTTCGCCCACACCACAGGTTCAATCCTGTCTCCTGAGGTTTAATAGTAACACCCAGCAAACACCACTGCCGAGGTCGGCGCTGGCGCGGACCCCTCCAGGCAGCCTTCTCCTGAGCTTGCTCTTCAGCCAGAGGACACAGAGGGGCCCTTTCGGGGGACCGGGTTGGCTTCCAGACAGGGCTCCTCACACTCAGCCGTCTGGACCCTTTGCTGCTCCATGAACAGCCCAGGGCCTGGTAGGTGGGGCATGCTTCCCACACCTGTGGGAGAAAGCAGGTCAGCTAGGCCCGTCCACTTCCGGGGACACTGGGGCTCTCCAAACAAGCACGTGGAGCGCTGCTCTGCAAGGTAAGTGAGGTCCCCAGAGGCTGAGGTTTGCAGCGTCCAGCTCAGCAGACACTGGCCAGGCTGTGCTGTGACATCCCTGTTCCAGAACCAGGAAGGCCACAGACGCACCCTTTCCTCACTCCAGTACAGCCCTCGTGAGCACCTTAGGCAGGGAGAGTGGCTGAGGTTGCTCCCTGCTCTACCTGCCCTTCTCACTGTCGCGCCAACACCCGACCTAGCCCTCCAGGCCCTGCTCACTGTGGGGCAGGCTGAGGGTTCCAGAAAGCAGAAGCGAGACAGGCTCACTGCGGAGGGTCCTGGGCAGAAGGTCCTTGCTGGGCTCTGGAGGAGAAGGAGCTGATTCCCAGCCAGGAAAGGGTCCCAGAGAGAGGGACCGCTACACGCCACATGCCATCTCTGTCTCCCAGAAACCTGCCTCTAGGCAGAAGCCTGCTCATACCCCTTTCTCAACTCCCTGGGGTAAAATTATATGCATCAATTAATCGACTGATTCATTAAGCAGAGACTTTGCCTGGGACCTACTGCCAGGGCCCAGGGGCTTGAACTGGAGCAAAGTGATGGAGGCTCTGTTCCCTGATCATGGTCATCTGAGCAGATGCCACCCACGGGGCGCCAAGGGCTCTCCTCCAGGATGACTGCTGTGGGCCAGGGCCGCCACCTCCATGGCTCCCAGCACTGGCTGGACATGCAGCACGCAACCACAGGGGCTCGAGCCTGGAGCGGAAGTGTAAGACGACTGGGAATATATGATTCACAGGGAAAAAAAGCTTTAAAGGAAGTAAAACCCAGGCACATTGAAAATTTTACATTTTTAAAAAAACTTTTGATGATTTTCTACAGATGTGAATTTGGTTTTAAGAATATTCATATGTGCTGCAAATTTAGTTGGTTCATAAAATTATTAAATGCTATGCATTAAAATTAAAAGGATGGTTTATTCAGACAATAACTCCCAAGTTGCTAGTAAGTTAAAAATGTTTTATCCAGAGAACCTAAAGATGCTAAGTTTTTAAAAATGGCATTTCCCAGTTTCTATCATTTCCACCAAAATACAAGGTCACCAAGGACTCCAAATACAAAGTCACCAAAACGAGGGAAGGCAGCAGTGTTACCGCAACACCTAGAGCATGAGCCCTTTCTCCATTCGGAAAACTGCTGGTCAGCTAGCAGGCAGTGACCGAGAGATGTCTCATAGCTCTTCCAGTCCCACCTGGAGTGACATTTGTCTCCCACTCCTGAAATCTGGGCAGACCTTACTTTGCCCAAGAGACTGTGGCAAAAGTGTTGCTGTGTCAGTTCTGGATCCAGGGCCACAAGAGGCCTGGCAGCTCCTGCAGGATACCCCTGGACAGTCCAGGCAGGAAAGATAAGAGACCAGGAGCAGGGGACACTTAGCTGCTGGGCAGTGCTGGTATGTCGCCACATGCAAACAGGGACCATTTCAGACCCCAAGCCAGTGATGTCCTAAAGGTCTTAGCCAACTGAGGTACCCCTGAGTGGCCCTTCAGAATAGGCTGTGTGAGCCCAGCCCAATCAGAGAGCAAGGCAAAAGTGACTTTTTAATGTTAAGTGAGGGAGGTTTGTTATGCAGGCAGGAAGGGTCTGGTTTTAGGAAAACCTTGAGAGGAGAGGAAGAAACTTCCAGGCACACTGAGGTTTGACTTCCAAGGTCAAAGAGACACAGGTCACAACTTAGCATTATTTAAAGATCTCAACCTCTAACTTTGCTCTTGCTTTTCTCTGGAGTCTGCTGAAGGAAAAAGAAAAGTCAGTGAAGCCCCAGGTGTAGACACCAAGCATAGTGTGGACTTAATGAATCAATTAATTGATGCCAATAATTCTCCCCTAGAGAACTGTGAACCGGTTTGGGCAGCCTTCTGCCTGGAGGCAAGTTGCTAGAGGAAGGGTGTGATGGCCTCTCTCTCTGGGACCCCTTTCTGGTTTGGAATCAGCCCTCCACCCGGGGAGCAGCACAGGCCTTCTGTCAGGGACTCCACGGTGAGCCTCTGTCCCCTATCTGGTTTCTGGGAAGCTCACCCATGGGGTGAGTAGCACGCTGTTCCAGGAGGGGTGCATGGATTTTAGAGGACTGTGCTAGTGGGTTTGATGTACTGGGACAGGGAGGGGAGTCCTGGAAATAACCCCACCCTTTGGTGACCTCTCCTAGCAGTCCAAAGTCAGAAGCAACCAAGATGTCCTTTGGTAGGTAGTGGACAACGGTAAGCCACAGTGCATCCAGACAATGGAATATTACACAGTGCTCACAGGAGGCACGCTTCTGCCGCCAAGACTCTGAGGAAGGGTGAGTACTGATCACGCAGTGAAGGAAGCCAGCCCGAAAAGGCTGCTTACCGCGTGGTTCCAGCTGGGTGTCACTCTGGAAAAGGCACACGGTGGGGATGGGTGCAGTCAGTGGTTGCAGAGTTCGAGGAAGGAAGGCAGAGCACGGAGAAGTTTTAGGGCCAGGAACAATCGCGGGAGACACTGTAACGTTGGGCTCAGGTCACTGTACTTTGTCCAAACCCAGAGAACGTCTAACTGCAAGTGCGAACCACAGACTTGGAGTGATACAGACGGACAGAGCAGCCGGTCAGCTGGAACCCATGCGGTGCGCTGTGCTTGGGTATCGAGGGCACAATGGGACCAGAAGCCTGTGGGAAATCTCTGCTCTTTCCACTCAGTTTTGCTACAAACCTAAATTGCTCTATTAAAACAACAACAGTGGGGCCAGGGATCTAGCTCAGGGGCACAGCACCTGCCTGGCAAGCATGAGGTCCTGAGTTCGATTCCTGGTACAAAAAAACCCCTGAAAAAACAACAAAACAAAACAAGCAAACATCCCCAAGACAAGACAAAACAAAATTAAGAAAAAGAAGTCCAAGAACTGAGACATGCATTGCATATGATAAAGATGAATAACTTTGATGTATTTAAAAAAAACATACAAAATAATAATGAAAAAAAGAATGCCCAACAGAAAACTGGTAAAAGGCAAAGAAAATAATTTATTAGAGAATAAATATAAATAGCCAATAAAATGTTCATGTCCAGAGCAATAAAATAAATGCAACTAGAAATGCGATGCCATCTCGGGGAATGGTTTTAAAGTTGGTAACGATTGAGAATTGTACAGTTTGGTACAGGCAAGGGTGTGAGGAAGCAGACTACCACAGCCTGGGGGAGGAACACTGGCTCAATATCTCTGAATAAAATTTGGAAATAGAATGGAAAAGGCTTAAAAATGCTTATTCATTTGACCTTTGTTTCTATTTCTAGAAATGAATCCTAAGAAAACAGCCAGGGATGCCCATAATAACCACATACATGAACAGATGTAGAAATCACACTTATCATCTAACGCACACTTATAATAAAAGTGAGGAACAGAAGGGAACCTTCTCTGATTGATAAAGAACATCTAAACAAGCTCTTAACGCCGTAGTAAGTGGTAAAAGACTGAATTGTTTTGGGTGCCCGGTTTTGCCGCTGAACTGGAAACCCTGACCTTATACAAGACAAGATGAGAGGAGACGACTCATAAAGTTTGGAAAAGAAGAAGTAAAACTATTTTTGCAGCTAATACAATTGCTCACATGAAAAAAAAAAGTCCCAGGGAAATTATAAAACAACTTTTAGAACCAATAAGTGAATTTAGCAAGATTATAGAATAAAAGGTTAAACAAAAGTTAGTTGTGTTCTTAAATTAGCAATATGCAACTGGAAATGAAATCAATAAAACATTACATTTATAGTAGCAAAAAACCCCTCTATATAATATTTAGGAGTCAGTCTAACAAAAGCCATGTAAGGCCTCCATGCTGAAAATCTCAAGGCTGCCAAGAAACCAAGGAAGAGCTGAATGAAGAGAAATACCATGTCCATAGATCAAGACCACCAGCACAGCCAGGTGGGCAGTCTTGCCCAGCTGATCTCTGCATTCAATAAGATCCAGTAAAGATCCCTGCAGAAACTTCTGGTAGAGACTGACAAAGCGACTGTCAAAGTTTTAAGGAAATGTCAGTGGCCTAGAGTAGCCACAGAGATCAGGAAAATGAAGAACAAGGTTGAAGAACTGGTCTGATTTTGTGACTTAAGAAAGTACAGAAACCTAGAATGTGACACGGGTGAAAAGACAAAGGCAGCGCAGTAGCCAATCATCAGTAGAAAAGACTAGGGAGTCCAGGAAGAGACAAGGAAGAACTTACTAACAAGGGTACACAGGCGCTTTAACAAGAAAAGACAGCCTCCCACAGATGACGCACAGGCAGCTGAGTATCAGTATGAAGAAAATCAGTATCAACCCTTTCCCTTTGTCACACCCTAAAACTAGCTCAAAATAGATCGCAGATCTCAGCGTGAAACAGAAAGCTATAAAACCCCTAGAAGAATCCGTAAGAGAAGACCTTTAAGACCTCGGAATAGGGCTGGCTTTCCTGGAACACAATAGTCACAGGCCATAAAAGATTAATTAATAATTTTTTTAAAAATAACATTTTTCTTCATAATACTCCATTAAAGGCAATGAAATACAAGTCGCAGCCTGGGAAAAAAATGTCTACAAAACATATATCCAATAAAGGGCTTGCACCCAGGGTAAGTGTAAGGAATTCTTGAGTGACAATAATAGCATTAGACATATTTCTTTGATATGACACCAAACACAGACAGAAAAGAAAAAGACAGACAAAACTGGAGTTCATTAAAATGAAAAACTTCCGCACTTTAAGGGACTCTTTAGAAATAAAAACACAAATCACAGACTGGAAAAGACATTTCAGACATGAAGTATGACTGGAAAATATTGTTAAGAAAATTTATTACAGTAAAAGACACCTGCATAAATCTCCCTCAAAATGTTCCCTTTTGCTTCAAAACACTTGTCCCATTGTTCCTGCCACTTTCCGAAGCAGGTCTGGAAGTCCTCTTGTGAGTGTCGTGGCTGCCTGGATGTCCTGAATCGATTCAAAATCCTTTCCTTTCAGGGTTATTTAGACACTGAGACAGCCGGAGGCTCACGGAACCGAATCCCGTGAACAATGTGGGCGCAGATACACTGTCCTTGTGTCACAAGCCTGCCCCTTCCGTCGGGTGGTACTGGGAATAGCAGTCACCACATTCTTTTCTTTAACCACCCTTACAGAGACACTCACGAAAGGAAACTCCCAGAAGTGCTCCAGACAGTGGCGAGCACATTGGGATAAACGTGTCCAGTGGGAGGGGAAGAATCTCGAGGGGGACCAATGGTGACCTGCTGTAGAGGAATTTTTACACATTTAAATATTCAGTGTATATTTCGATCACACTGCATACGATAAAGCATTTGTATGCAGAATATAAAAGAACTCTCAAAACTTAGCAATAAACAATTTTAAATTGGCCAAATGAAAAGACATTTTTCTCTAAAAAGACATTCAGAAGGCAAATACATAGGCAGGTGGGAAGGTGTTCACCAGGTCCACAATTGCAGGAAAGCAAATGGGAGCCACAGAGCCATATAAGAAACACACGGTGACACGGTACACACCTGCCACTGGCTGACAAAGAGCATAGCTGGAAAGAGGGTGGCACAGGGCAGGACCGAAGGGACAGATGGGAAGGGTCTAACAGTGTCTTAGGAAGTCACACCCACGCTTAGCATAGGACATGGCCATCCTATTCTGAGTATTCACACAAGAGACTCAAAAAGCGTTTCCTTGAAAGTCTGGATGTGAAGATTTGCAGCAGTTTTAGTCACAATTTCAAATACAAGAAACAATGCCAATGCGTTGATAAATGGCTGAGACACAGGGCAGCACAAGGAACTTCAGATGTAAGGTACCAAAGGCTACCCAGAAACACACTCCACACTCTCCGAGGTCAGTGGGATGGAGATTAAAACCACTCCCGACCTGCACACCCATCAGAACAAGGCCAGTGAAACACCCAGCAAACCAAGGGTCAGCGAGGCCAGGAAACACCTGAACTCTCACACCCAGCCAATCTGGAAAACAGCACGCTAGTTTCTGAAAAATTAGACACACAGGGCCAGGGAGATAGCTCAGCAGCACAAGAGCCTGACTGGCAAAGTGCAAGGTCATGAGTTCAATTTCTGGTACCAAACAAACAAACAACCAGACACACACTGACTCTATGATCCAGTCACCCCCCACTCCCAACTGTGGACCAGGAGCAATGAGACATATATGCTCACGTGCAAAGACGGGTGCACAAATGTTCCAAGCAGCTCTGCTTCTAAGAGCTGAAAGCTGAAACGACCCCAGGTTAATGCTCAGCAGAGCACAGAAGCACAATAGGTTCACAGCCGCTGCAGAGGACCAGGGCGTGCACAAGCGTACCGGTGACACCACAGACGCATCCCAACGCTTTTCTCTCGAAGCTCCTGTGGTGCAATTTCACTTACATCTAATTCTAGGAAAGGCAAACCAACCCATCGGGACAGAAAGCAGGTGAGTCCTTTTTTTTTTCTTTTTCCAGCTTTTTTCTCGTGTCCATAACAGTAAACGCCTTTACCCAGTTTAAAGTGTAAAAGTCAGTGGCGTTAGACGATACATTCAGGATGTCATGTAACCATCACCATCTTCCATTTCCAGAATTCTTTTCATCGTATGGGCAGTGTAGCTCAGTGGGAGGGCACTTGCGGAACATGTGGGAGGTTCTGGGTTTAATCCCCGATATGGTAACAACCAAACCAAATCCCCTGGAACTTTACTTATTAAACACTAATTCCCTGGTAAACCGCCCTGGGTCCATGAATTCGGCTACTCTCAGTACCTCATAGAATGGGATCACGCAGTACTTATTTTTGGTGACCGGCTTATTTACTTAGCAGGATGTCCTCAAGTTTCACGTCTGTCATCGCTCGTGTCAAAATTTCCTTCCTTCTAAAGCTGATGACTATTCCACGGTGCAGACAGACCATGTTTGGCTCATCCACTCATCTGTCAAATGATTCCACTTGGCTACTGGGAGTGATACTGCCATGAACAAAGATGATTAAGTGTTTCTCCACGTTCCTGCCTTTGATCCCTTTGGGTGTATCCCTGAAAGTGCGCTGGCTGGATCACATGGTAGCTATGCTAACTTTCTGAGCACGCGCCTTGCTGTTTTCCACGGCAGCGGGGCCATTTCACGTCTGCTGACAGTGCACCCGGTCCGGTTCCTCCCCGTGTTTGCTAACGCTTGTTATTTTCTGTCTGGTTTTTGCAGCTGAACATGAGGTTACTTCTCACTATAGCTTTGACTTGCATGTCCCACATGATTAATGGCCTTGTGCTTACTGACCACTTGTATATCTACTTTGGAGAAATATTTATTCACCCATTTTTTGATTGGATTGTTTGTCACGCTGAGTTGAGGAGGTCTCTGTATATCTTGGATATGAATCCTACGTGAGACATGGGATTTACAAATACTTTTCAACCTTCTGCGGGTTGCCTTTTTACTGTTGACAGTGGGACGTACAGAATCTTTAAATGTTGTCCAATCTGTTTGTTTTTTTTTTAATCTTGTGGGCACTTTTGGGGTTAAATCTAAGACATCACTGCCAAAGTGCAGTTGAGTCATTTTGGGGACAGGGTTTGGCAGGCAGAAAGGATCACAAAGGGACATAGAGACTTCGGAGGGATGGGTCTATGCCTTATCTTGACCGAGGTGATGCCTCTACTAGAGTATAGTCTGAATGCTGCTAGGCTTTCACAGCGTACAGTTTATTGTGGAATATTTTTATGCGAGGTATGACCGAAAAATACAGTGACTGTTTAAATTTTTTAAAAGATTATTGCAATAAAAGATGCAGGACTGTTAATCCCCGCCAAGCAGGTGCCCTCGGTTTGAACACCTGCCTCTTTCAGGTCTTTAGCAGCTCTGTCGTGGCTGCCTGGATGTCTCCAGTCGATTCAAAAGGCTTACCCTTCATGGATATTTTGACTCTGGGGAAGGGCCGGGAGCCACACAGTATGAAATCCGGTGGACAAAGTCGATGGGGGCACACCACAGCGTCTTTACAAATCTACTTTTCTGTGGGATGGCCCTCAGTGGCGGCATTCACCATGTTTTTGATCATACCTCATAAAGACGAGTGGGGAACAAAGGGGGCTATTGAGAGGGGTATTAATGGCAATGTGTCTTTTACTGTCCTAAATCTTTAAAATTTTAACCATTCGGTGTGTATTTTGATCACACCCTATACTTCAGTGAAGTTTTAAGGACACCTACCAACATCCAACTCAGTGTTACCGCTAATTTTCCCAGACAGGGAAATGTTTTAACATATTCACACAGCGTAACACAATCCAGCTATTGTAAAACGTCCTATAGCGCCATTTAACAATCCAAATCCTCCACTCTTGTGCTGGAAGATGAAAGTGACATGCAGGTACATGGGGTGTGGGCTGATGTGGTCTTCTATGTGATACATACTAATAGCTATTCTGTACGTGTGTGAGCACAGAAGTAGAAAACGATATTGAAAGTACAATGACCATCTGTAGATGGCATGGTTACAATTTATTTTCATCTTGTTCTTTGTTTTTTCAAATTTTCAAAATATTTCAAATTTTCAAAAAAGAAGAATATACCCTTCCGACAAATAAGTGAATGTTCCTTACGTTCGCTTTTTTTTTTAAATCAGAAAGCTATTTCCTTTTGTATTACAAAGCCAATGAGAATAATTTAGAAAAGAAAAAAAGGAAAAGGAAATTGTGGCAGAGTAACTCCTCTTCCTCAGGCCATGGCTTGGGGCTTCTGAAGGACCAGGAGCCCAGCGAACTGCCCTAGAGACAGGTTACTGGCAGCCTGGGGTGAGCAAGCCTGAGCCCCACCCCAGCAAGGAGACTGAGATATCCCAGATTTCACTCGTGTCAGCCAGCACACGCCCAACTCCCGACTCTTGCTGTGTGACTTTCAGTGACAACGGCAGTAACTTAATGCACAGTACCCCTTAGAGACGGCCCCGGGGACACGTCTACTTTTTGCTTTGCCCCATGTTCCCAGCTCAGAAGTGACCGTGGTCAGGCTTTGCTGACCAGCAGCACTGGTCCTCAGCCTGGTGTCCGACAGGCTCCACTAGCTGCCTGGGCTCAGCTGTTCTTGTTTCCATGAAATAGAATTCACAGTTCAGAAATAAACTCACACATTTATGGCCAACAGGTTTCTGACCAAAGTGCCCAAAAATTCAATAGGGAAAAGAACAGTCTTTTCAACAAATGTCACAGACACCTAGATTTTCCTATGCAAAAGAATGAAATTAGACTACGACCTCACATTATCTGAAAAATTTTGCTCAAAATGGATCAAAGACCAAAGCATAAGAGTTAAAACTACAAAACTGTTAGAAGAAAGCCTAGGCATAGATCTTCTTGACCTTAAATGAGACAGTTTTCTTCCAAATTACATCAAAAATACATGCAATCAAAGGGAAAACTAGATAAATCTGAGTTTGGAAAAGAAACATTTCGGCTTCAAAGAACACTAACAGGATAGTGAAAAGAAACGCCAGGATGGGAGAAAATATCTGCAAATCATATGTCTGATTCTAATACCTAGAAATACATCCATATCTAGCTGTATCTATAGCAATGTCTATATCTATTTTTTGAGACAAGACTCACTGTAGCCCAGCCTGGCTTCAAATTCACAGTGATCTTCCTGTCTTAGCCTCGAGGGTTAGGATTACAATTGTGCACCACCACATCTGGCCCTAGAATACATATTAAAAAAAAAAAACTCTTAAAATGCAAGAGTAGAAGGACTGGTAGTCAGGCATGGTGACATAGCCTGCACTCCCAGCACTCTGGGTGGCTGAGATAGAAAGATCCTAAGTTTGAGTCCAGCCTGTGCACCTTGACAAGACTGTCTCAAAACAAAAAAAAATTTTTTAAAGGCCAAGAACGTGGTTTAGTGTAAAAGCTCAGGGAGTTTAATCCCCAGCAATGCAAGTGAAAGCAAAGTGAGATACCACGCCAGACCTAGGAAGTGATGTTATCATTTAAAAAGATGGAAAATAATGAGTCGGTGAGGATGTGGAGACATGGGGAGCCCCATGCACTGCTGAGGGGAATACAAAACGGAAGATCATCCGCTTTGGAAAGCAGAACAGGAAGTTCCCACATCAGGGTTTGCTCTCCTAGGTATGAACACGCCCCTCCACACAAGAACTCGTACAGGAGCGCTCAGAGCAGCAGGCTTCCAGAAGCCAGGAAGGGAAGTGAGGTGCATATCCATCAACCGACAGAGACAAAACATAGTGTACTCATGTCATGAAATATTGTTTAGTTGTAAAAAAGAATAAAGTACTGATACGCGCTATAGAGTATAGATGAACTCCAAAAGCATTATCCTCAGGGAGAGCCGCCAGCCCCAAGAGATCACCGATTGTATGATTCCATGTATATGAAATGCCCAAATCAGCGAGGGTGCCGAGACAGGAAGCTGCCAGGGGCTGAGGGGCAGGGGGGACTAGTGCCCCGCTGCTCTTGCGAATGACGAAAACATTCTGGAGTTAGATGACGGTGATGGTTATGCCACATCCTGAATGTGTCATATGCCACTGGGTCGTACACTCACGCTGCGCAGTTATCTCAGTGAGAAGTCACGGTACCCACCCAGTCCTTCCTCTTTCACCCTGTGCTGCTCCTAGCAAAGCACGACCTCGGAGAATGACCTTCAGCAGAAAGTTCTAAAAGCTTTCCCTGACCTGGGGACAATGAGCTGTGGACACTCACAAGGGGGGGGGGCTCATGCCAGTGGGGGGTGAGGCAGCAGACACCGGACTAGCACCCGTGTCATGCATGCGTGAGGGGGTGGAGAGGCTGGCAGCGGCTCTGGCCCTCTGGAGAGACGGCGCTTGGGGCCTCTGCGAGGCTTGAAGGGAGGGGGGTTACCCCTCACTTTAAACTGGGCAGTAAGGGACAGCTCCAGCGCTTTCAGTTGTCCTACTCTGGAGACAGTGCCAGCGTGGAGAACAGAAAGGTCGGCTGCCCCTACATAGTGGATTTTAATTTCCCTCTGGATGTGAGAATGGAAACGATTTTATACTGTAAACAAGTTTACATTCTAACATGCCTCCTGTATTTTTAGTGGCTTTGCAACTAATAAAGAAATTCTTTTTTTGCCCTTAATTAAAAAAAAAATACTGACAACTGCATCAGGAGCCCTGCTCCGTGCAGTCCAAGGAGACGCCGGGCCAGGAGCTCGGAGACTCAGCTCCTGGCCTTGCTCACGCGCTCACGCAGGGCAGGGTCCTTCCCGTGCTGTGGAGACTGCTCTGAAGTCAGCCCCAGAGCCCACCATTCAGCGTCTTTGGACTCAACCAACTATAGACTGAAAGCAATTTAAAAAAAAAAAATGTATCTGCACTGAACACATAGAGATGGTTTCCAGGTCATTGTGTCCCCAGCAATGCTGTATAGCAACGATTTTCTTAGCATTTACCATGAGCTGAGTCTCATAAGTAAGCTAGAGGGGATTTGACACCTATGGGAGATGTGTGTAGGTTTTATGAAAATACTGTGCCATTTTATATAAGGAACTCAAGCGTCCACAGATGGGGGGTCTCTGGGAGTCCTGGGACTGACCTGTGACACCAGGGGACAGCTGTCATGGTAAAGGAGAAATTTTACCAGAGTAGTCTTTAGTCTTGCCCTCAGTGGCCTTGTCAAAGAGAGTCAGTCACAACAGCAGACCTCACGCTTGGGAGACCTGAAGGTCTCTGGAGGCGCTGAGCTAGGGTGACGATAGCTCAGTCTAACAGGAGGTGCTGGGGAGCCTCGAGCAGGCACAGAGCAGAGCAAGGAGTAATCCAAGGGGCAGGGAAGCCCCTGCGGGGTGGCTTGTCTCTCAGGGGTGGTGCTGGAGCTGGCTGTGGGAGCTTTTGGTGAGAAGAAAGGGCCTGGTAGCTGCGGGGGGTAATCGGGGGGCATTAGGAGGATAGAAGCGGGGAGTGCGCTCTGGGAAGATACCTGGAGTGGATTTTTAAAAAGAATTGCCCAGAAGAACAGGGATCTGAACAGATATGTGCACTCCCATGTTCACGACAGCACTGTTCACAACAGCCCAAAGCTGGAAACACTTCAGGTGCCCATGGGGGAGGGGGAGACAAAGGGATAAACACGACCAATAGCGTGCACAGCCTTAGCAAGGAAGGACCCTGTAACCCCCACGACAGTGCACTCGGCGGAATCCGGAGAGCAAGGTGCAAAGCGAAATCGGTCACCAAATAGCAAATACCGAGCGTGACTCCATTCGGCTGGACCCAAGCCACCCATTCAGAGAAGGAAGGCCAGAGGGGGGTTCCAGGGGTCTGAGGGAAGGAGAATGGGGAGTCAGTGCTTCTTAAGGGCAGAGTTCCAATGCGGGAGGGTGAAAAAGCTCTGGAGCTGGACGTGGCGCTGGTGGCAAGATGTAAACGTGCTTGCTTCCCATGAGCTGTACACTGCACACGGTGTGAAGGGTCACTTTAATGCTATGCATATTTTATTACAATTTTACTTGGATCGATTTCTTTATTTTGAGGCAGGGTCTTGCTATGTAGTTTAGGCTGGCCCTCACCTCATTATATAACCCAGGCTGACCTTGAACTTGGGATCCTCTTGCCTCAGCCTCCCAAATGCTGAGATTACAGTTGTGCACCACTAAGTCCATCTGGTTTGGATCTTTCTTTCTTTTTTTCTTTCTTTCTTTCTTTCTTTCTTTCTTTCTTTCTTTCTTTCTTTCTTTTGATACTGGGGATTGAACTCACAACCTTGTGCTTGCCAGGCAGGCGCTTACACCGCTGAGCTAAATCTCCGGCCCCCTTTATCACAATTTTAAAAAATGAGTCAATACTTAGTTTAATTCCTTCGTTTCCTTCATCCCAAAGCACATTCTCTCGTTTTTCCTCCCCCTTTCCTGACTCTAATCGGGATAGAAACCAGTCTCCAACCACCCGGGACCCTGCAAAGGCCACATCGACGGACAGGCCAGTCTGTCACATTCATCACTTTGAGGATGATGAAGTGGCTGGCACAGGCTGACCATCGTGCTTTCAAGGTGACTTTGTGTCTTGTCTCCATGTCCAGCTCCTGATGTGGCCTCGGTTTCCCAAGTTCCACCCAGGAAGCCTGTGGGAGAAGCTGGTGTGTCCCAGCACCTCGCAGCTATTCTACCACCATGTGGGGTGATGTCACCTCCAAGACCAGTGAGACCTGGAAAGCCCACCGGGCAGAGTGACACCCTTGCCTGCTCTACACCCTACTGGCAAGGATTTGGACCTTTGGATAACAAATTCTGTTCTCTTCTCATTTGGCAAACCCGGTATCAAGAAAGCTGGGCAGGTTTTAAGGAGAATAAAACAAATCCGGTCTCCTGTCACCCGCCTGGCCTGGAATGCCTGGCACTGTGCGTCTGCTCCTACCCACTGGAATTTCTGCCACAACCAGGTCCCATTCACACACTGGGCCCCAGCTGGCCGTGAAATTTTCTTGGAACCGCCGCCTCCCCTGTGGCCTGCTTAAAAGGCTGCTCTGAGCCAGCCAGGTGTTCTGTAAGCCCGGGTGAAGAGTCCTTGATCAGTGAGACAAAAGGTTGCTTAGAAAGAATGAGACCTGGGGCAACTGGTACCTCCTTGAGGCCCAGCCACTGATTTCAAAGCATCCACAAAGGACTACGATGGAGGTGGGGCAGGGGACCAAAAGCCACTCACCCATGACAGGTCCACCCTAAGAACTGGAGGGGCTTCATGACTCTGTGTGTGTGTGTGTGTGTGTGTGTGTGTGCACGCACGTGTGTGTGGCACTGGGGATTAAACCTGTGGCTTTTGCACTGAGCTACATCCCAACCCTTTTTAAAATTTCATTTTGAGACAGCGCCTTGCTAAGTCACTGAATTGCCCAGGCTGGTTTGAACTTGTGATCCTCCTGCTTCAGCCTCTCAGCGATGGGATTATTCAGCACACCTGGCTCAGATATTACTTTTTATCTCAGTCTGCAGCCAACAGTCCTTGACTTAGGGACCACACTGTCTGCTGCAGCCCATGAACCACTCCTGGAGCTCTTGGTACAGACAGCATTCCAGGCAAGTCCACAGCAGGCTGAACGGGTCTGTGTGGAGCCTGTGGAATGCAGGAGGGCAGCAGCGAGGGTGGCAGCCTGCCCGGCCCCAGGACAGGACACCCTGCACCCTGTGCCAGGCCTGGGAGCCAGCCAGCCTGGGTGGCCAGCATTCCTGAGCTCCGTCCTGACAAGCTGCCTGGTTCACGTGTGTCCACCTGTGGTGCTGACCCTGCTGAATGTGCTCTGGATGAAGCTGAGAGCAGGGACAGGGCAGCAGGGCCCTCCAGGCCTGTAAGACCTGCCCCAGCCCCACACAGCACCCCACTCAGCAGGAGGGGAGACTGAGACCACATAGGCCCATCTGTGCACTGGAGTCCTGGTGTTCCCGACTTCTGGCTTTTCCTCGTGCAAAGTGTCCAGGTTTGGAGCTGCACAAGAAGCTGCTGAAAATGTTGGGGGAAGAATTGAGAAGAGGGGAGATGGGGAAGCTGGATTTGTGGCAGCACAAGGCATGCGCAGAATAATACCTGGAACACGAGGGCCTCTGTCAGTCATAGCTGGGGTTCCCCCACGTTCTCCCGGCAGACCAGCCCCAAAGCATCAATGGACAGAGCGGCCTAGGGAATTCCAGTGGAAACTGAGCTGCAAGTGGCAGAACCCCAAGTCCTGTCCCAGTAGTGCCCCACTACATGATCCCAGAGGTGTCCTCGGCTGCTGTCCCTGGTGGACATTTCCTTGAGGTCCACTCCCCTCCCAGCACCTTTCTGTCTCTCTGAAGCAAACGCCAGTGGCTCCCTGTGGAAGAAACCAGACACCGTGTAGAGGGCCACAGCCCCAAGCTGTCACTCTCCACAGAGTGGGCAAGCATGCAGAGCCCCAGGAGGGGACACCTCCCAGCTTGTCTACCCTAGGGACAGGGGACAAAAGTCCAGGACCCCTTGGACAGGAGGAAAGGAGGAAGAAGACCTGGCATTGAACCAAGCGATTCTGCCGCCAGTGCACTCATCC
This sequence comes from Hydrochoerus hydrochaeris, assembly GCA_004027455.1. Taxonomy (NCBI): domain Eukaryota; kingdom Metazoa; phylum Chordata; class Mammalia; order Rodentia; family Hydrochaeridae; genus Hydrochoerus; species Hydrochoerus hydrochaeris. The sequence goes on along the minus strand of PVLA01001819.1, from coordinate 61,744 downwards.
TGCAAAGCCCACCTGGGCACACTGTACCCTGCTCTGCACCGTCTCGCTTTTTCCCAGCAAAGACAGCCCCGAGCTCAGAGCTTGCCTAACCCTGCTTCCTCTGCGACCCTTCCCTGGCCACCAGAGGGGAAGTGAATATACGCTGAGCCCCACACGATCCTCAGCTTCGGTCCCCAGCTCCCTCTGTGTGTAGATCTCTGTGTCTCCAACGAGAAGATGGGACCAGCATGGAGCAGTGGCCTGGGACCCATCCTGTGAAGACGCCTCTCCTCCCACCCCGAGACCTCTCCTGCATCTCCGACACCTCCGGATGTGTCCTGTTCCCCCAAGCTAGCATGGCTATCTGTCACCGTGACCCTCACCCCACAGGACATGGCACGGGGGAGGGTAAGGATAAGAGGGGTTGATCTCCATGAGTCATGGACGAGGGTGGCTGGGCTCTGTGACCTCTAAGGCTCCATTAGGCTTGAGGAGTTTCTAAAATGCACACTAAGCCAACTATTCCCAAGGAAACGGAAGAACACAGCTGTAATGAACACCAGACAGACACACAGGTGCGCGCATACGCGCACACACCTGCACGCATGTGCAGCAGCACTGACCAGTCCATGTGCCAGGCTGGGTCTGGCGGCTCTGCACGGACACAGTGGCCACGGGGGCCCTTGCTCTGGGGTCTGTCCCACTGGCCATGCTGGAGGGTGTTCAATGCTGCTTCTGGAGAGGCAGGTCAGGGCAATAAACCTCCCAGCTGCTGGCTCCTGCTGCCAGGAGGGATGAGCAAGCTTCTCCAGAGCCTAGTGCGGCAGAGTCCCATGGGAAGCTGGCTCCCGTGGGACGGAGATGTCATTTCCGACACAAGTAGAGACGGGAGAGATCAGAGCAGGACTGGCTCGACTAAACTGCGTGGTCGTGCTGGGAGGGTGACAGCCCACAGGGCTCCCCCAGCAGAGGGCAGGGAACAGCCCAGGCCGTCCTAAATGACAGCTCCTCCCTGTGGGGTCGAGATGCAGGAGCTGGGTTGCTCAGGGCTGGCAGGGCAGCACCCTCTCTTGGTTGATTAGCTCGACACATAACGGGCTAATTATGAAAGGTGTAAATCACAGGGAGGAAGGGAACAGGCACATCACTCAGGTTTATCACCAACACTGTTTAGGAAGGGACAGCCAAGCCGGGCTCCCTCCTCCCTGCCAGCCGCGCATGGGATGAGGCGGCGAGGCTGCAGAGGGAACAGAGGACGCACCATCTAATTTTTCTTTGCTTACATTGAGTGATCTCTCCAATTTCCTGGGGAAAGGAAGAAAAATTTCACTGCAGAAACCCCAACTGCTTCTGCGTGCTTCTGAATTTGTGTGTCCCATGCCCATGTCACTGTTGGACTTGTGATGTGCGGGAGACGCCGTACGGAGCTTTTCTACCTAACGCTATTACACAACGTTATTCATCGAGGGCTGGAGACTCCCGTGGCAGGAATCATTTGTTTTTCTTTTTCCCTTAAGGCATTTGCAAATATGCTTGGAGGCTAAGGGATGCTGGGTACATGTAATAAATAAAGCAAAATAATTAATAGCCTGTGAAGTCTGGAGACGGCCCTGGTGGTTCGCACACCAGGCTGGTGAGGGAAGACTCCGCCATTTCCATTCCTTCTGGCTTTATCTTCGTGAAATACTGAGCTATTGAGAGGGTAAGCAACAGCCTTCTGAGCTCAAAGGAGAAAGAAAAGCCAAGCTGAACGCTGTTTCAGATTTTACAGAATTTAACATGGGGAAGCAAGCAGAACTCAGAACCGAACTGCTCTTGCAGGTCTGTGCACTCAACCATGTATTCACTGCTACATCTGGGATTTTTTTTTTTTTTTTTTGGCAGTACTGGGAATTTAACCCAGGGTCTTTGCACTGAGCTATATCTCCAGCCCCTTTTCCATATTTTTTACTTTGAGACAGGGTCTTGCTAAGTTGCCTAGGCTGGGTTTGAACTTGCAACCATCCTGTCTCAGTCTTCCAGAAATGCTGGGATTACAGGACTACACTCCTGCACTTAGGAAATTGTATACAACCTGGAAAAGATGGGGATGGTTCTGGCCAGTGCTGGTCCCTGAGTGACCCACAATGCTAATAATGCCCAGAGTTGTGCAGAAAACCCTGGAGGACATGTGCTTTGCCATAAGGATCATGGGTGCAGGCATCGCCAGGGTAGCACTGAGTGGCCTTTCAATGAAACCATGGAAGTGGCTGTAGAACCACCAAGACCCAAATCAGCTAGCTGTCACAGGGTGGAAAAAGATGAGGATTCCTTCACAGCCACTGAGAAGCCCACCCTAAGCCACTAGACCAAGCAGAGCTGGTGGTCAGAGAATCCCCAAGAAGCCAGAACCAGACAGACCTTCGCTGGCCAGGGGCTGTGCTATGGGTGGCCTCTGATGACCGTTACTCTGGAAACCCTCGGCCTCACCCCTCTCTGCAGAGGGCACTGCGCCTCCTTCAGGCTGTGGCCCACGTACTCCCAGAACCAGAAGTGCAGCTCACCAGGGGCCTCCTGGGTTGTAGGGACCTCTGTGACCTCCCAGCAGGTCCCGCTGTACTGCAAAACTGGGAAAATCACCACCCAGGCTGGTGGCTCTCCCACTTTTCTGTGATGTTCCCCTAGGCAATTTAAAAATGGAATGAATACTAATAATAATTTGACTAAATTTAGGTGGTCCCCTCAGGCAGCTGATTAAATTTCATGAACTCTTTCTCAGGAGTTCAGCCCGAATTCCCCTTTTCTCTCTTCTCAGTGGTAGGAACTTCCGAACAGTCAGGCAGGGTCAGTGGACTCCACCGAGGGGCTGAAGCTGTCTTCCCGGGGAGACAAGACAGTCAGAGAGGGCTGCGGGGAACAGGCAGTGGGAGTCTGGGTTTCCTTCATTGGTCGAGTGACAAGATTTGTCCAGAAAAAGTTTGTGCTCATAGAATCTGCAGGTCCTACAGGGCCTTGAAGGGCCTGAAGTCTTGTCTACTTGTTTCCTGATGAGGACTGAGGTACAGAGAGGACAGGGACCAGCTGAGAAACTGCTGGTGGGAGGAGGGACCAGAACTAGAACTTTCAGATTCTGAGCCCCTGGGTTTAGTGACACAATATGCAACTCTGTTCTGCCTTTCCACCAGTCCGGGGTCACCGGAGCCACTTTCAGACACCCAGAGACCTGAATGGCTCCCTCAAACACACCTCCAGCCAGACTCTTAGAGTGATGCCTGTCTGTGCCCCACCCCATGATGCCAGTTCCTGCTGACCTGAAGGGGATGCTACGAACTGATGTTGAGCTGACCCAGCGCTGCCTAGGGCAGCGAGTGCCAAGGCTGGACTCAGCAAGGTGACGATGTCCCTGAAGGGGGTGGGTTGCCCTCCACACCTCCCAACCCAACATCCACTGATGGGCCCTGGCCGTTCTTTATATTCACTCCCATTCTACCCACTTGCCTGGCTCCAAGGTCTGACTCACCCTTGCTCCTGTGCCCACTCACACCTCTCCACCCCTAGGGCCTGCTCTCAGGTGGGTCAGTAGCACCCTTGAGCACAAGGCTCAGCACCAGGGACCCACCAGGATGAGGACCCTGGCCGACAGAATGCTCTCAGAGCAAGACGGCTGCCCCATGGCCAGGTCAGTAGGCTCAGGAAGGCTGCTTCCTCCAGCACTGGCCTGCAAAGGTAGGCCAGGGTACCATATTGGGCCCAGGCCTCCCCAAGGTTGGGTCTCCTTAAAGTTGGCTGCAGAGTAGAGAGGACAGAGACAGGAGAAGGGGGGTGGCAGCAGGGAGATGGCGTGTCCTCACGGTGCCCCTAGGAAAGCCATTCCACAACAGCAGGAGGGTGGGGGTGGTGGGGGTTCACCCCTTCTACTCTTGGTTGCTCCTCCCCAAAGACCTCAAGTGACCCAAGGTGCAGGACAGTAATACCCCAAACCATCAGCTACAAAGAAGCAGAAAGGAATGTGATTTTTAGCTCACCCTATTGGCAATGAGTTCCTTCCTGAAGGACCAAGGTCTCTGCAACCAAGCCAGAGCTTCCTGCGGTCACAGGGTGAGTGTCTGTCCCCTGTCCTCAGCTACGGTCACTCCTGCAGACACTGCCCGGAAAGTCTGCTGTTCCTTTGTCCCTAGCTTCAATGCCACTCCTGCAAAGCAGCCCCAGGGACAGCCGACCTCTGTGGACATCTGCACAAGTCCACATGGCCTCAGTGTGCTACGTGAACAGATTCGTACAACCTTCATGCAGGCAGGCCTGAGGGTTTGCAGCGAGCCTTCGTTCTGCGCACGTGTATGCACAAGCCTGCGTGTGTCTGAACACCCACACAGTTGAGTCTGTCCATAGCCAAGACGCAAACTGCTAAAGCAGCAACCAGGAAGCCGTCTGAGGCTGGAAATTCTCTGTCCTGGATGTTGCTCTGGGATTCCAGCAGAGCAAAAGCACACTTAGCAGGGACTGGGGGAGGCCCTCGGAGCGCTGTGTGGCCTGAAGACGGTGTGTGTGGTGCTGGCAAAGCTGGCAGAGCCTGGACTGGACATCACAGGGTAGGGCCTGAGGTCCAGGTGCACACAGCCACACACACACACACACACACACACACACAGGCACACTCACACACACGCGCGCGCGCGCGCACGTGCGCAGAGCAGCGGGTACGTCTGAAGATGCTGGACACATCCCAGGGCCCCTGAGTGCAACTCAGATTCCCCTGCATCAAAGATGCGTTGGAAAACTGTCACTGTGGCATTGTTCAGAGAAAAGACCCCAAAATGTCTTCAATGGGGAGGAGGGCAAACACGGATGCAGCCTAGAACATTCCATGGCAATCAGAGTAAAGGGGCCAGGAGCTTCGGATGCAGCACGCTGGCCACAGGAGCATGATGGTTCTAGATGGCTCCAGATCAGACAAAAACAGACGACTGCCCAAGTGAGAATCGTACACAGGGGAGACTGGCAAGAAGGTGAGGGAATAATGTGCAGAACGTTTGGAAAAGTGGCTCCTCGTGGAGACCTGGGCAAGGACGGCGGGGAAGGTGCCTGGGCAGCTGGTGGTTCTAGTCCACGCAGAGGGGCAGAGGGTCACAGGGACTTACTTTACTGTGTTTCGTGGTGTCACGTAGCTTCCCGTGATGGATGAAATGTAACATTTTAAAAAGTTAAACCAAGAAACTAAGTCTTACATATAGCCCGTCTACCATGCTGTCAGATCACTTGGGCATCAGAGACAAACCAAAAATAAATAAAAATGGACAAGGAGGTACACAAAAGATGGCATATGGGAGCAATAGGGTGGGCAGTAGTTTATCTTTTATTTTTGCCCAATTTTGCAAAATTTCTTTAGTGATCATATGCTACTTTTAGAATTAAAAAAAAAAAAAGCAAAAACAAAACCCCTCCAAAATGCGGAAAATGTCAAAGGCAAAAAAAAAAAAAAAGTCTAACCCCTTCCATAAAACAAAAAATAGCCCCAAGCAGTCAGCCCAGGGGACACTGGGGAAGTGCACCAGGTGGTCAAGGGCCACTCTCCCAAGATGAAGGAACTGCCCATCACCTTCCTGCACTACCCCGAGGCCTGGCACTTGCTTGACTGCAGGGGACAGTCCCCACGGCCACGGAGGGACTGCATTTTGGGAATGACATCAGGGTCACCAAAACAAAGTGACGAAGGACAGAGCCTGAGTTGATCTGAAACATCAGAGGCTGATTCTTCCCCAGCTCTCAAGGAGGAAAGTCCAAAATCAAGGTTCGGGAGAACCCTCCCCGCTCGCTCCTCTAGGAGGGCTGCAGCTGGCCTCTGCACACTCCATGCTCAGGCCGCCTGGGGACGTCTCATGACACGGTGTCTGGACAGTGGGCAGCATCCCTTCCCTTGCAGGGGTGCCACTGCTCTGGTCAGGGACAAGGGCTGAGCCCCCCAGGCCGGGCTCACCTAGGCCATTTTTGTGGAGCGCCATTTGCCTTTCCAGCAGCATTTCCCTTCGTAAACTGTGCTAAATGCTATTAAGTAGCTAATTAACTTTCCGTGAGAAGACCTCTCTAACTGCACACACTCTGCCCCTCTGCCCTGCGCCTCTGGGGGTGCCAAGCTGTCCTAGGGCATTGGTTCTGCCGGCTCCTACCTCTCAGGCACGACTTGCAGCCGCCAACAAACTGCCAATCAAGGCCGGAGAGGTGTGGGGAGGGACTAAATTAGGAGCCCTCTGCTGTTTCCGAACTTGCTTGGCGAAGCTCCACTTAAAGAAGAAAGCAAAAAGGTTATGAAAAATATTTTTTCCCAGTGAAGCTCCCAGCCTGACAGCTGAAGGGGCCGCAGCTCCTTGGGACATTGGTCTCTGTTGTGAAGGTTCCAACTGGAAACTGTTTCTATCTTGACCTCACTGGCTCCTCCATCTGTCACACAGGACAATAATCAGAAAGTAAAAGGCAACTGTGTAGCACTTGAATAAATCCCTGGAGAGCCAATCGCTACATGGTCCCAAGAACAGCGGGAGGCAGAGGCATAGGTGGGTGTCTCGTTCACGGCCACCCTGGGGCTAAAAGCCACCCTGGGTTTAACCACTGGTCTCAGACTCTGTGTTCCTAGGACAGTCAGTGACTGGGTCTACATCTCAACAGTGTTCCTCTCCTAAACAGCAGGTGGCCTCTGGCCATGGAAGAGCTGAAGATGGAGGGTCAGCCCAAGGGAACGTTTCTGCCGGGCATAAATGTTGTCCCAAGCCAGAGTTTTAAGAGTAGTCCCTCGGCTCTGCATCATCAGCCTCACCATGGTGGTCTCACGGCCCTGACATCCTCAGGGAGCCATGACCTCGGCACAGGGACTGAGGACCATCTCCCTGCCCAAGACCTTCTGTCAGAGAAGATGACAGAAGAGGAGGTGAGTGCCAGCTGGTGCCGAAGCCACTGACACGTGGCGGCCACCCCTTTCTGCTAAGGGTGAGTGGCAGGGGTCTGCACAGCAAGACGCTGGTACCCATGTTCCTGGCCTCTCATGGGGGCCACAACTGCTCCGGGAGCCCTCAGAACCCAGCACCACAGCTGGGCTTCCTTTCCCGGGGAAGGGTGGGCAGTGGTGACCTCCCTGGGAGGCCAGCCGGGGGGTAGCTCCTGGTGAGGCCGACAGGGAGGGGTGGGTGAAAGAGAAGCCCTGCACAGGTCTTGCTGGTTCCACTGCTTGGGTGGAGTGGGGTGGGGAAGCAGGTACTGTCACCACTGCTGGGAGGAGCTGGGCCTTGAGACAGTTGTCCCCTCTCTATGACTGATCTCCTGGTCTCCGCACCCCAGGTGGCCTTCGGGAAGTCCACCTGGGATCCTTTTGTTTCCACAGAGAGACCTTAAACATAGGAGACTGACTGCCTCCTAGAACAGCCATGGTGAACCTGCAGCATGCATGCCACAGCCAGCTGCAATCACCAAAAGCTCTAGAAGGTTCAAGCCAGGAAGGGACACACAGCTGTGCCCAGTGGTGCTGCCAAAGGCAGAAGAATCATGCTACATTGGAGGAGGAGCACGGAGCAGGGAGCAGGGAGCAGGGAGCAGGGAGCAGAGAGCAGGGAGCAGGGAGCAGGAGGAGGGAGCAGGGAGCAGGGAGCAGAGAGCAGGGAGCAGGGAGCAGGGAGCAGGAAGCAGGGGCAGGGGCAGGAGCAGGAAGAAGGAGCAGGGAGCAGGGAGCAGGAG
>PVLA01001819.1:0-53967 GCA_004027455.1 Hydrochoerus hydrochaeris | reverse complement strand
ACTATGCAATTCAGGTTCATCTGGGGCTGGCTTGGTAGCCCAGGCTGGTCTCAAATGTGCAATGATCCTCCTGCCTCAGCCTCTTGAGTGTTGAGATGACAGGAGTGCACCACCATGCCTGGCTTGAAGGGTTATTTTTAAAGCAGTGTAGACATGAATGGGAATTTTCCTGGTCCAGGAGCTTGGAGTGCAGCACCTTGAACTTGGAAAAAAAAAGAGGTTGATCAGTGGTTCTGAATGTGATTTACGAAATAACAACCAGAAAAGGAAGAAATTAAATGGGCACAGGAGAATGAGATGATTTTAGATATTTTCTCCCGATTCAAAGTTCTCCCCAAAATTTTGTGTGCGTGTGCATGTGTATGTGTGTATGCATGTGTGTGTGTGTGTGTGTGTGCAGGAAGCAGAGGGGAAAGTCTGTATGCCCTCCCAGAAATAATTTTATTTATTTACTTCGAATGTTTTCCAGACACCTCTTGGGGGGGTGCATGCCTGGCCACCAGCCCTGGACTTCTGTCCCCTTGGCCAGCGGGTGTCTGCTGAGTCTCTTCTGTACTCTCCAAGTCTCAGAGCTAAAACTGCAGGCTGTGCAAACGCCCCTGCCCAAAAGCCACAGCGGCACCTGTAGAGGGCAGGGCTGTGAGTCAAGGCTGAGCCTTGCAGGCTGCTCTGCTCGGCCTGTTCCCAAGGGGCTCAGCGGCAGGAACCTACCGACGCCTTCTGACCATGTGACAGTGGCTGAAGGAGACACAGCCACATTCTTCCTGTGACACCAGTTCCTGTTCCAAACCAAACCATCTGCCAGTACCTGCAGCAACCAAACAAATCAATGACAAAAGGTGGAGGAAGAAGAAAATCTGGTCTTTCCCCACAGTGTGTACTGTGGAATACTGCTTTGCCATAAAGAAGGATAAATTGTAGGTATTTCCAGAAAAACTTTGCACTTTGAGACCATAACATTACATGAAATAAATCAGGCCCAAGTTTAAATATCACGTGGATCATCCTACGTGCAAAACCCACATTATAAGTAAAGAGCAAAATAAAATATAAATATTAAGAAATAGGGAGATAGATCTTTTATAAATGGGAAGGGACCCATGAGATGGAAAGGAGAGGGGAGGGGAAGGGAATGAAACCAGTTAAAATATGTTTTGTGCACGCACTGATTTCCCAGGGGGAACATGGTCTCTATGACCGCTGATGCATGCAGGTAAAAAATGAGACTGGGGGAAATGTTTTAAAAGGGGCTGGGTATGTAGCTCAATGCGAAGGTCCTCAATTTAATCTCTAGTAACTCAAAGAGAGAGAGAGAGAAACACAGAGAGAGAATGAATTAATTAATTGTAGGAGCAAAAAGATCTTTTCCAGAAGGTTCTACGCACAAGATATGGGTCAGGCCATTGGCAGCCCATCAATCCGAAGCAAAGTTTAAAGGCACCCTCTCAGTCAGAACCTCTTAAACCCAAAGTCTAGTTCTGCCAGGGACAGTGGTGTGCAGCCCGGAGAGACCTAAGCCAGCCCAGAGGGTCACACGCTGACCACCACACCTGCTGGCCAGCCCAGCCCTTTTCTGACAAGAGACCGCTGCCACCTGCCCCTGACAAAAAAAAATCCATTCCCTCAGTGAACAAGAGAGGGATTCCCCAAAGGAAGTTCCTTAAATTGTGGAGGGGTGAGCAGGGACATTTCCTAGCCTATGACACCCGGGAGTAGACTGGCCACACACCCCAGGGGCGATGACCAGGGGCAGTGCGCTTCAAGCCTGGCAGGCGGAAGGGCACCCTGGATGGGGCCCACTTGCCACCCTGTGTAGGCCTCGCAGTAGAAGAAAACGCTGCGGGCATAGGAAACATTTTGCCCGTGGACTTACTGGAGGAGAACCCCCAAGTCCAGCCTCTCTCCTGAGTCCCGGCCAACATTATTAAACCTTCACAGGGACTGACGGCCCCAGGACCTCCTTCCTTGGGGGTCCCCAATTTTCTGCCTCCCCTGAGAGAGTCCTAATTATATGTCAGGGATCTCTGCCTCTTCCCAACAGGCCGGGACGGCTGACAGCCCCCGACTTCCGGCTGCTATGGATGTGGAGGGATCAGTATCAGGATCACTTCAAATACAGTCGTCCCTCTGCCTGACGGGGCACCAGCCGGGACCCTTGTGGGTGCCCCCCACCCTCAGATGCTCCAGTCCTGTGTATAACACATAGTAGCAACTGTCCGGCCTAGGCACGTCCTGCCACCGCCCTTACACAGGACGCCCCACAGCCGCACCTGCGGGAACATCCCCAGGTCCTCTGTCTGGGGCGGATGCGTGTGAGAAAGTCACTACCCATTCAGCACAAACACTGTTCTCTTATGTAGATATTTCTGACTGACTGATGGTGGATCCAAGCTACGGATCCCATGGGTATAGTAGCTGCCTCTCCTTATCATGGCTTGGGCCACTTTTGTCACTCACAGAGGAGCGAGTCTCCACAGGCACTGTCCCCAGGAAGGCCCCGTGACAGCGGCACAGATGGCAGCTGACTCAGCCAGTCTCCGCTCCAGCTCCCAGGAGCAGTGACCCCGAGTCCTCCCGGCCCCGGGCCCTCCCAGCCAGCCGGCTGCTGGCTACAGGCGGACCTCACAGGCCTCCTCACAGAGGTGCAAGCTCATTTTTGGCTCAGCACCCACCAAACCCAAAGGACACAGCTGTCGTCCAACTATTCCAGGAGCCCTAGACCTCAGAGACATACAGGATGGGCAGAGTGTATCCGGTTCCCTTGGAGAGGGCAGGGATGCTATCCAGGGTGGCCGGGCATGAGCCCAGGGACTGCCACAGCAACAGACCCCCCAGCGGCCTCCCTGTGTGGCCACCTGGCGGGGTTGGTTAGTGACCCACTTCCACTGCCGAGGTCCTCCAGCCTCGGCCAGCTCCTCCAGCGGCCAGAGAACCTGACTGCCCTTCGCTGGCAGAAAGGCCAGGGTGCCAGAACCTTCATTTCAACACATGAGCCAGTCCTGAGGCCACAAGAAGTGGGTCAGAAACACCGGGGGACAGCTGTCCCTGTCACCAGAGAATATTACTCAAAAATATGACAGGATGGGATGGCCAGGGGTCCCACAAAGCCTCAAGGCCAGGTCAACCCCTTTTGGATTCCCAGGATGGCCTAGGGGTTCTGCCCTCCAGGGTGGCTGGCAGCCCCGAGGTCTGGCTTCGGGGAGCTTTGGGGAGCTGAAGCTGGAGCCCCAGGCCCACGACTCGCCCCCTCCCTGTGTCAGGCCTTGCATCCACACCCAGAAACCTGGCCCAGATTCCCAGAAGACGACGGGGAGAGACTGATTTCCTAAGTTCACAGGAACCCTGGGAAAGTGTCATTCCAGCCTGACCTTGACTCAGCTCCGGAAACTTCTGCCCGGGACGCTCTGCCCTGCACAGTGGGGTCTGCTGGAAGGCCCGGCCTGGAGGACCAGCACCAAAGACACTGCCCCACCCAGAGGTGTCACTATGGCAAGGAGGACCTGGCCAAGACTGCTTCAGTGTGATTTCCCAAGACCTGAAGCTCCAGACCAGTGGCCAGGCCGGGACAACCGCTGCAGGCCTACAGGAGTCCCTGGGGTGCTCTGGGGCAGTCTCCGGGGGCCCACCCCCTCCTCCTGTCTTCTTACTGTGCTGACACACAAGTGACAAAAATTTACCATCGTGGCCATCTTCAAACGCACAGTTCAACAAGCACCTTTGAAGTGCAGCGTGGCCACCGTCACCGCCGCCCCCAGAGCCTCGCACCTCACAAAGCTGAACTCGGTCCTCACTAAACCAAGGCTTCGGGCTCCCTGCCGCCCACCCCCAGCCCAGAAACCCCTAGCCCGGTGTCTGTCACTATGGGCCCCACAACTCTAGGGCCCTCGTGGGAGTGGACTCGTGTAGGGCGCGTCCTTCTGTGACTGCCTCCCTTCACCAGGCTCCACATGGCCAAGGTCCAATCGTGTCGCAGAGACTGCCAGAATTTGCTTCCTTTTAATAGGAATAAACTCTCTTCTTCCTCCATTCTTCCTCCCTTTCCTTTGTTCCTCCCTCTGTTCCTTCCTACTTTTTTTTTCTATTGCTGGGGATGGAACCCAGGGCCTGACTCAGCAGGCAGTGCTCACCACTGAGCTTCACTCCCAGCCCGAGTATTTAATCCCGGGATCCACCACTCTGCTCGTCCCCTCGTCCGCTGGCGAGCACATGAGCTGTGCTCGCCTGTTGCTAGGACTCCGAGTCCCATCGCTCGGTCCTTCTCCGTATCTCCTCGTTATTTCTCATGCATCTATTTGGACCATGAATCATCTGTGTAACAATAACATTTAAAAAAAAAAAAAGCAGGAGGTCTGCAAAGAAATTCCAGACAAGGCCATCGCCAAGGGTTGGTGGCCCATTCTGAGGCACGTGGCCTCACAGGGCCAGTGTCCCCAGGTGGGACATCAGCCATGCACTTCTGTTTGGTCCAGAGGCCCAGCCCATCTTGGAGCTGTCTGCGGTCTGCAAGGAGGCTGCTGAGGGCTCCAGACAGGGTGCGCAGGGCTCTACCAGCCCCCCCAGGGGAGCAGAGATGGGCAGGGAAGGTGGAGGGTGCTGGGCCTGCTCCCCAGCAATTAGCATGCAACCAGCTTCTGGGCACTTGCTAGTGAGAGTCCGGTCCTGTGTCCTGCTCTGCAGGGCTTTCAGAGCCAGCCAGCACCACGGGAGGAGGAAGGGACAGCAGGCCGGCAGGTGGGGAGAGCCGGGGGCGGGAGGAGGCCCAGCAAGCCCGGCCCTGCAGATCTGTGAGAAGCCTGCCATCTGCTGGGCACCCAGAGCTTCCCACCAGGCTGACGTGCCACCACCACGTGACAGCGTCCCAGCGACAGCATCCGCCCCTCCCCATCACAGGGCACAGGACAGCCCAAGTGGGCGTCAGGGCATGACACCCACCCTCGTCCTGGGAGGAGGGAGGGAACCCTGTGCCATGTGTGTCCCCACCACTGCGCCGCCTCTCCGCAGTAACAAGCCCTCCCACCCCTGGGGGCCTGATGGAGCAAGGTGACCTCCCAGAGTCCTCAGTGGCTCTGACCCTCCGCGTCACTGCTGTTCTTGACAGCTTGTGGAATTGTCCCTTTCATCTCCCAGCAGGGAGACTCGTGGAAGTGGAACCCGTGTTTGTCACAGTCTTACCACGAAGGGGACACAGAGGTCCCCCTCTCCACACCTCCCACAAAGGGGAACCGTGACCTAAATCAAGCAGTGGCCATAGGAACCATGGACACTGGGGGTTGGGGTGTCACTTGACACTAGTCCCAGCAGCCAGCCTTGGAAAGAGATGAAGCTACCAAAAATAATCCTCCCTGTGTTTAAATATTTACACAGTGAGCCGGATCCCGTCCAGTCCACCGGCCTCTGCCTGCATCGCGGCACCGGGAAGACCACGCTTCCCACCCGCCCCCTTCAAAGGGGGTCCTGGGTACATCTGGAGGTCTCCTCCTGTGACCTATGAAACTTGCAGTCCTCCCTGCTTCCAGAACATTCCACGTTCACCTCTCACTCTCCTGTCACCCTACCCACCCCAGGGCCTCTCTCCTGTGTGCTCTCTGGCTCCAGAGCCCCTCGGGTCTGCACCCCATTTTGGACACAATCAATCAGAATAGGACAGAAATGGCACTAGTGCATCCTGTTTCTAGTCCCCTTCTCCCGAGGACCCAAGGGTGGGCAGTGCCAAGACAAACACGAGAGCCACACGAGCCCCGGGATGTCACAAACTGGCTGCTGCTCCCAGGACCTGTGTGGGGAATCCCCTCCTGGGGGCAGTGTCAGGGCGAGGTTCTGGTACCAGGTCCATTGTGCAGATGATGGAGGAGAAACTGAGACAGGGAGGGTCCTAACTCCTGGGGCAGGGCTGGGATGCAGCCCGGGGGGACTCCAGGGCCTATGGAGGGACCCCCTACATCACCACCAATACCTAAGAAGGCCAAAGATTTGCTCCAGCCACCGGCCAACCACATCCCTGCCACGTGTCCAAGGGCAGGGGGCTGTGACAGGTGTGGCTAGGAAACCGCAGTCAGGAAAACCACATTTTCAGGTTCCCTGAACAGATTCCCTGAAGTGAGGATGCTCCTCCTGGACACAGATAGAAGGGGCCACCAAGGGCCCCCTGCCCTCTGCCTCTGCAGCCCGCATGCTCTGAGGATCTCGGCTGGACAGGCCGGAACCCCATGTGAAAACAGCCACTCTGTGTACTTTGCTATGAAGACAAACAACAGGACGGGAACAATTCCACCACAAGACAAATGCCACCTGCTCATGCCTTCTCTGGCTTTCAGGAGAGTTGCATCAGGCATTGGGTTACATTGCGACAGCCAGGCTGGCTCCCCGAAGAGCAGTGTGAGCTCCCTGACACCCGAGGAAACCTGCCACTTCACTGCCTCCGGGCGTCTGTGACCTTGTGCTAGGGTCTCTCTCGGAAGCTCTCGTGGGCTTCCAGTCCCAGGGGACCTGCAGAGCTGCTGATGCAAGAGCCGGGCGTAGCGGGGTGGGGAGAGCACGGGCTGGGCCTCCTGCTCCTGGGCAGCTGTGCACTGGGGCGGCTCAGCCCCTGAGTGTCTCCATCTCTGTGTAGGAGTCGCTGCCCCCCAGGCTGCTGTCAGGGGGACAGGCTGGCCCTGGGCAGCCCTCCTGCCATAAGTGGGAGCACCGGTCCTAGGGCTGCCTCTCCAGGGGCTGGAACTTTCTTCCCTTGGGCAGGCTCGGGAGCGTGGGTGACATATTCTCTCCCCGTCCCAGCAGCTTTCATAGGAAGGGGTCAGCTGTCAAACACCCAGAGGTGCCCAGTGGGCAATCAACGACAGTGTGCCTTCAAGTCCAACCTGCCAAAGGCAGGGGCTCCACAGGGCATCTCAAGTCTGACTCCCTTGGGTGACACTTTTCAGCGACTTCTGGAATTCTCCTCACAGGGGTCAGCCTGCAGGACCCCCTAGCAGAGGACTGGGACCCTGTGCTGCCAGCAGCCCCAGCCGTGCAGGATAAAGCAAGAGGGGAGGTGTACACAGAAGGGCTGGCCTGCCTACAGACCCGAGCCAGCCAACACAGGGGCCCTGGACGCTCATGACCTCAGCCCTGATGCAGGTGAGATACCCTCAGGGGAATCTGGGTCCAGGTACACACAGATGCTACACAAAGACAGAAGGAAGGAGCCCCCTCATGGGCGTCTCTGTATGCTTACAGGGACCCTGGACTTGTTTGCCTGCTTCTCTTTACTTTTACAGAGTAACTATGAGGACCACAGAGATATCCTTGATTTTGCACACGGGTGCATAAGTGACCCACGGAGGCCTTTTTGACAAAGAGTGCTGGACCACAGGACACCCACAGGAAAAGCAAACCGTATCCCCAACTGAACTCCAAACGTGTCCCTCACGTAACTGCGAAGCACACAACTGCAAGGCATGTAGGAAGCGCCAGGATATGCTCAGGGCCTGGGGCTGGGATACCAGAAGCTTGGTATGTTGGATGTCAACAAGATGAAGTAGGCTTTGCATCGTGAAAGACCCGGCTATGAGGGTGACAAGACAACAAGAGTCTGGGTGAGATACCTGCAAATCGGATATTCGACAGAAGACTCGATCCTAGAATGTATTAAAACCCCTCTGAACTCAACGCAAAAATAAAGCAGACAAAAGCCAGTAGAAATGAACGTTTCTGTGTGAACAGTTGGCATATGAACACATGCAAAGTTACTCAGCATCACAGACCTTCAGGGACATGCAAGTTAAACCACAGAGAGACCTGACTCCACACCTATGAGACTGACAACAGGAAACAAGACAAGGAACACCTGAGCCAGGCCGTGTGCCTGTGGCCCCAGATACTCATGAGGCTGAGGCAGGAGGATTCTTGCATTCCCTGAGTTCCTCGTGGGTCAGCTCGGGCTACATCTCAAGACTCCATCTCAAAACAAAACGAACCCTGCATGGTGGTGTATGCCTGTCATCCCAGCACTCGGGAGGCTGAAGCAGAAGGGTCACAAGTCTGAGGCCAGCTTGGGCTATACAGTGAGTTCGAGAACAGCATGAACTACATAGCAAGACCCTGTATCCAAAACCAAACCAACACAAAATGTTATCACATCAAACGGTGGTAAGGGTTCAGAAAACTGGGTCACTCATGAAAACAGGCAATGTTTGTTTGTTTGTTTGTTTGTTTTGGTACCGGAGATTGGACCCAGGGCCTTCGCATTGAGCTACACTCCCAGTTATTTTTTTATATTTTTAGACACAGTCTGGCTGAATCACTAAGTTATCTAGGTTGACTTGTGATTTTCCTGCCTCAGCTTCCCAGGGTGCTGGGATTACAGGAATCTGCCACAAACAAGCAAAGTAACTAAACCAGAAGCACTGTATGACTCAGCAGCTGCACTCTTGGGAATGTATCCCAGAGAAATGAAACCTTCCTTCCAGACACAAAGCCATGCACGAATGTTCTCAACAGCCTTACTTGTAACAGCCCCAAACTACAGACGATCTGTATCTGTGGGGGGTTGGTGGTGGTTACACACACAGGTCCACCCATGGCAGGGGATGCACCGCAGTGGGGGGAGAACAGTCTCACACGTGTCACCACATCTTGGGTGGCACTTCACAGGATTCCAGTGAACGGAAAAAAAGCCACCTCGGGGTTCCGCAGTTCGTGACTCCATTTACACAGAATCCCTGCAGCAGTGCATGAGGACGTGGCTGCTGGGGGTCAGGGATGGGGACAAGGTGCCAGGGTGATCACCCCAGGGTGGTCTGAGCATGCCCCGCCCTCTGCATCAGGAGGTGACGTGCAGCAGATAAAGCCACGCATAACAACATGCACAGGACACACGCAGACAGTGTCTGGGAGCCCAGGGACCTGCAGGTGACACCAGCCTTGTTCCTGGTGTGCGGTGGCTTTAGGGAGGATATCACCGCAGGCAGTCTGGGGTACACAGTCTTACAGGGCATCTATAGTTACTTAGTAAAATATAGTAAACACTTCTAAAAACTGTGGCTAATGGAAAATATGTATACGTGTGCGCACGCATGCGCGTGTGTGCCTGTGTGTGTGTGCATGTGTTGGTGGTGGTACTGGGATTGAACCCAGGGCTTTGCACTGAGTCCATCCTCCGCCCTTTGCATTTTGTGTCACGGTCTCTCTAAATTCCTAAATGGCCCAGCCTGAGCTCAAACTCAAAATCCTCCCGCTTCAGCCTCCCAGAGTACTGGGGTTTCAGAGGGGTGTCGCTGCACTCAGCTTTAATAGAAAAGCTTACACCGTGAATTGGCTCATGCTACTCTTCTATTGGGCAATGCTGTTTAGACCGGGGACAGGCCCTGTGCGGGGCAAAAAGTCTCAGGCGCTCTCTTGGTACAGCCTGTGAATAGGGCGTCTCACATGCTGGCCAGTGCTAGCCACATCTCCAGCCTATGTAGAAAAATCAAGACTTTACTTCCACATCCAGACCACCCCAAATTTTTAGAGCACTTTTAAATTCACAGGAATACGGAGCAGAAAGGGTTCCCATAGCCTCCCTGCGCACATCCCCTTCTACATTAACATCTTGCATGCATGTGATACACTTGCTACAGCTGATTAAGCAGTGCAGATACAATGTTACCACTAACTAGAGTGCACAGTGTACGCCGTCCCTCTGCTGTCGCACGTTCTACTGTTTTGCTGTTTTTTGCTTTGTTCTGTGGAACTGGAGGTTGAACCCAGGGCCTTCACACTGAACTACATCCCCAGCCCACTTTTATTTTGAGACAAGGTCTTAATAAGTTGCATACACTGGGCTAGAACTGGTGAGCCCCTGCCTCAGTCTCCCAGAGCGCTACAGTAACGCCGTGCACCACTCCCTGTCTGCCCATGCCCGGCACGCATACACCACCGCAGTGCCACACTCGTTCCCGCCGCTATACCCTGTGCTCACCCTCTCTCCACAGAACCGCTGGCAGCGGCTCACCTTTCTCCTGTCGCCATGTCTCCATGGTTTTGGCTTTTCTAGAATGTTCCACAGCTGGAATCGTACTACATGGACACTTGCCTGGCTGGCTTCTTTCACTTAGCGATGTGCATGAAAAGCTTCTCCATCTTTCCTGGCAGGCTAGCTCATTTCTTTTTATGGATAAACAGTATCCCCTTGCTGGGGTGTACCACAGTTTTTGTATCCATTCTTTGTTTGCTGAATGGCATGTTGGTTGCTTCCAGTTTGGGACATTTATGAATAAAGCTATCAAACACATAAACATTCATGCGCCTGTTTTTGTGTGAAGAATAGCACTGAACATTTTTAACTGTCGAAAAAAATCAAAAGAATGTTTCACAACGCATGAAAATTATATGAAATGCAAAATTTTAGTAACTATGGTAAAGTTTTAATGGAACACGGCCAAGCCTATTTCCATATTTTGGGTGACAGATTTCACAACACAGGGGTGGATTTGAGAAACGGCAGCAAAGGCCATTTAGTTTGTAAAGCAAAAAAAAAAAAAAAAATTTTTTTCTATAAGCTATCTGGCCGGTCACCAGTCCTGGGGGTAGACAGTTAACAGTTCCCAACTTTGACAAGCCAGGAAAAAAAAATAACCCAAGTAGGAACAGCAACATTAAGAGGAATAAAGATCACAAACATCTTTGCTATGCCTTTCACAAAATTCTAAAATGAACACACACTACACTGTCACTTCTTGCAGAGACCCCTATCCCCATCAGCCCTGGGGCCCCCTACCCAACCAGAGAGCAAGTGACAGCTGAGCTTCGGGAGGACCCGACTTCATTTAGCATTTTGCTTTTTGCTTTTCACTTCAGAGGTGCTGTGTCCACCTGCGATTCAGTGAGCCGTGGCTGTGTGTGAGTCTGAATTTTGCCCCCACCATCTTGAAAACAGGACAACAATGCTGACCTTGCATCAGTCCCCACAGTATGTGACAGACAATTCGGGTCCCTCAAAGCCCGTGGTCACCCGGCACCTCCTGCTGAAAGCTTTTACAGACATCGGGTCTTTGTGGGTGTAACGGAGCTATGATAAGACCCCGCCGATCCAATGACAAGTGTTCTTAAGAGGAGAGGACAGATGCGAGGTGAGGCCATGTGAGGAAGGGGACAGCGGTGGGAGGATGGGGCCAAAAGCCAAGGGACTCCTGCAGCCACAGCTCCTGGAAGAGGCAGGAAAGACACTTCCTAGACCTCAGTTTTGGGCTCCTGGTCTCCAGGCCATGAGAGGCCACATTTCTGTTGGTTTAAGCCACCGGTATGTGGTCCTTGGTTACAGTCACCCCAGCACACCCACAAGAAGCACACGGAATGAGGGTGGACACTGGCAGGCACCACTGGTGTTTACTGCCGTGGAGAGGACTGGCGTCTGTGCACGCTGCCCGAGGCCTCATGCACGGCAGGTGACACAGGAGCTCCCCACCTCCATCCACACAGCGGCCCCTTTCTCAGAGGCGGAAATAGAGGGGCTTCGGGAGGGCTCCAGCAGGGCACCCAGCCACAAAACATGACACTTCCACAAGCCCTGTGACCCCTCCCCTACACTTGGGGACATCCCGAGTCAGCCCCACAGCCACCTGGAGTCACACGTCCAGGGCTGACTGGTGGAGACCCACCCCAAATTCCCCATCGGTGACCCAGGGTTGCAGGAGCTGATGGCTGCTTCCCCTGCTGATGAGCCCAGAGCCGGGGACAGCTAGCGAGCCGGAAAGGGCTGTCTGCCTGGGCTTGGGGGACTGCCAGGCTTCCGGCCCACAGTGAGACCCGGGCAAGACTGTGACCAGCACAGGAGCAGCTGGGGACGGCCACCTCCGCGGGGCTGGGCCAGGGAGAAAGACACCACGCAGAGCCTGCCAAGTGCTGCAGAAACAGAAGATGAGATGCGTCTAACGCCGCACAGAACAGATTGCAGGGTGTCGAGCAACGGGATGTTTTAAAGAAATAAATCTCAGCTCCCGGCGGCAAAAGCACAAACAAACCCAAACAACAGATCCTCGGGGGCTGCCAGCCTCCCAGACAGCCTGTCGCCGGGCCCCGGAGGGGGCGGCACTGGGCATGGGGCTGGACGCCGTGGGCTGGGGGTATGGTGCCAGGCAGGGATGTGTGCCCTCTCGACATTTCATGGCCAAGGTCTCTGTGATCTGCTTGTCTCTCCTCCAGGCTAGCAGCAGCCCGCGCAGAAGCCCCCGCTCATCCCTGCTCCTCACTGCGGCTGCAGCAGCCACCCTGTCCCTGACCCCATGCTGTACATGATGGGCTTGGCCAGCCTCCTTCCCTCCCTGCACCCTCAGCTGCCCCCTCCTCATCAGGAAGACGGATGGCAGAGCAGAGGCCCTACCGCCCCTCACATGGCCTGGCCCCATCTCTCCCCGCCCCCACGGCAGGGAGAAGGTCTATTCACCCCAGCACTTGCTCACCACAGACAGAAAGGACCAAGATGGGACTGATGAGTTACATCCATCCCACCAGTGCAGCTTGGGGGTCCAGCAGCAGCAAGCACCCATGCTGCCTGGCACGGGCTCCTGGCTCACTGTTCCCACGGATCAGAACCTTCCACGAGGCTGGGGTCCTGATGCTCCCAGGCCAGCCCAGTTCCAGGGCCCACCCACTGCCTACATGGCCAGCAGAAGCCCCACTCAGGGCTTTTCTTAATTTCAAGCATTTTGTTCTGTGATTATATTACTATGAATCTTGGATAAAAGCCACTGAACACACACAGTGAAATCTCCAGTTACGGAAGGTGGGAGACGGTGCTGGCTCAGACACACAGGTAAGGCCCCAGGCAGCAGGTGCAGGGGCACACGTGTCCCCCCAGGAGGGTCTGGGATGTGCCCACAGGGTAGGAGGGAAGGTGGGGTGGGGCTGGGCCATGTGAGGCGGTGGGGACACACACCCTAGAGCCGTGGACAGGGCTGCACACCTCAGGCGAGGCCTGAAGCAGCCTTCCCTGGGGCAGCAGCCTTGCGATCAGCACTGAAAGTGATCACCAGATCCATGGGAGAGGAGATGCAGCACTCATTCCCCAGGGAGGCGCAGGTGACAGTTGCTGTGGATGGGGGTGCGGTGGGGGTGGTGGCAGGTCATCAGCACAGACCCCAGCAAACATGCCTGACAGCAGGCCAGGCTGAGCCAGCCCTGAGAGTGCAGGGCTAGCAGTTTTCAAAAATCCCCAGGTGTGGTGGCATATGCCTGGAATCCCAGCACTCTGGAAGACTGAGGCAGGAGGATCAAATGTTCAATACCAGCCTAGGCAAATTAGCAGCTTAATGAGATCCTGCCTCAAAATGAAGAACTGAAAAAACAGCTGGGGATGAAGCTCAGTGCAAAGGCTGAAAAAAAGCAAGAAAAAAAATTGGCTTTTATCCAAGATTCATAGTAATATAATCACAGAACAACATGCTTAAAATTAAGAAAAGTCTCCTGTTGGGCGTGGTGCTGCACACCTGTAGTCCCAGCACTTGGGAGGCTGAGGCAGGAGGATCGCCACAAGTTTGAGACCAGCCTTCAAGGCCAGCCTCCTCACTGCACTATGCTCCCACACTGCGTGTCTTCCTCCTGATCTGAATGTCTAGTAAGTGCCAGTAAAATGTATATGAACCCGTACGGTTCAAACGTGAACATTCGGCTGCTCAGCTGTGCTGGTCGCACTTCAGGGGTGCACCAGCCATGGGAAGCAAGCGGCTGCTGTGCTGGGGCACAGACCTGGGCTCCTGGTCTCACCGTACTGTGCACCTGCCTTGCCTCAGCTCGCATGCACCTGTGCATTCTTCCCTCCGGTGCTGTTCCAGTTTGAGCTGTGGGGGCCGCAGGCCCTCTGGGAAGGCAGATGGCGCCTCCTCTCCCCTCGAATGCACCCCAGAAGCCTGTCCTCTATGGGCTGGAAGGCCAGAATTCCTCCAGGGAGATGTGGCTTGGTCAGCCTGCCACCTGCTCTCCTGCTGGAGATGTTACTCCTTTTGCCTGCTGTAATTAACACCATGGTGAACATCTTCGTGCCGCTTTTAGTTTTTCCTTTGGTAACTTGGGTGCCTACTTAGACGAGTTCCAGGAGAAGCATCTGGACTTAGGAGACAGTGTGGGTCTGAGGGTCCCCCAGCTCCCCTAGCTCGTCCCCGCGTGCCTCACGTGGACCTGTGTGCCACGCTGTCTGCACTGGACAGAGATGGAGGATACGGCACTCGCTGATCCTCTGCATCCCAGCCGCGACCCTGGCTAAGGTGGGCACTGAGTGCACCCAGAGGCCAGGCCCAGGGACCCGCAGGGGCTTAGGGAGCAGTCGCGTCCACACGGGTTCTCAGTGACCATCCACAGCGGGTTCAGAATTCTCCTCTGGTCACGGATGGCCAGGCTGTTCATAGGCTGGGGCTGGGTGTTGGGAAGCAGCTCTGTGCTTGGCATGAGGTACACAGGAAGGCCACGAAACGTGGAGACTCCAGGGGACCCTTCTGGGAGCTACCTGTCAACTGAGACAGTGGGGGACCCACGCATCCCTGGGGCTGGTCTCCCCGCCCCACACATGTAGTTCTTCAGTTCTGCCACTAGAGAGGGCCCGTGAGCCGACCGACCTGCCCGGCCCTGCTGCCCTGGGCGGGGCCTGCAGTCCAGGTAATTAGAAACCTGGACTCCAGAGGGCTGGGGCGCGGGGTGGTCCCCAGAGCCACGCCTGCCGCAGCGCGCAGCCCGGCAGATCTCAGCCTCCCTGCTCGGCCCACAAGGCCCCTTCCCCTTCAGGTCTTCGCAGAGAGGCTTCTCAAGTCCGAAACATACCCTACACCAGGGATGGCGAAGTTGAGGAGAGCGAGTGCCCAAACTGCAACCCAAATCCCACCGATCTATTGCAACGCTGCGCAGTCACCAGAGGCTCTGCAGCCAGGGCGAGATTACAGCGACTTGGCTCGCGTGCCGGCTGAGCGGGCTGAGTGCCCTCGGCGGCACGCGTGCCACAGGTTCGCCATGACGGCCCTAAACCCTTGGGGAGTTCAAAGGAGATGTTCTCT
The DNA here is from genome assembly GCA_004027455.1 of Hydrochoerus hydrochaeris. Classification (NCBI taxonomy): domain Eukaryota; kingdom Metazoa; phylum Chordata; class Mammalia; order Rodentia; family Hydrochaeridae; genus Hydrochoerus; species Hydrochoerus hydrochaeris. The sequence continues at coordinate 38,968 of PVLA01001819.1, read as the reverse complement.
CTCCACCCTGTGACTCTGGTTTAGTAGGTCTGGGTGAGGCCCAGGAGGTGGGAGTTTTCAAAACTGCCCTGGAGGTTCAGAACAATCAGCCTTTCAGTGACGGATTTTAGCACCGCCTTGTGCCAGGTGTGCGGCAGAGGGCGGGGCAGGAGCACTGAGTGCCATGCGTCCTTCCGGGTGACTAAGGCAGCACAGGGGCACAGAGACACAGCCTGGGGAAAATGCAGGTTCCAGGACCCAGCCGCCTTCAACGCCACATCTGCCTGCCTCCCCTCTAGTGCTGGGGATGGATCCCAGGGCTCACAGCATCTGCTTTGTACAATAAGTGTCTTCACAAAAAATATACATATACGTCTTCAGCAGCCTGTCACCACCTGACAGCTGTCACTTCTGATGAGAAGACAGGCTTGTTCTGTCCCAATCATAGTTGTCTCAAAATTAAAAATTTAAAAAAAAAAAAGGGTTGGAAACATAGCCAGAGGCAAAGGTCTTAGATTTAAAACCAAAACCAAAACCAAAAAAGCCACAGCTGGCCCCTCTCTGCGCTCCAGCTCAGGGTCCCTGTGTGATCAATCGTCCCCTCCCGCCTGGCTCCCCCAGATGCCCTCTGCTGTGGGGCCCATGGCCCTCGCCAGGGGCCAAATCTACAGCATTATCCAACGTTGGACTTTTAGCTTTTAATATTGTAAGCTAACCCCCCCAAACCTGTTTTCTTTCTAAGTATTCAGCCTCAGATACTGTGTTAGAGCAATAGAAAATGAGCTAATACACCCACTGAGTCCAGGGCAGCGACGCCCCACTGCACTGACAGAGTGTGAGGGACAAGGGTGGCCCTGGGTGGACTGGCAAAAGGGTAAGCAGCATGAAGCGCAGTGGATATGACCACTGCCCAGCACCTGGCCCAGCCCAGAATGCAACCCTGATACGCACTGCCTGCAAGGGATTCCAGGCCACATTTCACAGCAGGGAACCCACGAGATCACACAACCGGGCGGGTGGAGACAGGGTTTGAAGCGGATCTACCAGGTGCTGAAGTTCACCCACAGCTGTGGCCAGGTGTGTAGCCTGGCATCAGAGCCAGGACCCAGCAAGAGAACAGCACAGCGCTGGGAAACAGTCCCCACCTTAGTCTCAAAAATCCAGACCAAGGGCCCCAGCAGGGCTGATTCTCAGACTCTAGCTGGCTGGTGAGCCCAGGGCGAAAGGCTTGAGCTCTGGGGCTGCAGGAAGGAGGCTCCTCAGCAGCCACCAGAGCTGCTGGCAGCAGTCATAGCCTCCAGCGGGGGTGCTGACGGCATCCCTGTCTGCTGTGACAAACCCATCTCCCCCTGCTGCACGTGTCCCCTGAGGGCTGAGTCTGCCTGAGTGAGAATCACTGCTCTGGAAGCACCAGAGATGGCTGGGCAGCAGGACTGGGTACTCCATGAGGTGACCAGGTACAGCCAGGGTGGGATCACCATGGAGGACACTACTTCCCACAATGACCCCACAAAATGGGTACCATTACCCCCATCTTATGGCAGGGAAACAGAAGCCCCAGGAAGTGAAGGAAGTTTCCCAGGTCCATGCCAACCAGGGGTGCCAGGACTCCTGTGCCAGCACAAAGCTCCTGATTGCCCAGATTTGAGCCCCTGACGGGTGGGGCTGCAGGGCAGACAGTTAAGCAACCCGGAGACTCAACTCCAGATCTGCCACCCCCTCCTCAACCTGGAGACTGAGACCAGAGTAGACTCAGCTACCACCTCCCTGGGGAGGGGAGAGGGACAGAAGCAGGGCACTGACCCTACCAATCAGCCTGGGACCACTGCAAGAACCACTGCACTACCAGCGTGGGACCACCAGGAGGCGCTCTAGTGGACCCTGGCTGGGCCAAGGAAGGGCAAGACTGTCCACACCAAGTCCCTGGGCAGGAACATGGCAGGGCTCAGGGACCCTCTGACCTCAGCGACTCCCACTATGGCCGACTGCTTCCTTCATCTGTGCCCTCAAACACAGGAGACAAGTGTTACTGGTTCACCCTGGGCTTTAATGAACCATGTCTTACTGAGGGCATAAAATCAGGAAAGAATCCATCCGGAAATCCTTCCTGCCAGAGAGGAAAGCATGCATGTCCCTCAGCTCTGCCCTATGCCACCTGGCTTCCACCAGCCCAGAGAGGCCACCAGTGCTCCAGCCATGGCTGGTAGAGACCCAGCTGTGTCCAAATCTGGGCATGGCTTGTACCCTGGCTGGTGACCTCTAGCAAATAGCTAACCTGTTCCAAGCCACCCTTTCCCCCCCATACAAATCCATGGTCTGCCGCAGAGGTGCCCAGCGCCCAGTGGCTGTCCTGCACAAGCCTGGCTTAGCTGTGAGTTCACGTGATGAACAGCATCTGAGTACAAGACCCTGAAGCCAGAAAAGGTGGGAACAGCCACGTCCACGCTGGGCTCCTCAGGTGCCCTGGGTCTGCATACCCACCCTGGCACATGCCACCTCCTGCGAGGCCCTGAAGACACCGGGAGGGGGATGCAGTCACCACACTCCCCACTCAGTGGTCTCCTCGGACTCCAGGGTCCAGGGAAGCCACTGCAAGGTGTGGGGAGCTCCTGCCGCCAACACACAACCTGTGCCGTGAGGTTTTGGCCAGGGAGCCCAGGCACTGCAGAGCCCCATGACCATGGTGCGATGGCAGCCACATTGGGTGAATGCAGCCAACTTCCTGGCTCTCGGTGGTAGATGCCAGGAGTCTCCCTGGCCAGGTCACCTGCCTGATGGGCTGCAGGGCTAAGCGTGGGCCCTGGCTAGAGACCAAGCATCGCGGCAAAAATGACCTCAAGCCAGTGCTGTGAGCCTTGCAGGGCAGCCAGTCCCCTCAGGCACTTGCCGAAGGGAGAACCAACATCCCAGGCCTTCCCAGGAGTGCCAGCCCAGGAGCCGGGCAGATCAGGCAGGGGCGGCCCAGTCCAGGGTGAGGCTACCGGAGAGAAGAGAGACAGGCATGGGGTCCGATGTGCGTCCCACACCTTCAGCCCGGCAGCAAGTGATGGCACCCCAACTCCTGGCCCTCACTGTGTGGCCACGGCACCCATGGGAACAGCCAGACCAGACGGGCAGGTGGGCAGCCGCTGTGCTGCTGAGGGGCCCCCACCTGGAAACTCACCTGCCCTCGCTCTCCAGGAAGGCTGAGCCGCTGCCCTCCACCAGGGCCGTGCTGATGGGCGACAAGCAGAAGGGCGAGGAGAAGGCGTCCGAGTCCGAGTCAAAGGAGCTGTCCCTGCTCACGCCATCGGCTGACAGCTCCAGAGAGCCTTCCTCCTCCCCAGCCTCGGGCCGAGGCTCCCGGCCCTCCTCTGTGCCATCCTGGGAACTGACCATAGACAGGGCCCCGGAGTCACTGTGGCCAGGCTGCGAGGCAGGGAGGGCACTGTCCACCCCAGGGCCCTGAGCCAGCTCCTCCCCGTCCTTGGGGGAAGGGCTGATGTGCACAGCATCCTGGACGCTCGGGGCCACCGCCAGGATGTCCTCGTCTTTGGGGGTCAGTGTGGGCCTCGGCTCCACGGGAGAGGCCTGGCGGGGGGCACCGGTGCTCAGGACTCGGTGGCGCCGAGGGCGTGGTGCCTTGCGCACGGGGGAGCTCTCGGGGGTGATGTAGCGCAGGGCCTCCTCGTCCTGCCTCTGGATGCGGGTGTTGGGGACCCATGCCAGGATGAGGGTGGTGCCCAGCAATTCGTCCTTCTCCATGTACAAGCACAGGTACCCTGCGGGGAGCGGCAGGACAAGGTTAGAGACCCTGGAGGCTGCCAGAGACTCTGTTCCCACAGAGGTCACCCCAGCACCTGCAGGCACCTTGTACAGAGTAGCCTTGAGCTAAGTGGGCCCAGGCTGAGTCCAGTGCAGACCCTCACCCCTATGCAGAGCCCCCACTGGCAGAAGCCTGCACTCTTGACTTCAGCTCCCAGCCAGCATCTCCTTGGCACTTCTCTGGCTTCCCAGAGAGGATAGGACACATGGGGCTGTCAGCCAGTGCACACGAGAGTCCCAGAAGGCGAGGCTGGTATTCCCACACCTGGCTTCTGGGAGGCAGACCAGAGCCTGAGACCTCCACCCGTGCTGGCCCTGGCCATCCATCGCATTGCAGCATGAACGCCCCATGGATCTCCTTGGGTGATGCCTCCCCAAACTCAAGAGTCCAGACTGCCTGCCCTTTTATTTCTCCATGGGCTGAGACGACACAGGGTCAAAAGGCTGCTACAGTCCCCTCCAGGGGTCCAGGACCCCAGTCTCCCATTGGCTGGAGGGGAGGTACCTGGACCCAGGGCAGCTGCAGGCCGTGGGGGAAAAGGCACAGGCACTGTGCATCCTGGAGCTGCCCAGCCTCTCTGAGCAGCTGTGTCCTCACCTACCAGAGGTCTTCTGTGCACCAGTGAGCTGGCCCTGGCACCCAGACCCCATTCTGTGTGGACAGCTACTCATCCTGGGAAAAGAAACATACCCTGTCTCCCCTTTTATGTGCTATGGGTTGCGCCCTTTAGCGCCCCAGCTCAGAGCACGGCCTGGCCCTGTCAAATGAAAAACAAAAGACAATGTCCTTCTCTGTGGCTGTGCTGGAGTTGGCAAAGGCGCAAGAAAAAATGGGCCAACCCCGGAACCATGAGTGTCCCTGGGATGGCTGCAGATGACAAAGTCCCACTGCAGAGAGTCTAGAAAGTTCCTCCCATCACCTTCACTCCTGTTCCCCAAATCTCGTATGTGGGTGGAGGAAGAACAGGGCCTGTGGTTTCCGGGGAATTCCTGCTGATCAGCCTCCCATCCCTGGACTTTAGACCTTGGGGTCTCCTCTCCCTTGTGCAATACCCTCAGGGGCTCCCCTCCTCAGCCCTCTAGCTCAGGGGCTCCCCTCCCCAGCCCCATACTCTGGGGTCTTCCCTCCTTGGCTCACCTGGGTGATGCTCCCCCAGGCCCTGCAGCCCCTCGGGCGGGTGCACACAGACATTGTTCTTGGAATAGATGATCTCTCCATCCAGGACAGAGGGGGACCCGCCAGTGCCACTGGGGGTGAGGGTCAGGAGATCTGAGGCTTTGGAGGAGGCTCGGCGAAGGAGGCGGCCCAGAGACATTGCTGGGTGCGTGTTTCCATCCTACGCACTCTTCAGCCCGGGCAGGGCTCGTCCCGAGCTGCCTGGGGAAGGGAGAGAGAGGAGACGCATTGATGGACAAGGTCATGAACAAACACCACGCGTCCCAGGGCCATAGACACACCAGGGTGCTGGTTCACCATGGGAACAGGCCGCACCAGTGGAGACCCGTGAGCGGGATGGGTGGCTCTGCCTCGGCCGGCTGCTCTTCTTCCCGGGCCATGCTGTGAACTGCAGGGTACTGACAGGCATCTGGGCTCAGTCCACCACATGGTGCCGGCCACTCCCTTCCTGACGTGATAACTGAAAACGTCTCCAGATGTTACCAAGAGCAATAGGCTCCTCCTCTGGGACCGCTGGGCCAGAGGGACCCTGCTCCCAAGGAGCCGTCTCATTAACCCTCCAAGATTGCTCTTCCTGGTTCTCACTGGCACCAGTAGCAACAAGCTCTTCCTCCCTGGACTCACACCCTCCTCCTCATCCTCCTCCTCCTCACCCTTCCCAGCCTCCACCTCCCTACGCTGAGTCTTCCCTGGCATCCTGACACCCAGGGTGCCACAAATGTTTGAAAAACCATACAACTCACACACACACACACAGAAAACTAGCAATAAGATCAGTACCCAGAATACTTTATATAAGAAAGAGGATCAGTATGGAGACTATATAAAGAACTCCTACAAAGTCATTGCAAAAAAGAGCCAAAATCTTAACAGAGAAAATAAGCAAGTCATCTAGAAAGAAAACCAAGGAACTAATAAACATGAAAAGAGTCTCACTTTCAAACAAAAACTCAACATCCCACGGCCTGGTGAAAGGCAGTGTGATGGCTCCCGAGAGTGCAGAGGAAAACTGCTCACACAGGCTTTGCTCTGTTCTGGGGTAGGGGTGGGGTAGTGATTGGATCTGATAGATCTGGTCCCTGGAGAATTTCAGGAAATGCCCTGGAATGATTTTTCAAAGTGCAGGTTGCAGTCCTCCCAGTGGTGGATGCTGAAATCAGTTCAGAGGGTCGAGATCAGCACATGAGGAAAAAAGAAGAGAAAATGCACGGAAGGTCCGTGCTGGTCAGGAAGCGCCTGCTTTGTCAGTGTCCCAGGTTCAGCAACCTGGGATGCTCACATACACCCCGACTTCCAACACCTGACCTGCTGTGGCTGGCATTACACTACTGCAAGAGCAGAATGTGCTCAGACTCTTGAGTTTAGGTCTTTTCCCGGGCAGGACACTCTCAAGATGCTGGGCAATGGCAGCTGATGTTGGGGTAGGTAAAGTGGACTAAATGCATTTCAAATTTACAACACTTTCTTTTTTAATTAAAATTTTTGTTTTGACACAGGGTCTCATTATGCTCTTCAGGTTGGCCTTGAAATCACTATGTAGCCCAAGCTATCCATGAACTCACAATGATCCTCCTGCCTCAGCCTCACCAGTGCTGGGATTATACACATGCACCATCATGCCTGGCAACTTGTCCTATTTGTAATTTACAAAGCTTGGCAAGTGCAAGGTCCTAAGTTTGATTCTTGGTACCCAAAGCGCGCGCACATACACACATACACAAATAAAAGGATTTATCAGTATATGACCCCATCATCAATCATGCAGCATGTGTACTACACTGTACATATAAAGTAATCTGGAAGAGTCTTGAGTAGAAATGCTATCCCTTTTTACAAGGAGCCAACCATGAGGACGTTTGACAGCCTGTTTGCACCTACAGAAGTCAGAAACAGCACAGATCTGGGCAACTGCTCTAAGAGCAAATCAGAGGCTGCACATGGATGGTGCTCACAAACACACACACCAAACCAAGTCACGGGATGCCCAAGGCATGAGGCCATCTGTGCACGTGAAGAGACAGGTATGCAGCTATACTGCATCCTGGTTGTGAATTATAAGTGTCTGGGACAGGTACACACGAGGCAGGTGGAGATCAGCTTCAAAGAGTGGTCAGGGAAGTGGTGAGGGCAGAACCACCCCACAAAGGGGCTTCTGCTTCACCTCTATGAAAGTTATGGACTGTGAGCGGAAAAACCAAATGTGATATATGGATGATTACTCAGCCTTAAACAAGAAGGCCATTCTGACACACTGTTATGGCTTACATCTAGATGTCCCCCCAAAATTGCATGTGCTCATCAGTGGCGCTTTTGAGAATGACTGGATCATGGGTATGTGACACTGGATCATTGCTGTATGACACTGGATTATGGGCATGTGGCATTAGATCAGTCCTGGTTGGTTTAGCATAGTTCTGTGTACAGATGATAGGTTTACTGAAGAGGGAAGACCCAATCTGGGTGTAGGTGGCACCGATCAATAGGCTTATGGCCTGAATGGAATGAAAAATGAGAGAAGGAAACTCTCTAGTTCCTGCCTGCTCTGCCATGGACTGTTTCTCTTCTTCCACGCCATCCTGCCTTGGAGCTGGCTGACTATGAACTAAAACCTCCACAAACTGTAGCCAAAAAATCTTTCCTCCTTTAACTTGTAGGTGTCAGGTATTTTGTCCTAGCAACAAGAAAGTAACAAAGATATATATGGTACAATATCAATGAACCCAGAGGATGATGCTTAACAACAGGAATCCACTCTGAGAAACTTGTCACTAGGCAATTCAGTTGTTGTGCAAACACCAGAGTGTTCTGACACCAACAAAGCCAGCTACACCATCATAAGGTCCTAGACTCTTGTGGAACCACCAGCAGATCAGTGCCCATAGCTGAGGGAAATGTAGACGCAAAAGATCAATACAGTATTGTGTGACTCCATTTATAGGAAGCCCCTGTTACAGTCAGAGTCATAGACAGAGAGTGTGGAGGTGGTTGCCGGGGCTGGTCTGGGAGGCACAGGGGCTTAGGGTTACTAGGTGTGGAGTTTGGGTCTGGGGAAGGTGAAAGGTCCTGGAGATAGCACAATGGTAAAATGGCACATCTCACATGTATTTTACAATAACGTGACTTCGAGATGTTACTGACTGGTGGGAGGTGTCTGTGGGTGTGTTACATTGTATTTTGGACTGTCTGCATTTCCAACGCTTCTCCAAAAACCATTGCTGATGGAAGGTGCTCCCCAGATCAGGTCTTCTTACTTCCGACACCCAGACAGGCTCCGAGGTGGAGGGAGGCAGGCAGTGGCTCAGCAGGACTGGCCCCATCCTGCAGGAGGCAGGGGGAAGGGCTCAGTGGGGACAGCCACTGTGCCAGGACCAGGTGGCTCACTGCTTGATCGCCAGCCCCACCTGCCTCTCTGGGTGACCGTCCTCTTACCCCCACTCCCTCAGCTCCGTGTAGTTCCTGTTGCCTCTCTGATTACCAGTTTCCCCCAAACACAGTACTGCAGCAAATCGCAGCACCTTTCTGCCAAGAGATTCCCCGCTCCAGCCTCCCCCGCAGCCGAGGTCTCCAACATCAGTATCAGTGGGTACCTTTATAAATACAATGGTACCTTGGTCCACGAATAGAGGCATTTGGCAAATTTTCATTTTTCTTTGCAAACTCTGCCTCAGGTGACGAACACAACCCCAGCCGTCTTTTCCAGAATCATGGAATGAACTTCGTTCATGAATCAAGGCGCCATTACTCAGCTCTGGACCTCCAGGGCCTCCACTCACTTGCCCCCCACAATGCAGCCTCTCCCGGGCCTCTCCCCAGCCTAATGCTCCCACGTGGGCTGCAGAATTAACTTTGCCTCTTGGTCCAGGAGTTAGCAGACTTACTCTGCAAAGGCTTCCAGCTGGTCAGGCTGAATGACAGCTCTGCTCTTGGGGACCGAGTGTCCTAGACAAAGGACCAACGAAGTGAATGTGAAACACTGAAATTTTATAGGCACTGAGCTTGGATTTCTTATAATTTTCACGTCCCAGCCAGCCTCCCTGAAAAGCTTGTATCCACTCCCGGTCAAGAGAGTGGCCTTCTCTCACCTTAATCACTATGGTCCTGGTTGTTTACACACCTTATCACACTCTGGGACATATGACAAGTTGTGAACCTTGTAAAAAACAAACAAACACTGCAACCTGTACACTGGAAAATATGTTATGTTTCCCATTAATTATCTGAAAAAGCCACATCCTTATTCTAACTCTGTTGTCCACAATATTTTTAGAATTCAACACCTCTTGAGGAATTATCAGGTCAGATAGTAATCCATACAAGAGAACGGAATCCGTTTCCTGAGACGGGCCATCCCTGGTAAAAACGCAATGTGAGCCACATATACAATTTAAATTTTTCTAGCAGCCATCATTTAGAAAGGAAATAGACACAAGTGAAATTAACTTTACTAATATGGGATTTGAACCCAATATATATTAAAATATTGTCCTTTCAATGCATATTCAACATGAAAAAAATGATTAATGATATATTTTAAACTCTTGAAGTCTTCAAAATCTGGTGGGTCACCATCAACCCCACCAGTGACTATTCCCCTGCTCAGAGGCTGCTGTGGCCCTGGCCGTGGCCTCTGGTGTTACCAGGACATAGGAAGGGCCGGATGGTTCCAATGAAGGCTCAAGTGGCCATAACTTAGTGTATCGCAGGCTCAGCTGCCAACAACTCTTAGCTGCTTCCAAAAATCAATCATCTTTGGGGCTGGGGTTTAGTTCAGTGGCTCAAGTGCCTGTCTGGTAAGTGCGAGGTTGTGAGTTTGATCCCTGGTACCAAAGAAAGAAAGCAAGCAATCAAGCAAGCAAGCCATCCTCAAGTGAGGATGTATTACCACCACTGAGAATAACCCCAAGAACCTGCTGGAATTTAGGGGTTTCCAAAACATACCGTTTCCCATCACATGCGAAGCCACTCTGCCTCTGAAGATGTCTCCTAGAAATGCACTTCTACAAAAGAGATAACAGGTTCCCCAGCACCCCAGTTATTCAGGAGCAGAAAATCCCAGGACAGGAAGCCCCTCTCTCCTGGTACAGCATGCTGGTTACTCCTGCACCTGGAAACCTGGGTGCACAAGGGCTTCCCCTCAGCTCCTGGACAGACCAAACCAGGGAGAATCCACTGAACACTAGACAGAGTTCTTTGCTCTCTTTGATAATTCTTACCTATTGGCACAATCTATTTGCTCTTTCGTGAGTCTCTTTCATCTAAAGTGAATCCTGCTTTCCAACCTCTTGTCTCAACCAAACTCCAAGTATGCCTTAAACTACATAATACAAAATATGTGTATATTTTCTACTACATTGTATTCTATCTAAAAATGAATGAAAAATTCAGGCAGTGCAATTATATCACAGCTTGCTTTCAGTTAGATGATAAATACATTTTACCCAGGTGTTGCAGGCTTGAAGCGTGTTCCCTAAAATTTCAAGTGTGTTGAAATTTTCAGCTCCAGAATGAGACTTTATTTGAAGAAGTAATTAAGTTAAAATGAGGTCATTGTGATGAGGACTAATCCCAGATGCCTGGAGCCCTATAAAAGGAGGAAGTTTCTGGACGACACATTTACACTAGTGGGCCATGTGACCACGAAGACAGCCTCCTACCAGGCAAGCAGGGCGGCCCCTCCCAGCCTCAGAAGAAACCAGTCCTGCCACCACCTCCATCTTGGCCTTCCGGTTCCAGAAATGAGAGAATAAATATGGTTTTAGTGGCCCAGCCTCGGTGCATTTTACAGTAGCCCCACTTACCATCAAAGTTGAGCCTTCTAACTGAACAGTTCTGGCTTGGAAGATGTGGACACAGCATTCCTGAACCAACATTTGGGGGCTTTCAGTGCCCGGGGCGGGGGTGCTAAATCATTAACTCTACATCTCCACACATAGACCATCATCTGAAGCCTCGTTATTGCTAAAGGATAAATACTTGTGGAGGAGCAGCTGGAGGACTCTCCTTGAACAAAGAGCGATTACTCCACTTTGGCTAGACCTGGCCCTGTCTCCCTGTACTGATATGTACAGAGCTGGCTACACCATTTCCTTTTCCTTTAATTGATTGTAAGCAATGTAAACAGGGCCACCTGAGGTGCTGATGCAGAATCTTTGAAGCTAGGTGACAATCGCTGTTTCCCTGTCCTGTGACTCCCACTGCTCCAGGGCTGTCAACTGAATTCAAGCTGAAGCATCAGCCCCCAAATCATTAAATGCTATCTCAGTTGTGTCACGCAGATGGGTCCTTCTGCACACCCTTCTCTCTGCGCACTGCAGAGGGGCTCTCAGGCCTCCTGCCCAGCCCGGCTCATGGTGCTCACCTATCTCCCACCACTCTCATGCTCACTCCGCCTCAAACCACGCCTTCTCCATGAATTAATAAAACCTGGGTTAATAGGCCCCGGGTCAAGGCCTTTGTTCCAAAGAACCTTCATCCTGGCTGGACTTAGGACCCCCCTTTGCTCCCCATGACTGTAAATACGTCTTGGTGTCTTTATTCTCGCCATAGGTTGCACTGGACGTGGTAGATTGGGGTTAACTTATAGGAACTCCAGAAAGTTTACAAATATAAACACCCCAGAACACAACAAGGACGGAAAGGGATCCCTATGGATACTTCTGAGACTCCCCGTTATTTCCCAGGAGAACAAACAGAGACGCCTACTGTTTCCATACAGGTAGCAGAGTTACCGGGCATTTCACTCTGCAGCGAGGCAGCGGGAAAAGGGTGATCTGATGCTCAGCCGAGCAGACTGTCTCACATCGATTAGCTGCCTCTTTTCTTCTGTGGATTATCTATCGGTACGCACTGCGGCTGTCTCCAGTGGGGTGCTGGAAGTCGTACTCCTACGGAAGAGCTCCTCTATAGCAAAGGTCACAACCCTTAGCCACAGTTGCTCATGTCTTTTTCCTAATTTGTTGTTTTAATCGCATCATCCATTCTGAAGAACTGAAGTTTTAAATTGTTATACAAGTGATAGTCACTTTTCTTCAATGATTTTTTTTTATTATTTCTTACACCTATAGGCCATCCTAAGACAGAGATCCATTAAACACTGGGTTATATTTTATTCTACTTTTCTTAGGGTTTTGATTTCCAATGAAGTACCTTTGATACTTCAAAAAGCCCCATCCAAAGTGTGCATTTACCCGAAAAGGTCTTGAACGTCAACTAAAATATCAAGCAGTTCAGTGGGTGGGTGTTTGTGTTTTTATTGCTGTTTCCCACTTTTAGTGTTTATTTGGTTATCTGTTTTTTGTTTTTGGTACCGGGGAATCCAACTCACAACCTTGTGCTTGCCAGGCAGGCACTGAGCTAAATCTCCGACCCCTTGGTTTTCTGTTTGATAAAACAGGGAAGCTGATTTCAGCTTGATAGAGCTGTGGCTTCTGTAATGTAAACACTTTATGGACAACTTTTTCAGGGGCCCTTAGAACTGGGCATGATGAAATACCGCACTTTGGGAGGTTGAGGCCGGGGGACTGCAAATTCAAGTCCAGCTGGGGCAACTGACAACTCAGCAAGTCCTTGCCTCAAAATTTAAAAAAGGGCCGGGGAGCAGGGATTTAGCTCAGTGGCATAGCGCCTGCCTGGCAGGCGCAAGGTCCTGAGTTCGATTCCCTATACAAAAATAAATAAAAATAAAACATAGCAAAGGGCTGGCGCTGTAGCTCAGTGTGAGGGGCTGGGTCCGATCCCCAGTACTGAAAACAGAAAAGTGTGAGCCCTTGGTTGTAGCCCAGAGATCAACATGGTTTGGTTCACCCTCTCAGCTTCTCCCTCACCGCACACAGGATTAACACGCATGTGTATTCACACATAACAGCAAGGTGCTCTGAGGAGAATATCTCACAACAGGCCCAGCTCAGCCAGAGGCCGGGCAGTGTGGGCACTAACTCCCTCCCCGGCCCTTGTACCCACTCCATGGAGGACACTGGGGAAACCACATGGGAGCTCATGGACTTGTTCTTCGCCGCCCCCCCCCAAGCTGGCAGCCCGCAGGGCGCATGGTCTTTGGATCCCACACATGGGCTCCTCACGGTGACTTGGTGCCAGGGTCCCACCCCCGGTGCAGGCAGTTTGGGCTCACACGCCCCAGCTCCCCAAGGCCTGAATGGCCTCAAGCAAGCTCTAAAACGCAGCTGGCTGCAGGCATCCAGTCCCTGCAAGGACTCCACCCTCGAGCTGGTCCTGCGTGAGATGCAGGACTGTGCAGACATGCCCGATGCCACCAGGAACAAGGCCCGCTCGAGGGTTGTCCCAATGGGCCCTCCTCGGTCCAGGCTGGAACCTGGCAGCCCCTCATCACAGCTTCCTTGTGTGATGACTGCCACCCTGCCACCACCTCTGGGACAGAACAGCTGTGGAACACGGAGTCCAGGGGCACAGGTCTCCACATGCGCGGTGTCCTAATGACAGTGACAGTCTGTCAGGGTTCTCAGTCGGGTTCCCCACCCCCACAAAGTTAGAAGAAAGCAAGGCTGCTGGCTGCTGTGGACCTGCACGGAGGGGCACAGCTGCCCATCAGTGTGGCTGCCCATACCAGGCGGACCAAGCCAGGCTGGTGGCAGGGCCTCTGAGGAGCAGCCTGGGTCCCAAGCCCCCCCTCCAGCTGCCTGTGCAGTGCGCCACACACCCCACAAACACATATGCACACACACTGGTCATGCGCCTCTTACACACCACATACATGCTCACAGTACCTGCCACACACATGCACTCCCTATACACTCACGCACCACACTCCACAGATGCCACACACCACGCAGATGTCACATCATATACCCACACACCACACACACATCATGCAGGGGCACTATACACCTTGCACAGTGCTACACACACACCACATACCACACACATCTTTTGAGCTATTATCAGCCTTGACTCTGTTCTCCCCTGCAGCTGACAGCTCATGGACCCTTCTGCACAAACAAGGATGCATCCCAAGCTGGGGTGTCCTGTCCCCTGCCGGCCCCTGGACTGACCACAGGAGGACTGGGGTGCAAGGTGGCTCCAGGATGCAGAAATCTTCCCAACCTGATGGTCACATGTCTCAGGTCAGTAAACTTTGGTTCTCAGTATCTGATATTGCAAGAGGGTGGCATGAGGGTGCCTATGTGGCTTGGTCTTATGACCCAGCTCTTGGGCTGGGGTGGCAGTGCACACCCCATTATCCTGCTGGTTTCATTGCCCAGACATGCTTCCATACCTCAGTGCATCCCTCAGTGAGGAAGGCGAAGACTGGCTCACAGGGTCACAGGGCTCCACTCAGCTGCAGGGCAGGTACAGAGAGCAGTGCCCAGATCCCTGTGAGGACCCCAGAGTGGCCTGGCTGAGGCCTTTTGGGAAGTGAGCTCAGGTCAGACACCCCCTAATGCTGAGGGGGCTCAGCAGGGCTGGCCTCCTGAGGGCAGCAGCTTTGGCAGGGAATGAAGAGGGTGCTGGAGACAGGGAGGGGAGAACAGCAGGCCCATTAGGGAGAGCGGGGTGACAGAGAACCATCACTCGGCCTAACCTCCCTAAGGGCACAGGGTCCTGTCCCAGTCCCAGTCAAAGCCCATCTCACACAGCCTGGCATTCTGTGTCAACCTGCAGGACCTCACAGGTAACCTCTGCACCCACCTTTTACTCATCCCAACCCTACTGGACACCACCAGGGGTACATAGGGCAGAAGGGGGGGCATCCAGGGGGGAAACTGGCTGGGCATCCGCCCTCTCCCTCCCCCATGTAGATGAGCCCGAGGCCCTGGGGGGAGCCCTGCAGAGGACAGGCAGGTCCCCAAGGAGAAAGGTGTGCTTGTTCCTGGGGGGGATGCAGGGTGGAGGGGACCAGGCCACCAGCGCCACAGGTTCTGACTGCAGAGGGCGCTGTCAGGAGGGAGGATGGTTAGACAGGGCCTGGCCGCGGTGCTGAGCAGGTGGGGAGCCGTCCCCTAAAGCAGTCAGGCAGGGAGCACAGCAGGGAGGGCACAGGCTCTAGCCTGGGACCACTGGGGGGACGTGTGGTGGCGTCAGAGGTCAGAGTGACAGTCCCACAGCACTGTGAAACACTGAGTGCCACTGAAACTACAGTTGAACATAAAGTATCACCAAAAATGACAGAAAGGGGCTGGAGGGGTGTGTGTGTGTGCACACCTGTGGGCATGTGTGTGTGTGTGTTTCTCTTTGTACTTTCCGCTCATTTTTCCGTCAACCTAAAACTACTCCTTAAAAAATAAATCAACAAAACAGAAATCTGCACCGGGAAGTCTACCGCAGACTTAGGGTTAGTTGCCAAAACTCAGCAGGCCCCACAGCGTCCTTCGACAGGCACAGGGGTAACTAGGGCTGCTCCATCCAGTCCATGGAATATCACTCAGCACTGAAGAGAACAGGGCTGTCATGCCACGGAAACACACAGAGGAAAGTAAAGTGGGTATTGCGAAGAAGCCCAGCAGAAAGGGCTGCCTACAGAGTGACCGCAGTCACACCCCAAGCCTTCCCAAGTCTAAAATCCAAAACGCTCCACAACCAAAGCTTCCTGAGGGCCAAGAGGGCACCACTAGTGGGAAAGTCCACGCCTGACTTTATGTGACCGTCACAGTCAAAATACAGGTGCACTACAGCAGGCGAAAGTGCCCCGGCCATATGAATAGAAGGCACGTACACAAAACAGAAATACATTTTGTGTTAGATGTGGGCCCTGTCCCCAGAGATATCTTGTTAAATATGTATGAGTATTCCAAAATTCCAAAAAGTCTGAAACTCAAAATACTCTGTTCCTAAGCATTTCAGATATGGGGCACTCAACCTTCATGAGATGTTCTGGAAAAGACAAAACAATGGAGACAGTGGGGGGGGGAGACAGTAGTCTGGGTGTGGTGTGCACACAAGGGAGGCTGAGGCAGGAGACCGCAAGTTCAAGGCCAGCCTGGGAAACTGAAAAAGACCCTGTCTTGAATTTTAACCCCCAGTTTCCCAGGAGTTAGAAGGGACACAGGACCATGCAAGGCACACGGAAGAAGTGAAATCACTCTGTGTGAGACTATAGTGGTGGACATGTGTCACATATTTGTCCAAAGCCGCAGAAAGCTCAGCCCCTGTGTGCACCCTAATGTAAATTGTGGCTTCCGGGGAGCCAGGGTACACCCAGGTTATAGATTTACCAGGCTGGAAAGAGGGATGTTGGTGAGGGAACTGGGCACATGGGAGGCTGGGTCACATGGGCAATCTACGTATCTTCTGCTACAGCAAAGTCCCCTGGGAGGCTGAGTCAGGACAATCACAGGCTTGAGTCCCAACCTGGACAACTTAGCAACTTAGTGAGGCTCTGTCTCTAAATTTAAAAAATACATAAATAAAATAAAAAGAGCACGGGGTATAGCTCAAAGGCCTGGGTTCCACCCTTAGTACCAAACACACATACATACAGGGCAAAGTCTTTAAGAAAAAGATATACAAACTCCGTGGCTGGCAGTGTGGTGGGAGTGGCAATGATTAAAATCCAAGAATTACTTTTTAAATGAGGCTGAGACCAAGAAGCTGGTATCCAAATAACAGGCCAGGGTGGTGCTTTGTGCATGGATGCAAGAAATGGGCAGTTACCAAAGGCAGACAAAAGAAACCAAAGGTGTCAAAGAGAACATCCAGTCCCTGTGCCCCAAGCCCAGGTGCCAGCAGCCTGAAAGGTCTGGCAGGAGAGCCTCCAGTGTCCTTGGATCCGAAGACTCATGACCTTGAGGGGCCCCCATGCACAAGACTGCAGGGACCTGATGTCCTTCGGGGTTGAAAGAGCAAAGGTGACCATGACCCCCAGCAGACAAGGAACTTCAGAAAGGCTACCCCGACCAGAACTCAGAGTGCGGCGAACACCCAGCTTCCCTCCCACGGCCCAGGGCAGAGACACTCAGGGCACAAGCTTTAACTCCCCTAGTAGAGCAACAGAGGCAAAAACGTGCTAACAACAAAAGAAACCTGCAGTGTGGCCAGACAGCTGACTGAGCTCTAGCAAGGACCTGGAGTTAACTGAATCCAACGAAGCACACCTGTGACAACTGCGACAAATCCCGAGAGAGGAAGGTGGCTAGAGAAGCAGCCAAAGGTGGGTCCTCAACAATACCAACCTCCATGCAGTCCCTGGGATGCTGGGCTCACCAGCATGCCATGCTCAGTGGGGTTTCAAATGCCTCACTTCTGTTGACAGAGAGGACAGCCATGCCAGCTTGGCAGTTGGCATAAACAGCGCAGAGATGGACTGAAGCCAAGATCTAGACTGTGCATTGGCTCAGGCTCCAGAAAACAAATTCACAATCGATCATTCCACGGGGTGAAAAGCAAAGACACAAGGCCAGTTTAAACAACTGGTCAAGCACATCACCCAGTGAAGCCTGCGCTATTTCAGGACATCGGCGACCTCTAGTTAAGGTTAGACTTTTGCAAAACAGGGTTTGGCGTAATTGAAAACAAAAGTACTTGGGCCACCCCCAGCCAAAGTGCACACACTCATAAAACAGAAAGCCTCCACAGAGAGCCATTCTTTCCCATTAGCCTGTGACTTGGAGAATCAGGACACCTTGGAGGCCCGTGGACTCCCAGCTGCAGCTCACAGGGGACAGACCCAGGGGATAAAGGCAGCTGAGGCTGGCTTCAGGAGAGTTCTGAGAGGGCTGAAGACCCCAGGAACAGCAGGCGCCCCACAAGGACAGAGAAGAGGGGACTCAGACTGGGGCTGGGAGGGGTAGCGGTTTGCACAGTGCCCTTGGGGACAGGCCTCCCTGCTGCCTGGAGTCGCCGACAGCCACCACACATGTTCCCTTTATCCCCGAAACAGCCGCTGCACGCCGAGGCTGGCCCAGAGGCAGCCGGGGCTTTAGTGACTCACAGGGAAGTGGACGGGCTGGGGTCCCCTCCAGGTCTATTTACAGGGGGTGAGATTTAAGATACTACCCAGAATTCACAGCCCAGGATGGGGCAATTTAGACACTAGAAAAGAATCCTCCTACGTTTAGAGCCAAGTAGTCACCAGGAAGCCAGGGGCGAACCAGACAGTTAAGAGATGAAGTGACAGAGCCCGGGGTGATGGTGCACATATGTGCCTGGCTGAGGCAGGAGGATCTCAGGTTCAAGGCCAGCAATTTAGCAAGCACTGTCTCAAAATAAACACAAGAAAAGGGCTGGGAGTGAGGGAAGTGGGGCCTGTACTCCTAGTACTCTGAAAGGCTAGGGCAGGAGGACCCCAATTTTAAGGCTAATCTGGGCAATTTAGCAAGCCCTGTTTCAAAAAATGGGTGCATGCTGGGAATGAGCGGGCACGGTGGCACGGAACTGAAATGCCAGCATTCTGGGAGGCTGAGACAGGAGGATCTCTACTTCGGATCCAGCCTGAGACCTTGTCTGTAGTGATAAAACAGAAAAGGATCTGAAAACAGAGCCCAGCGTAGAGGTCCTCGGCTCCGGTCTCTTCTGGACGCACGCACGGTTCTCAGTGGGCACTGGCTTCCTGCAGTGGCTCCAAAGGATGAGCATGCTCGATTGGGAACCACTGCTCGCTGCAGCAGAGAGGGCAGCGGGCGGGCACAGGACCTAGGGAGCACGAGTCAGGAGATGACACCTGTGACTGATTATCCCCCTAGCCTGCTCCCTGACGGCTCAGAAATAAAATGCCCTGAGCTCCTGTCCCCTGCCATGCAGCCAGCAGAGAGCAATCATCTGCTTTGCCCTGGACATCCAGCAGGATGCTAAACACACACAGACACAAAAGCAAGGGTTCTTTTCTTCCTGCGGAGGGAGCACCTTCTGGGACAGGAGAGGCCTGGGCTTGCCCCACCCTCCTGCTGCCCTTCTACCAACCCGCGGCACTACTGTCTCTGGGGACCCTAGCCTTGCAGGTCAAGGGGAGCTATTAATTCTGCAGGGACCAGATCAGGACCCCGGTTCCAGGGCCACGAGGTCTGGCAATGCTGAGTCCCCTAAGTCCCATGATTCGGACAAGGCCCTGGGGGCCAATGTGCCTTGACCTCTCGATTGCATTTTGATGGGGAAGAAAAACACATTTGCTGCACGGGTCTCATGGGGGAAGAAGCCTCACTCGGGGGAGGGAACGGACAGGCAGCTGGCATTGAGCATGAAGGGACTGAGGCCGGGTGCAAGGTTTGTGAACCAGTTCCCACAGAGGAAAGGAGAGTCAAGGAGGCAAGGCTGGGTCCTGTTTAGTTAGCCAAGACTTTTCTCTTCCAACTGTCCAGCTGTCATTCCGATTACTAACCACTTCCTGGAAAACCCCAAAGCGCAGGCATCCAGGGAGCCACCATCTGCTCTTTTGCCCTTGACCATAAATACAAACATCCCACATTCCCCCAAAGAGCTGATGAAGTTAGGGTCAGGGAGGAGAAACTAAACTTGGAGATGAGCTCAGAGGGGACCCAGGAAGAAAGAAACCCAAAAGGTGATACACAGCCATGCAGGAACACACGAACATCTGATGTGACCAGGCTGAAGACCTAAAATTCTGGCTCTATGCCTCAGTAGAAGCTGATGCCCGAAACAAAACTCAGAAGTGGGAGAAACCCAAACCAACAACGGCTCCAAACCCAGCACAGCTGATTTGTTTAGAGAAAGCATAATCCTGCCAGTGAAATAATCCTGGTCCCAGGGACAGACAAGTTTAAAAAATGTATAGATGTATTGGCCACGCCTGGCCCTCAATACAGTCTGCAGGGACCTCAGCTCCAATCAAGTTACAAAGACAAAACCACAAACAGGCCCATGCTGAAGCCCACATCTGCTGAAGACCAGCTTTCCACCTAATGAGGCAAATTCACTTCAGCCTGGGTGACCCAGGGACTCGGAGAGAGCCTGCCTCAGTGAAGTCCCCAGGACCAAAACAACAGGGGCGACCACAGCAACGAAACGCAATGTCTTTACCAGTCTAGCTAAAACCCAAACAACGGCCATTCGCAATAATAAAAAATGATAAAACTACTTACCATTCACCAGGCATTCAGGGCTTTCCATGCTCTGTTGCGTGAGGATGAGACAGATAGTACCATTCCCACTCTACAGATGGGCAACTGAGACACCAAGGAGTTAAGCAAGGACAGCACTAGGTGGCAGGGTTTATTCAAGTGGAGGCCATGGCAGTTGCTTCCCAGAACAAGGCAGAGGGGCCAGCACAATTATCAGCACGTTTTGCCAACTCGACAGTACCTCTAGTGCCTTCATACCGGGGCCTGGAAGGGTCTTCCCAGAGCAAAGTGCCATGGCACACGCCTTGCTTCCTGGTGTCCCCATGAATCCCCAGGCCAAGTCCACCCATGCAAACGGTGGGGCTGTTTACAAGAGGGGAGGCCTGGGTTTTCTGGACCCGGAGCAGCTGTCCCTGGGGCCATGTTGGGTCACCCCTAGCTGCACGACTTGGAAGGTGACTCTTCCAAGCCTTGGTGCTTCCACATAAAAGACGGGGTAGACCCCAGTCCTGGCCATGAGTTTGTTTGGTGAGTTACGGTAATCAGGTGCTATTAACACAACCACAATAATTGCTAGAGGGTTAAGTGATTTCACTAGTCACTTTCCTGGGCTTTAGTCTTGAGATTCTGCTCACCATAAACAGTGTGTGCGACAGTGGGGTTCAGGAAGCACAAACCCCACCCCCAACCTTCCCCACAAGTGGCCCTTACTGAACTCTGAGTTTCCTCATCTTAATTCCCTATTTGCAAAAGCTTTCAAGATGCTCAAAAGCATTTCATATTTGATTAGCAAGTTAACCTTTCTAATAAGGATTTTCTAAAACGCATCAACCGTTTAAAGTTTTTTTCAATGAGTTGGCAACAGACCCGGGTCATCACATTCCCCAGCCCCCAAGTCTTTGTACCCACACGGGTCCCTAAGTGCTCCGGAGAAAGGGTCCCCTTCTCTCCCGGTTAAGGAACAAGGTGCAGAGCAGAGTAGAGCCTTGAGTCAGATCGCAGGAACCAGCCTATCAGCCCAGCTCTCCCTGTGAACTTGACTGTAAAGTAAAACAAAGTTTTCCCAGGAGACAGACTCTCACCATTTCCTTTCTATTTCTGAGCCGAATCTAAACTAGATCGTGGCCAACATATGTCACCAACTTCCAAGAGTGGGAAAACAGGATTTGGGGATCCACAGGCTTCTGGCAAGGCTCCTTTTAGCCATATTTATCCTCTTTTCTTCCCCCCGTTTTCTCTATCCCCTTCCTTCCTTCCTTCCTTCCTTCCTTCCTTCCTTCCTTCCTTCCTTCCTTTCTTTCCTTCAGGACATAAAGAGCCCAGGTCAGAACGAAGTAAGGCTCCTGACACGCTGAAATCAGATTGCACAGACTCCCCAGCCTACAGGCCACAAATGCTGAGCAAGCAGGTACCCTCGCGGCAGAAGGCACACTTTGGGGGCTCAGCGCCGGCACCTCATAAGTTCCCATGCGCGTTTTCTGACGATTCGGCCAGACAAAGACCGCAAGTTCCCCGGTCCACGGCTCCACACAGGCGGAGACCGAGTCTCCCTGAATTAGGCCCACTTCTATCCCAGGGCGCCCGGCACGCCGCGGAGGAGTCCCCAGGGCGTCCCTGGCGTGATCCCAGGTGCCCCCGCAACGCCCCCGCCCCAGCTCGCGCCCCTGGCTCCTCGGGGCTGCGGCCGGACCCCCGGCCCTCCCCGGCCTGAGGCTGCAGGCCCACGCGCCCCGCGCGACCCCACCCCGGCCCCACCGAAAGGCGCCGCCCCTTCCCGCGTGGGCGCCGCAGAACCCGGCTCCGCGGCCCCAGCCGGGCTCTGATACCCACCCGGATCCCGCCGCCGCGGGCCGGATTCGCGCCGGCTCCGGGAGCGGATAACACCGCCGCGGTGGCCGCAGCGGCTGGCAGGGAGGCGCGGCGGGGCGGGGACACGCGCAAAGCCCGCCCCCGGCCCGCCCCCCGCCTCCCCGGCGTCCTCCCCGGCGTCCGCCCCGGGCCAGGGTCCCCAGTCCCCGGGCGCGCGCCCAAATCTCCAGCCTCCGCCCCGGACTGGAGCCCCGCGCCCCCGAGGCGACCTTGGGACCCCACGTGCGCCCTCTCGGTGCTGCCCTCCGCGTTTACGTTTTTCGTATTTTGGGGAGGAAGGAAGGACACCTGGAAGGAGGCCTTGGGTGTCGCTTCTCCACCAGGGAGTTCTCGCAGGACGCCTCGGGATACGACCCGATCCACTCATCCCCCCCCCCCGCCTGCCACCCTCGGGGCGCTTGGCGCTCCTGGGGTCCCCAGGGTCACACAGTGCCAGACGCACGTAGACACTGTTGTCTCCTTAATGAAAACCGAGACCAAGCGGGGCACAGCTCGGCTGTAGATAGGATGGGAAAACACAGACGTGTGCTGAATCCTGTCCACAGTTTTCCACGGCGTGCTCCACGCGCACCGGAAAGGCACAATGGCCGCGCGCCCGCCCGGGTCCCCAGGGCCCGAAGTCCCCGCCCCTCCGGATGTTGACGGCGTCTCCTGGCAACGGGAGATGGCGCAGAAAGACGACCCCTCCGGAGGGTAAGCCCGGGAGGGCGAGGGGGCCAGTGGGTCTTGGGGCTCCCAGGCCACGCTCTTCAGCCATCCGCGCCGAGATGACCAGAGCCATCGTCGTCCCCTTCGCCTCCATGACTCTTTCCTACCACTTTCCGGGACTTTCCAACCCTTTCCCGTTCCCCGCCCCGCAAACCTCTCCTCTCTCCCGTCCTTTGGCCTCCCCCCTCCCTCCACCGCTCCATTCCCCTGGGCCAAAGCGCTCTGCTCCCACTAAGACCCCGGCTGACTGGCCCTGGGTAACCAGGGCAACTGCGGAGCTTGGCTGTCCCGGGCACAGGTCTGTGGGATGCTGCCCCGCCCTTGCCCTGGCGACCCTCGACATTCGCAGGGTTCAGGACGTCCCAACTCTGGTGGTGGTGATGGTGGTGGTTTCTCACTCTCCTTGGCCCCAGGGTGAACCCTAAGTGCGGGGGGGGGGGGGGGGGGGGGGGGGGGGGGGAGGATCTGCACCCCAGTTCGGGTCAGCATTTTGCCTGTGTGAAAGGTAGAGAGGATTTTGAAGAATTTGATCCTTTTTTTAAAAATAACCCTAGACACTTCTATTTTTTTTAAAGTTTTTTAAAGTTTTTTAAAAATGTTTCATATTTTTTTTAAGGTAGGACTGTACGAACTGACAAGGAAAGCACAGAGTTTGCACTAAATTTCCAACTGTTACCATTACTGTTTGCCCGTAACCAGTGGTCTTGGGGAGGAGAGGAGACTCACAGGGGTGATCCCTGCCGGTGTCACACGTATCTGTATTCCTTTGATGGGGGGAGAGGATTAGCTTACATTTTGAATTTTTAAAAATATTGTAAATAACTTTCTCATGCACTGTAAGTAGGTGAGAAGGGTGGTAGTAGGGGTTACGAGGAGAACAGTTACATACAGGGCACATAATTTACATAATTATTTTATAATGATCACCCAAAGTCAAACACGAAAAGTGCAGGAATCTGTCCACACACTAAAGATCTAGAGAATCTAGCTAAGGGCCTGGATCCCATAGCAATGTCCTGCATGAGTCCAGCTGAAGACCTAGAGCCCACAACAATGACTCATGCAAGTCTGTTTCATGGATCTGCACTGGGAAGGCCTCAAGGTCAGCGGTGGAAGCTAGAAAGTCCATGCCAGCGGGGTGAAGGAGCTGTGCCGGTAGGCTGAAGGTTCTGCATTGGAGCCAAGAAACAACACTCAAAATAAGGACCAGGGTTCCCCCCCAAAAGTACCACAGCCATCCTCAGCGACAAAGAGGTCCCAGGCTCCTCTGATGATGAGAACAGCCAAGTTCATATCAGGAAGCCAGCGTGTGACGGCCTTCTCCTGGAGACCGAGCAGCACGCATCTTCCCCTCCGGAGCCAGGAGGCGATGCTCAGAGTAAGGGCAGAGCTCCCCCAGAGTGAGCCGCAGCCGTTCTCGGGGACAAGGTCCCGAGCGCTTTTGAAGAAGAGAACAGCCATGTTCCTATCAGGAAAGCAGCTCAGCAAGCTCCCCCAGGAGGGCCCACGGCGCAGGAGAACCAACAGCACCAAACACCGCCGCTTAGGGAACCCACAGTGCTCTTCTCCCCATCTCCACTTCTCCTTTTGATGCTGGCAGCAGCCCACAGGTGGGCCATCTGCACTCAGCACCACACTGACTCTGTTTACCCTGTTTTTAACCCACCATAAGAAGCTCATGCCGTCTCTGGAGTTTTGTCCTTGAGCTTCTTTCTTCGGTCTGTATTTCCTGTCCTCAGTTTTGTCCCAGCTACATTTTGGTTAAGATGACTTTTCTGGGGTGATCTCATGGTGCTCTTCCCTTCATGTTTTGTTTTGTTTTTGTTTTTTAGAGACAGAGTCTCGCTATGTAGTTCATGCTGGCTTTGGACTCACTACATAGTCCAGGCTGGCCTTGAACTCAAAGTGATCCTCCTGCCTCAGCCTCCCAAAGGCTAGGATTACACACTCAACCCCTTAGCATTTTAATAATTGTATTTTTATTCCTTCTTGGACTAAGCTTGTGACACCTGAGCCCCATGACAAGCACGCTCTAGTCACAGGACAGAGATCTGCTGGCAAGGTCAAATCCTATCTAGTGATAGGACAAAGGCTGAGTGAAGAGGGAATTCACAAGTGAACAAACGGGGGTGCAGAATTCTAGGGTGATACCAACTAACTGTTGCGCCATTCCTCTCTGCCACCAGGTCTCCCCAGGAAGGCAGACTGATTTTGGAAGGAGCAGAGGGGCCCAGCAATGAAGGCCATGCGGTGAGCCTCCCTGGGAGCAGGTGCTCTGGGCTTGTTTGTGGTTGCAGGAGGCACTGGGGTGGGATTTGCTCAGCTCAGTTTCACGGTGACCAGTGCCAGGGATGGACAATGCCAGTGCCAAGAAACTGTTTTCCTTCTGCCTCCCTCCAAAGTGTGGGCAGTTAGCCAGGAATACCGGGGAGAGCTACCCCAGCTGCTCAGAGCTCCCTTCCCAAGACCGAGTATGCAGGAGCGTGGGTGCCTGTGAAAGTGTGATCCAGTCTCCAGCTGGTGACATAAGCAGAGGTGTTTTTCTTACAAGATCACCCACTGCTAAGTGCAAAGTTCTCCTAACTCTTTTCCTTCATGCAGAGACCTGGGTCTTTTCTGCCCCTTTTGCAGGTGTCACCACTGGACCACAGTGACCAGAAGAGTGAAGAGGCCGTGGGTACCTCAGGCCCTTCTGCAGGGGAAATAGTGGGAGCAGAAGCGGAAGCAGCCAAAGATGGGGCCATTTCGACTCCAGAGGAGGCCGCTGTTGAAGGGGACCCCGAATCCACAGAGCAGGAGGAAACCGAAGAAACTGAATCCGAGGCAGAAACTGTATCCCTTGAAGATCAAACAAGTTCAGAGCTCTTGTTTTCAGTTGTCAGCCCTCAGGAGGTGCCAGGAGATGACGCTGGCTCTGTGTCTCAGTACCAAGCTGGTAATGATTTCTCCCGGGAGGCTGGGCCACTGGAACCAGAAGTCTCGGGAGAAGCACTCCAGTCCCTGGATGTGGATGCTTCAGGATCGACAGCAGACCCCTTGGTGAGTAACCCTGGTTTCCGGGCAGGGCCCATGTGACTCACTACCTTCCATGGAGCTTAAGATGAAAAACCCAAGTCTGCAGTCCCATTCAGGATGTCTTGGCAACATAGGCCCCCAGATCTGCTCTGCTGTGTGGACAGGTTCTGCCCTCCTTCCATCTTCCCAGCCCCGGGTCTGCTTGGTGGCATCATGTTGCCAGGTTACCTGTCTTCCAGAGCAGCTCAGCCCAGTCCAGTGGCACTGAGCCACCTGGAGTCACATGCACATTTCAGGAACACTTGACATACGGCTTTTGAGGAGAAGCTACATTGTGAATTTTTAAAAATTCGTATAATTTATTTTAAATAGCTGTGTCAAGTGGCTAATGTCCTGGGCAGTGCAGTTCTAGATCAAAACAGTGGGAGGAGAGTCACCTATAATCCCAGTGACCGGGAGGCCAAGGCAGGAGGGTGGCAGGTTTGAGGACTGTCTCAAAATAAGATCTTTAAAGAGGGCTGGGAGTGCAGCTTGGTGGTAGGGCACTGGCCTAGCGTGTTCCGTCTTAGCAGCTGGATTCAGTCTTAACACTACAAAGAAAGGTAAAGTGTGTTGCTGTATTACCAGCAAATGCTCAGGGCTCGTCAGTGTTTCACCAGATGTTCCAGTGACCACTTTTACAGTGATGAGATCATATCCGGAGTCAGGTCCCTTTAGTCGCTCCTATTTCTCCTTGACTTTGCCCTTGACCCTTGTGAAGATCACAGGCTAGTTTTTCTTGTTGTTTTTGTGGTTCTGAGGTTGAATCCGGGACTCAAGGTGCTTTAGCACTGAGATATGTCCCCACCCCTTTTTTGAGACCGGGCCTCGCTAAGTTACTCAGGCTGACCTTGAAATTCTGATCCTACTGCCTCGGCCTCCTGAATCGCAAGGATCACAAGTATGCGCCTCCGTACTCAGCCCAAGACTAGTGGTCTTATAGGGTGTCCCTTGGTTAGATTTACCTGGTGTTTCTAGTTGTGGTCCCCCGGCAGGCCCACCGCAGAAGTGACACAGAGTCGACCCAGCCATGCAGGTTCCAGGATGCCTCCCCTTACCACATGGCTTTCCCCTGCTCCAGTGTGAAGAGCCAGGCCTCCCCTTGTGGAGTTCCTCTTTGCCTCTGTGTGTTTCGCGATGATTTCTTGGGAAGGTACACTTTTTGTTTAAAATAGGTAAGTGAAGGGGAGACTCTGAATGATCCAGTTTACATAATTTTAATCAATGAAAATTTTCTAAACACATGTGAAAGAAGAAATAAGTGAGCATTATTTAGACTGAAAAAAAAAAATCCCAACACATTACTACCGTCTATTTGGGTCTTCGTTCGATTTCATAACGGCCACTGGTGCAAAGCATCTTTTGCCAGATTTACCCCTACATATCTCTGCCTTTTTCATGCTGGTGTGAGCGGTTTCCAGTCTCAGTTTCTGGTTTACAGAAATGCAATGGTTTGCTGTGTTCTTCAACACTGCTAAACTCCTTTGTTAGTTAGGATAGCTGGCTGGGAGAATCCATGCGCTTTCTAAAAAAAAAAAAAAAAAAAGATTCTTTCATCTAAAAAATAAAAAGGTGATTAACTTCTTTCTTTCCAATCTGCAGCGCTGTGCTTTCTTTTTCCTGCCTGCTGACATTGGCTAGACCCTCAAGCACAAAGCCGAATAGAAAGATGATGGGAGCGACATCTTGTCTTGCTTGTTTATGTGTTTATATTAATAGGCATTTTATTTACCTGGGGCCCCGCTGCATCAGCTCTCGAGGCAGGGCTCACAGGGGCAGAGTGTGTGCAGGAGGAAGCAGGGAAGGGCAGACTCGCCCCAGCAGAACTCAGGACTCAGACCTCTACTGACCGGAAAACGCCCCCAAATTTTAATATTTCTGCCACATCTTGATAGAGTCACCCAGGGGACCAGGCTTTACTCACAAGAGCTTTTGGGGAGCACAGTTAAGCCATCTGCAAACTACCACAGCCCTCACTGATCACCCTTGGTTGTTCTTGCCAAAGAGAAGCCAGCAGGATTCACCGCAGAAGGCCTTTCCGGTGAACTTGGAGCATGGCTTCAGACTGGACCAAGGGAGCAGCATGGTGCCCTCTGATGAGGAAGAGCTCTCCCTGAGCCCACAGGAGCCCTTTGAGCAAGGTACCTGCACAGCTGTCCGCATTGTCCCGAGTAAGCCACTTGCATATCCCTTTCAGTGCAGGTGGGCTGACCGCTGGGCTCCTGCAGCCTCGTTACCTTGAGGGCTGCATAGTCTTCAGCTTTCCCATTGCTGGACACGATGCCAGACACTTTCATAACTTAAAGGAGGAGAGGTTTAGTTTAGCTTATAGTCTCAAGGGATTCAGTCCATGGTCACCTGGCTCCAAGGCAGGGCCATCGTGGTGGGAGGGCGTGGTAGAGCCCAGCTGCTTAGTTCATGGCAGCCGGGAGGCATCGCCAAAAGGAAGGGGTGAAGGACGAGACCCAGACCCAGAGCCAGGTATGCCTCCATACCTTCCCCGGTCACACCGGAGTGTGTCTGCAGTCACCTGCACAGCTCCCGAGACAGTCCAGTTGACAGTCAAGCTGCCCTGTCATTGGCTGCAAGGCTAAGATGACAATGGATGTGATTTATGGGACATTCAGACTCCTTTACATCATTTCATCCCCACACTGACCCGGTGAGGTAGCAGCCATTCTCCTCCGTCCAGACGGGGGTCAGAGAGCCACGCAAAAGCTACCCAAGCAAACGATCTGAAGTCCTTCAGCAATGAACCTTTCTTGCTTTCCAATCTATAGCACTTGGAAGAAGTATCTACACACTGGCTTCCTGTCTCCCTTTAAAATGTGGTTCTTTCTATGGCATACATTGGAAGGCCCTCCAGAGAGACCATAAAAACTGCCGAGACCGCTTTTTTTTTGACACCTGTTCTCATTAAATTGCTTAGTTGTGCAGGGTGAGCTGAAACTTGTGATTATCCTGCCTCAGCCTTGCAGAGTACTGGGGTTATAGGCATGTGCCACCATGCCTGGCAGCCCCCCTGTTTGGGTGACTTTCTTTCTCTTTGTCCTCATGTGGTATGACAGTGGCAGCACTTTTGCTGCCAGCTCCCCCAGGACCCAGTGATCAGGTACTCGGCTAACTCCACGGTGACACCTGCTCTCTCCCTTTGGTGTCCCCAGAGGACTCTGAAGCCCACTCTCCGGAGGCAGCGTTGTTGGACCAGGCCCAAGAGTTGAGCCCTGAAGAAAGGACTTCGGTGGAGAGACTGGAGTCCGGGGAGAGTGACGAGGCGGAGGACGAGGGGCCCCAGCTGGTGGTTTTGGACCCGGACCACGTAAGACAGCACAGCGTTCGCTGCTTGGGCCCTTTGCTCCCTCTGACCCCATGCTGTGTTCCTGTTCCACTGCTCACTGCACTGCTGTCCGCCTGTGTGCCTCTTGCTTGGTAAAGCGTGTTCTTCTACATTGAAGCACTTAGAGTATGCATTGCCCAACCTCTGCTCTGCTGACATTTGAGGCCGCATTCGTCTCTGGTGGGACCACCCTAGACTTTGTAGGATGCTGGGTTGCACCCATGGGCTCCACCCATGACATGCCTGTGGCACCCCTCCTTTGCGGTGACAACCACAGATGCCTCCGAACTTTGTCAAATGTGGAGGGTACACGGGCCACTGCCTTGAGAACACCAGCCAGGCTGCAGTTCCTTGTCCCAGCCTTGGCTGGGCAAAGGCAGGTCTTGGTTGCAGCTGCCC
This sequence comes from Hydrochoerus hydrochaeris, assembly GCA_004027455.1. Taxonomy (NCBI): domain Eukaryota; kingdom Metazoa; phylum Chordata; class Mammalia; order Rodentia; family Hydrochaeridae; genus Hydrochoerus; species Hydrochoerus hydrochaeris. The sequence continues at coordinate 9,657 of PVLA01001819.1, read as the reverse complement.
GTTAGGAACGCTGTGGTGCTCCTGGTGGTGTGGGTAGGAGCCCTAGCAACTGTTCTGGATGCGCATTCGATGCTGGCACCCTGGCCACTGCTCACCGCCACGCTTTGGGTCCTGGTAAAACTCAGTTGACCAGCTAGTTCACCGTCCTTTTGACAAACTATACACTTAGCTCTGCAGTGCCCGGGATGAGGGAACCATGAGGTGTCTTGAATTTGCACCTCCGAGAGAAGTGGGAGGCGCCCAGTGTGGGCGTTGCCTCTGCCTTCCTTCACTCTTGCACCCCTGCACCCAGGCTCCACCCTGGGCAGGTCCGGAGACACCACATGGTTTTCTGTTGTTTTAGCCCCTGATGGTCAGATTCCAGGTGGCCCTGAAGAGCTACCTGAACCGCCAGATAGACAAGCTGAAGATGGAGCTTCAAGAGCTGGTGCGTACAGGCTGCACCGCCCCCCGCCAGCTTGGGCGCAGTCTTCCACTGACCCTGCTTCTCTGTCCCGGTGCAGGAGGTGGCCAACAAGCAAAGCCGAGCCCAGCGTCAGGAGCTGGGTGTGAATCTCTATGGGGTCCAGCAGCAACTGGCTCGCCTGCAGATGCAGCTAGGGAAGAGCCAGGACCACCACTCCATCGTCGCCAACCAGAGGCGACAGAAGGAAGAGGAGCTGCAAGAGGTGCGCGTGCTCTACAGCAAGACCTGGGCGGCCGCCAATGAGGAGCAGAAGAAACGTAAGGCAGCCAGCGACCCGGGCACTGTGTTCCCCAGTGTGCAGCACCCCCGCCTTGTGTGTCCCTGTGCCATTGTGGGGCACTGAGCAAAGCAAAATGTGTGTCTGTCCTGGGAAAGGAAGTCCTGTAAATATCTTAAAACCATTTACTTGAACAACATAGCAAAGGCCAAAACCCACCACAGTAACAGTCTAGCGTAGACACAAAACCCCAGAGCGGGTGGCACAGAAAAAGTCTGAGCAAGTGCAGAGAGAGCGCAGAGCAGGGTGTGCGTTGTCTGGGCCAGCGCAGGAGTCCATGCCGAGGCTCACGAAGGCTGGGCCCACGGCCCCAGCCCAGCAGCGTCATAGGAAAGAGGTAGTTTGGGTGGGGAGGCTGAGGAGCTGCCCCACTCTGAAGGCAGCACCCCCACCGAAGCCACACCCTCGGAGTCAGAGCCAGAGCAGAGCAGTGTGGGGCTGGGGGTGCTTCCTCCTGCTGCTTCTTGGAGACGTCTGGCCTGGTGCGTTTTGATGTTTCCTCATCGACGCTCCTATCAACACTATAGGAAAATACTCTAAAGCAACTGGAAGCAAATGGGATCAGATGTGTATTCTGCTGTCCTGGAAAAGGGCACAGTGGACCCTGAGAAATGCAGCTGAGGGTTCGGAGGTTCCGGACTCGTTTTCTGTGCTGCTATGACCGAGTCTCACTGGGCCTCAGAGATGAGCAGGAGTTTGCCCTGTGCACAGTTCTGGAGAGTGGGGAGTGCGTGACAGCCTCCCATAGGTAAGGGCAAGGAGAGGGAGGGGGCTCGCAGCCCGGAACCCTCTCCTAACTGGTGGCTCCCTCGTGAAGGGGGACCCCAGCGGCCTGAGCACTGCTGTGTGAGGGAGTAAGTCTTCTCCAGGTGTGCACAGGACTGGCAGGAGCAGAAGCTGTCGGCTAGAGAAGGATGGCAGCAGTTAGCACTGGGTCTCCCTTCTTAGCTCTAAAGACTCACTCGTGGTCAGCACTGACCTCGGGGGGTGCTGCTACTGCCCTATGCCCTAGGTGACACCTGGTGCTCCACCCCGCAAGAATGCCCGTGGTCACCTACCTCACCCGGAGGGAGGCAGAGCCTTGACATCAAAATGGGGGTTACCAGAGCGCCGTTGGGCTCAGTAGGCAGAGCAGCAGGCTTGAGTGGGAAGGCCAGTGGGTATCTGCTTGGGATCTTGGGGACACTGCCTTGTAAATGAGGACAAACAGAGCAGGCCAGTGAATATTGGGGAAGATGGGACTTATGGGCCGAAAAGCCAAAAGGGGTCCTCAGAACAGCAACCCCCAAATGATGGATGTTTTGTGAAGGAGACGGGGTAGAGGCTGTGAAAGTCCTTGTCACCAGACAGCCTCCATAGGGAAGGAAGAGCGACACTTAAGGACATGGCAGGACGTCAGGAAGGACAGGCGGAGCCCCGGCCAAGGCAGCAGAGGCAGGCTGCGCTCACACCCGGGCTCCGCCGGCTGCCCTGAGGACACCAGCCAGCCTGGACCCCTGCTCCGCTTGGGGCACCCTTTGTTTTTTGCTTCTTTGTTTTGTTGTGTTTTTGCCCGTTTGTGCTTTTTCTGCGATCCTGACATGTATTGACTAGAAGCAGGGTTTCATTAAAGGCGTGAGATTTCCCAGCTCATCTCTCAAAGATCAACACAAAGATGAAAGAAGGGAAGGTGGGCAAAGGTCAGTGTCCAGTGTCCAGTGTTGCAAGCAGCCTTTGTAGTACAAGAAAGTTTGCAAAGCACATTTGACTTCACTTTAAACAAAGAGGAATGTGTTAGTGGTGTTGCCTTTCTGGTCTTTTTCTAGAATTCAAAGACATGAAATTCTCTAATGCTCAAAAAAAAGGGAAGGAAATTTTTAATTCCTTTTTTTTTTTTTTTTAACATAGCAGCAAAGTACTCTGTAGTTACTGAAAGTACGAATGTTTTTAACGGAATTAAGTACTGGTGATGTGGCTGATCTCTGATTGAATATTGCTTGTAGCCATTTCTACATTTTCCTTTCTGGATCTGACCACTGCTTTCTGTTTCTCCTTGTAAAGTCGTTGTGTAGCGTCTCTGCTGCACAAATCCGGGGATCACAGAGAATATTCATGGAGTTAGAAATTCTCAAATTGTTCTAAGCGTTGAGCTTATCAGGAGCTTGATACAAACGAATGTTCTCGTTCTGGCTCCGAAATTCTGACCCAGTAGGTCTAGAATAGGACGCTTTCATCACTTCCAAGATGCTGCGTTGATGTTACGAGCTCCACTTTGAGAACTGCTTTGATGACTCGGCTGGTTCTTGCTTTGTCCTGCCCGCCTCTTCCTCTCCTGGTCCACTCCACACACCTTCAAGTCCCACCTCGGTCACACCTGGCCGGACAGTTCCAACCAGAGAGGTTCTCTGAGTCCCCAGAGCTGTTAGTTATTTGATGAAACATTTTCAATATTGTGTATTATTCATATATTATGGTGCAATATTATTATATTTTAAATGAAACAACATAATCGGATATGCCTCAGTATGTTTTGTTTTCTTCCTTTTTTTTGAAAAAAAAAACAAAACACTGATTTGTCATTTGGAAATATTGTGACTCAAAAATCTAGTTTTAGAGCTGGGCGTGGTAGTGCACATCTGTAATCCCAGCACTCGGGAGGCTCGGGCAGGGGGATCATTGCAAGTTCAAGACTAGCCTGGGCTACAAAGTGAATTCAAGGCCAGTCTGAACTGCAAAGTGAGACCTTGCCTCAAAAAGACAAAAGAAAAAAAAAATCTACTTTTAGGTTCAATTTATTTCAATACTGACTTTAATAGTTGTTGTCCCTGGAAACCTGTGGAATTTTATAAATTCAAGGAAATTATGTCCTGAAGGGCTCTTAGTCAAATATGCTACCAATTTGGCAGTGCGATCCACCAATTTGGACAAAAGGCTGCAGACATTTGTTGAAACTTGATAAAGTTATTCCTGCTCTGACCAATCTGTTCTCACAAGCTCATCATAAACATCTGCATTTTTTTAAAAGCAGGTAATATATTCATGTGTAATATATTCAGGAGGGAAAATGATCAGGTCCCCTCTGCGGCTTCCTTCTTGGTCACTGTTTCCGTCTCCTCGGAGACACCAGCTCTTTCCACGCGTGGGCATCAGAGCATGTGGAAGCTGCTTGGCACAGCACTGAAGGAGGAAGGACATGCTTGTCCATGGCTTACTCCTCCACGTGTCTCACTAATCCCTGCTTCGTATGACGGCCGTCGTTACAACAAAAGAACGCTCAGCATCACTCCTCTCTCCTTGCACAATCCGTCCAGTTTTTGTTTTTAAAGTCCCCAGCTGCTAGGAATGCACTGGAGCTTGTGCTGGCCTCGACACACAGCAGCAATCTGCTTTTAGGCCTCGGGTCTGGCCTTTGGGAAGCTGGACAGCTGACCTCCTCCTTTCCTATCATCTTTGGCCATCTTGAAGCCGTACCCAATAATAAGAATGGTTGTTTCCAGATAAACATCAAATTTAGACAGGTTAACACGGTTTGCAGTGTTAACAAGGCAAGTGTTAGTTAAAGTCATGCAACTAAAGTAATACTAACTGCGGAAGTAGAAGCTCCACATTTTGGAAGCTTAGTATGACGGTTTATGTAATTCCTGCTGGGTAGTAATCTCTCATCATAGCTTCACACTTTGACACAGTAGTCATTTCCTTCAGTTTAGGAGCTTTTTATGGTTTCCGGATCGCGTGTTTGGTGAAACGTCTTTCTTGTGCCTTCATACCCTGAAGTCTATTAAGGTTCCAAATTTGTGGGCCTTTTCTGCAGTAAAGAAAGCCTATCCAAGGCACAAGTCACGGGCATCTCCTTCAGGTCCTGGCTGTCTAGAGGAAGGGTCTTCATCTAGCCAAAGTGGTTTTATTGGTGTAGCCTTAACTGGTGTAGAAAGTGGTATCAAGAGATGGAGGAAGAGGAGGGGGAGAGAGATGGGGGGTGAATAAAGGAGTTGGGGTGCGTTATGCACGTGTACCAAATTCCCACAAAGAATGTGAAAGTAGGCACTACACACATGTACTACTAAAGTAAAAGTTTAAAAATGTTTGAACATCCCATTATGGATCTTGATTAGAGTTGTATTAGATATACTTTTAATTTGGAGAGAAATGATGCTTTTGTATTATGAATCTTCTGGTCCAGGCCGCTCTGTTTATTTAAACCTGTTCTGTGTCCTGATGTGAAGTTTGATGGTTTTTCTCTAGCACTTCTTCTCGGGCTTAATCCTATCAATCCTGCAGCTGCTTTCTCAAGTTGTCACAGCTATCACGGATAAGATTTTTTAAAAAGTTACAATTCTTAACCGGGCACTGCGCAGGTAGAAAAAACTATAACCTGGTGTCCTGGTACTTTCCTGATTTCTTCTGCAGGTATTTCTACCAGCTTCTCATTAGTTGTTACGGCTCTTCTAGGTGTCAGCTGTGTCCCTGGGCAGGTGACAGCGTCAACAGCTCATTTCCAAATCCACATTGCGTTCCTGCTCCGCGTTTTCTTGCGTGCTGGGCTCTCAAATCCCACTGGTTGCACCCTCATCCCGCCCTGATCTAGCTGTCAGGCCAATGCTTTCCCCAGAGTGAGTTTCCTGTGGTTTCTGCCAGATGTCTGAAGAACTTGCCTTCCGCCTTGGCTTGGGATGGATAGGTTTTATCAAACACCCATTTGGCCTCCACCCAGCAAGCTTTTCCCCTGTTTTAATTTATTAACATATATGTTAAATTTGAAAATCACTTATGGCAAATGATTCCAAAATTCCAGAAGTGAACCCTGCTAGTCTTTGGGGTATTTTTCTTTCAGTTTAGTGCATAATGAGAGATATAGATCTAGACTCAATCTTCTGTATGCAGATAGTTATCCCAGCACCATATATTAATGAGGTTATCTTTCCTCCAGTGTATGTTTTTAGCTCCTTTGTCAAAGATCAAATAGCTGTATGTACCTGGGGTTGTTTCTACCTCTTTTGTTCCATTGATACACATGTCTGTTTTTATACCAGTGCCATGCTGTTTTAATCACCGTAACATTATAATATAACTTCAAGCCTGGGATTTTGATGCCACCTACTTTGCTTTTGTTACCCAGGCTTGATTTTGCTATTCTAGATCTCTTCTGATTCCATATAAATTTTGGAATTTGTTTTTGTGGCTCTATGGAAAATGACATTAATATTTTTGATTGGAATTGCATTAAATCTATGTATCAGTTTTGGAGCTATAGCCAATTTGATTATGTTGGCTTTGCCTATCCAGGAACAGGATGTATCTTTCTATTTTCTGATATCCTCCTCAATTTTTTTCAGAGCAATGTAATTCTCATTGTAGAGATATTTCACTTCCTTATTTAGGTTACTTCCTAAGTGTTTAATCTTTCTTGGTGCTATTGTGAATGGTGTTTCTTTTTCAGTAGGTTCATTATTAATGTACAAGAATGCTATTGATTTTTAGAATATTTTTAAGTTTTATTTTAAAGAGAATAAAACCAAGCAAAATAAAACGATAAAGCCAATCAAAACAAGACAGTGTAAGTGACATAAGATTTCAAAATAAGATAATAGGAAATCCACAATGATTACCACATTGCCTTTTATTGTCTTCAAAATAGCTGCCCATACCTTCAGACATAGTAAGATCAAACAAAATAGAACAGAATAGAACCAGTAAAAACAAAACAATGAATGTAATATAGGACTTCAAAACAAGACAATAATAAATCTAAAATGGCTACATAATGTATCTTGTTTTTCTTGAAACAGCTGCCCATGCCATTCGTTTATAATAAAATCAAATAAGATGAAACAGAATAAAATCCAACCAAACAAAACAATGAGAATACCAGATTTTGAAACAAGGTAATAGGGAATTAACTGTGGCTTCACCTTCAGAAGGCGATCCCTCCCACATACACTACACTGTGTATTGTTATCCTCTTAATAGATGCTCAGACTACCAGCTTTAGACCTGCAAAGTCAGTGAAACCCTAAACACTACAAGCATTAAGTTGTGTTTTACCTCATTAGCTATCGTCACAGCCTATGGTTTTCCAGATCAGCTGATCGCTTATGATGGGGAGGGGGGAGGAACGTTGGCTCTTCTTGTCTCCCTGCCGGTGCCCCAAAAGGGGCTGGCACCTGGCTGTCTCCCAGTCAGCCCGTGCATGCGCTGACTCACAGGAGGTCTTAGCTTCTTGTTGACTTCTTGGTCTCCCACTGTCTGTGAATAGTGCTGATTCACAGGAGAGGGCTGGCATCTGGCTCTCCCCTAGTCAGCCCACACATGGCGCCGACTCACAGGAGAGTGCAATTTCTATGTTTAATTTGCATCTTGAATGTAGTAATCAATTTTAAGAGTATTTTGATAGTTTTTTGGGTTTTGTAAGTAAAGGGTCATGCCATCTGCAAATAATGACATTTTGATTTTCTGCTTTCCTATACACATCTGTTTTATTTCTTTCTCTTGCTTGATTGTTCTGCCTAATGTTTCAAGGACTATGTTGAATGGGAGTGCTACTAGTGAATATCCTTGACTTGTTACTTATTTTAGAGGGGAAACTTTCAGTTTTCCCCAGTTAATGTGAGGTCAACAGTAAATTGGTCAAAAGTGGTTTTTAATCACACTGAGATAAAGACCTTCTATACGTACTCTCTTCAGAGTTCTTATCAGGAATGGATGTTGGATTTTGACAAAAGCTTCAGTGTCTAATGAGATGATCATGTGATTTTCTTTTTATGTGATGAATTACATTTCTTTTTCTTCTTTTAAATTTTATTTTAAAGAGAATAACACAAAAGAGGACAGAACAAAGGAGATCAGAACTGAACAATGTAAGCAACACAGCACTTCACAACAAGACAACCGGGTATTAACAGTCGCTACTATAATGTCTCTTTCTTTGAAATAGTTGAGCATAGCTTCACACACAGTAATATTAAACATAACAAAATAGTATAAAACCATTCAAGAGAATGAAAGTATTACAGGGCATTCTGAACCAAATAACAGAAAATGAACAATGGCTACTATGATATCTCATTTTTCATAAAGAATTTGTTTATACTGTCACACATATTAAAATCCAATAAGACACAACATGATAGAACCCAATGATAATAGAAGAACAAAAGCATGTTAGGACTTCAAAGCAAGATGATATTAAATCAGCAATGGCTGTCATAATGTTTTCTTCAAAATAGTTGTTCATACCATCACACATATTAAAATCAAACGAAACAGAATAAAACCATTCCAACTAATGAATCAAAACATTATAAGGCTCCAAAGCAATGTAATGGGGAATCATGATTACCATGAAATCTTATGTATTCTTACCATTTCTTACACTAGGGACACCATACAGTATTTACCTTTCTTGATTTGTGTATATTGAATCATCCTTGTATCCCTAGAATGAGGGTTATTGGTCATAGTGTATGATCTTTTGATGATTTGTTGCATTCTGTTTACCAGTATCTTGTTAAGGATTTTTGCACCTACATTCATTAGAGAAATTGATGTATAGTTCTCTTTTTTGGTTGGATCCTAGTCTGGTTTTGGGATCAGGCTAATGTTACCTTCCAAGAATGAGTTAATAGTACTCATTTCTCTCAATTTCATTAAAAAGTTTGAGGAGTATTGGCATTAGGTTATCTCTGAAGTTCTTGTAAAATTTGGCTGTGATTCTCTAAGGTCCTGGGATTTTCTTAATTGATACTTTTTCTTTTTTATTACTGCTTCCATTTGATTATCTGTTATTGGATTGTTCAAGATTTTTGTCCTATTGGTTCAGTTTTGGCAATTTATATCTATCTAGTAATCTCTCCGTTTCTTCTGAGTTCTCTAGCTATTTGGTTGTATATGTTTGTGGAGCAGTAGCTAATAATTTTCTACATTCTGGCAGTGTCCATTGTGATTTTACCTTTTTCATTTCTATTTGCATTAATTTATGTCTTTTTTATAATATTGGGTATGAGTTATTGATTTTGTTTATTCTTTGAAAGAACTAGCTCTTCAATTCACTGATTCTTTTTTTTTTTTTGGTGTCCATTTTATTAATTTCTGATCTGATCTATGTCATTTTCTTCCTCGTGCAAACTCTGGGTTTGGATCATTCTTGCTTTTGTAAGATCTTGAGATGCATCACTAGCTATTCATTTGGACTTGCTCTACTTTTCTGATGTGAGCATTCACTGCTATAAACTCCCTTCACGGTACTACTTCCATTGTGTCCACAAGTTCTGACATGTTGTACTTGCATTATCATTTAATTCTAGGAACATTCTTATTTCTTCCTTAATTTTGTCTCTGACATTGATTATTCAGGAGTGTGTTGTTTGATTTCCATGTGTTTGCATTGTTTTTGTTGCTGTTGATTTTGTTGGGTTGCATGATGATCTGTTAATAGACACAGTAAAACTTCAGTTCTTTTGCATTTACTCAGGCATGCCTTATTAGCTAGCATGTGGTTTGTTTTGGTGAAAGTACTGTGTCAGCCAAAAAGAATGTGCATTCTGGTTTTTCTGGGTGGAACACGCTGTATATATCTATTAAATCCATTTGTTCAAAGATTTAGTTCAACTCTGATATTTGCTTATTGATTTTTTAAAATTGGTCTGTCTATTTGTGATAGTGAGGTATTGAGATCCCCAGCTATAATTGTATTGATGTTTATCTGATCTTTTATGTGCATTAGAGTTTGTTTATAAAGTTGGCTGCAGCATGGTTTGGAGCATAAATGTTTGGAATTGTTATCTCTTCTTATTGAATAGTTCCATTCACCAATATGTAATGTTCTTCTCTGCCTCTTGGTCAGCTTTAGTTTAAAATTCACTTTGTTTTAAAATAGGAAAAATGGGGGCTGGGGATTTAGCTCAGTGGCATAAGCGCCTGCTTTGTAAGCAGGCGGTCG